>JARHVA010006300.1:0-500000 GCA_037957365.1 Torreya grandis
AAACCAACATCTCTAGACTAACCAATCTCACACATGTACCCCTCATATATAATATATTTCCAAGCCTATCACCACCATTAACCCAAATGAGATCATCAACACCCTAGTGAGTCACATTTGTGACATGGAAAACAACCAATAATTTTTGGGTCAAGGGATGTGCCCAATTTATCTTATATAAACTCATTATTCTCCTCCTCCCATCTAAATGATGACCCATCCACCATTGTGATAACAAACCTACATGATTCCACCATAGCCAAAGCATATTCCCCAACCTGGATAGTTTTAAAGTCCCTCTGTCCTACCAAACCCATACCCAAACCCTAATGGGAAGTGTGTATATTTATATTCCTCCTTTGTAAAATAATGTAGTGACCAATGATCCACCATTTTATACTCCTCCAAATTATGTGCCTCCCCCATATAACCCCTCACCATATATAGGTTATACCCAACCTTCCAAAGCCTTTGGCCATGTGAAAACTATGCATACCCCTCTACAATAAGACATCAATATTCCTACATCTAAAAATATCCCTTCATACTTCCATGTGTATTCTAAATATACTTAAATAGATAACTATTTCTTGGGTTATTATACTTCACCCTATCAATCTTATTGTATCCCTTTTAGTGGGTATCAAACTAACCCCTATATGATCCCATATTTTTAATCTAACCCCATTGCATTAGTTATTAGCATTACCAACATGGGGGCCTAGGATAAGTACCTTAAGGAGCTTATTTACCTAAACATATTGTGGGTTATTATCCTACATACCCTATCACACCTCCCCAATTTCAAATGGTAATGATATCCCATTACACATGTCAAGGCTTAAACTATGACTATCATGGAACTCATTTCTTGGGATGTGGGGATTGCCAAAAATTTCTCCAAATCCATAGAAATAATATCTATTGATTAGTATTACCACCTCCTTGAGGGGTGTATTCATTCATTCAAATAAATAATGGCCAAATTTGTTAAATCCTTCAACATGAACAATCTTATCAAGATTGACATTCAAGAATTCCTTCATATCAAATGACAACATAATGAGTCAGCTACCCATTTCATCATAATATTATGAAAGGTTCTATATTCATCTACCAATTTACTACACATAAATCAATAGGAACTATTTAACCTTTTCATTTACTCCCTTAATAAGGAGATGAGGGAGGATGTCTAAAAATTCCTCCACCAATCTTAAAAAGAAGCTCTTGAGAGTACCTTATAGATCTACTAGGTAAACATTGATAGTGGTCAGTGAACTTATGAGATAAACAAACAAATTATCACCTTAAACTAAAACGATGGGGGATTTAAATATGTATGTCTGAATAATACCAATCACCAAGGTCTAAATATCCTAAATCAAAATAATAATGTCACCACCAATAGTGTCACCGACTAGAAAAAAGGTTGAACCTAATAAATAATAATAATATCTATTAGTGGATGAAAAACACCAATGTCAATAATAATAAATATGCTAGGATATATAATCCCCCACATACCATCCATGTGGTTTATTTCAACTAGCCACCACCATGCAACATGTAGCACCAAAACTAGATTCAAAATTAGTATCAGCATGTCAGGTAATTTCCCAAGTTCTATAACCAACCTTATTACCAAATACATTATCAATGAGGGTTTGGTTAACATGATCAAAACCTAAGGCCTAGGAAATATGATCCCCATATATATTAGTTCTTCCACTAGGTTATTAGTCACAATAATTGAAACTATAGAGAGTATAATAACCTTATTTCTATAAATTTGGATGTACAACAATTATCTGAAGATATCCATGGTTTATGATGGAGTTGTCATTAATATTATCCCATTTTCCTTCATAAAAAACCTTAGTTATGGGGAAACCAATTATTCCACAACTTGTAACACCCTACGAGGCTATGATAGCCTCAAATCTACTTCCATATGAACCATCATACTCCATATCAATGTAAGTCCTAAGATGGTACTAACTGAGTTTTATTTCATAGATAAAGATACCAATTATTACATGATCTTGGGAAGGCCTTAGATATAGAGGATGAAGGCTATCCCTTCAACCTTATTATAGCAAATCAAGTTCATACACTTAAGGAAGGTCTTCATAGTCTAGGGGGATCTTAAACCTTTTGATATGCTACAATTTATATAATAGTAATCCAAAGAAGGTTAGACCATTTTTAATGACATAAAATTAAAAACAACTTGAATAACATAACATTATAATCTTATCCACTAGGTTGGAACAAGATCAGATAAAAGGTAAATCAAGTCTAAAGTAAACAAACACATTATAACTTCCTTAGAGACTCTTTTGCTTATTAGTCTGAAGAGGCTTGTGCTTAGATTTTAGACTAGATATATTTGGCAATGTTAAATCCATGCTTGGGTATCATTTTTCCTTGTCGACACTTGATTTGGTTTAAAAATTTCATGAATAAATATGAAGCTCTATTATAATTTTATCATAATAAGTTTAGTTCAATACAACTTATCTATAATGGCCAAGGGCCCTTGTATTTATATACTTTTGGTTTTAATGTGATCCATTGATCTAAGATCAAGATCAATGATGAAGAGGGAGTCCTCAAACTTTTGATTTCACAAGAAAGAGTGTGTTATAGACTCTATTTAAGGTAATTTTGGAGTGTAAAAGAGATTTTGAATAAAAGTGCAATCATTAGTCCTATTGGAGTGTGTCATAAGCCATGTCATATATGAGTGTGTAAGAGGCCATGTCATAAATGTAAGAAAGTGTGTAAGTGTCCATATCATAATCCACATTATTTTCACTCCACTCCCTATTCCATTCACTTTCCAAATGATGTCACTAATGTGAAGTAATATTATAATTTTTTCTTAGGAAAATTTTTAATTCCAAATCCATGGAATTTTACATTAGAATAAGGTTGGGTTAATCAATTAGGTAATTAATTAACCATTAGAATAATAGTGTATTTATAATGTTTATTTTTCTAATTAAATGTCCATTTAATATCCCCAAAACAACACTTGCAAATGGTCAAGTTCATTTGGGGTGCACTTGATAGAATTATTGTGACATTATGGTGGACTGCCCCAATTAGGAATGTGTCATTACAAATTTGGGTTAAATCGGTAGTTGTGCATGGTAAATTAGATAAATTTAAAATTTTATGATAATTTTGTGTGTGTTATCATAGTCATTTTTATCATAGTTTAGATATAAAAGTGAAGTGTCTACATTTTTCCCCCATTTGAGAAGGAATTATGAGACATAGATGATGTAAAATCTTTTTAAAGAATTAAAAAATAATTAATAATAAGTTGAAAAATTAGATGAATAAATAGTTAGTGACCCATGATGATTATGTATAATAGGAATCCAAATAAGGTTAGATCATTTTTAGTGACATAAAATTACAAATATCTTGAATAACATAACATTATAAGCATATCTACCAAGTTTTAGCAAGATCAAACAAAACTTAAATCAAGTAGAAAGAAAAAAACACATTATATGTTCCTTCAATATTCCTTTGCTTGTCGGTCTAAAGAGGTTTGTGCTCAAATTACATACTAAATATATTTGGAAATGTTGAATTCATGCTTGGGAATCATTTTCCCTTTCTATGTTTGATTTGGATTGATAATTCATGATGAAATGTGAAGCTCTAATATAAATATTGGCATAATACGTTTAGTTCAAGATAGCTTGTCTATAATGGCTAAGGGCCCTTGAATTTATAGACTTTTGGTTTGAATATGAGCCATTGATCTAAGATCAAGATTAATGGTGGAGATGGAATCCTCAAACTCATGATTTCATAATAAAGAGTGTGTAAGAGACACCATTTAAGGCAATTTTAGAGTGTGGAAGAGATTTGGAATAAAAATGTGATCATTAGTCCTCTTAGAGTGTATCATAGTCCATGTCACATATGAATGTGTAAGAGTCCCTGTCATAAGTGTAAGAGAGTGTGTAAGTGTCTATGTCATAATCCACCTTACTTACAATCCACTCCCTATTCCATTTATTTTCCAAATGATGTCATTAATGTGAATTAATATTATAATTTTATTGAATTATACACTTTGTAAACATGGGTCGTGTGATAGGGTAGAATTATAGGGACTCTCAAACCATATCCCTAGTGATCCTCAGGTATTCAAGGAAGTTTAGAAGCATAATTAAAAATTAAAAGGTTTAAGAGGCCCTAGATTGAAAGGAGGAAGGGGAATGTTGTCAAGATGCTTTTGATTCTGAGGTAGAGTAGCAAGTGTTGTTAGTTTGAGTTTCACCCTTTAAGAAGGTGTTTTAGGTCTCTTTACTCAATTGACAAAATGGGAACTCTCCAAGGTTTTGGGTGATCTATGGCTAAAGAGAACCTTGAGAGAGGGTTGGATCCCTTGATGCTAAACATATATTATCACTACACCTACTCAAATTTTAATGAAAAGGGAGAGGAAAAATTGAAATTAAATATAAAAAAGGGGTTATGCACCAAATTTTAGGTCTCCTTCTATGGTCTATGGGTTGATAACAAATATAAACATGGTTGAATCTAATCACACAACTTTAAACAGTTCTCTAGCATAATTATTTCAATATGAAGGTTGTGGTTGATACATCAACTAAGAGGGAAATTAAGAGGCCTAAAATGAAGCACTAATGAAGGTTTCCCACACTTAACATTTGTATAACCACTTAATACACATCATATGACTTGAAAAGAGATAACTTACTCAAAAATAGGCAAGAATGAAGAGGACAAATGCAAGGATATTAAACATCAATGCTATCATTCATCAACATTTCATCATGAATACACTAAATATGAGATGAATACGGAAAAATCAGTTTGCATTCACTTAAAAAACAATACAATTATAAATTTTAGTAGGGATTCACCATAATAACTTGGAGGATATTTTAAAAACCACTCCAGGGCAAATATGTATAATAAAGGAGAAGAGAGGGGGGAGGACCTGGAGGAAGTCCATAATGACTATCATCTATCATGAAACTAGTTATAATGCCAAGAGGAGGTGAAGAAATAGTATTATTATTCATATTTAACATGTGTTGGCTTGGCTTGATTATGTCCTAATGATACTTGGTGTAGATGTGGTTCTTCATCTCCTATGACTCAAATTTATCCAATTGAAATTGTCCTTTCTTAGTTAGAGGAGTTACAAGTTGATATCTTGACATATGGCTTATTTGACCTCTTTGGCATCTTTCTACACCATTATTTAATCTTTAAATTCATCTCTAATCTTGGTGATAATGAGAATTAAACTTAGACATATTCACACTTTGATCTCTATTATTAAAACTATCACCTTCGTATATAAATTTGTTTGATCCAATGGAAGGTAATGAGGACAAGTCTATCTCTTCGTCTAGTGCCTAGTCCTTATTTGAATACTACTATAACAGATTTTCAACTTCATTTAATTTTTGTATAATGTCATATAAAATCTATCCAAGCTTATATATCACCTTCAATTAGTCTTCACAACTTGATAACAAGAGGTTTAGAGAGGGCTGCAAGTAATCATGGTATAAAAGTTCCATATAGACTTTAGAACTATATTAAGACCTTGTCCATATTCCATGAACATTAAACTAACGTTTGAAGTGTTTTTAAGTCCTCTTATGAGTCTTAAATGGTGTGTTCAACTTAATATAAGATTAAAAAATTGATAGATACTTGTATGCTTCCTTAAAGGCTCTTAACAGCATGAAGCTAATGGGTCGTTTGTGCATTAATCCTCCAACATTGTTTGTAGTCTATGAAATTGAATTATTTATTACTTTAATAACCATGAAATAGGTATATTTTATGATCACACTTATGCCTTTAAGGTGCTCATACCCCCAATGACCATTAATATATATGATATATATATATTAATGGTGATATATTAGGTTTCAAGAAACTAGACCAAGGCATGATGAAGACTTTCCTCTCTTGCATATAGTAAATGAAGTCTATAAAATTCATTTACTATATGCAAGAGAGGAAAGTCTTCATCATGCCTTGGTATAGTTGCTTAAAACCTATTATATCACCATTAATATATATCATATAGATTTTATAAGGTAATTAAACCTTTATCCAAGCCTAAAAATCCTCTTCCAATGGTTAAAAATTTTAAACATAGCGAAAAGCATAAAATTAGGCTTGAAAAGTGCAATTTTAGACCATTTTCTTGTACTTCTAATCCACACATGCCAATGCTATTGATCAAAAATTTTATTTTGATGTGTGAATACACCATAAATGTTATTTCAATGCATTTTAAGTGCATTATATTCCATTAGAGACTCATTTAGAGTCATCGATCTCATTAAGGGAAAAAGGGCACTTTTAGGTCTCCAATCTTCTTAGCAATTATTTATAAATTTAAGATGCTTAATGGAATAAAAAATTCCTTGAAGTTTGAGTATAAAAAAATTAACATCATCCAATAATTCCATTCTATCCCATTTATTTTCTTATCAAAATTCCCATGTGAGAAATCTCGAGCTTGCAAGGTTGTGTGTGAAGGTCAAGATGACTATTTTGAGCAAAAAAACATTTTTTATGATTGAATTTTGGTTTTAAAATATTAATATAGTATTTTTAAATGTTATATAATATATTTATTTATTTATTTCAAAAATATTTACCCCCTTAATGTCCTTAATCCTTGCTCTAAACCATGGTTGGGGTTTTTTGACAATGTGGTTATTTTAGCCCTAATGGCCTTATTTTGATTTTTCATCCTAATATAAAGGAATATAATCAATGTATAAACATTATTAAATGTATCCATCATATTTTATATATTTAAAAACCTCAAACTTAACATAAAAATTCATAATTTTTCCATATTTACACGTGTAACCTATGTGCTCTCTTGGAGCCCTATCACCCTACGAAAGTTTGAGAATGGATCTTATTGAATGTTTTATCTTAATATAAATGATTATAAACACTTTAAAATATATATTAATTTCCATCCCTACCTTTATGACCTTATTGAGCTTCATTTTCAACACCAAAATGCATATTCTCTAATTTTCTTGTATGCAGGCTTGTAGGTGCCTATATAAGCCTAACTTATTGTAAACATATCATAGAATTGGACACACCTAATTTTTATGACCATTGGATGATATTGGGGTAAATATTAATTTTTTTTAATTTTTATTTATCCTTCCTTAAGGATAAAATACATATGTTTTACCAGGAAACTTTCAACTCTGCCTACAAACTTGACACAGTCTACTTGTGTATGCATGAACACTTGTTTTCTTGCCATCTTTGCTCATGAATGATATTGAATGAGGGTTAATATTTTTTTTTTATGTATAAACATAAATATTAACCTCTTATTAATTCATTATAAACTCATCCTTGGTTTTAAGTCTATTACTTCTCTCTTCATACTTGAAACCTTTCTTAAGAACACTAAACCAATGGCTTTAAGCTTGTCACCTGCAATTTATTATTAGGGATGATCATGAATGTTTTAAAAAAAATTATAATTTACTTAGATACCATATATAAATTATAATTATAATAAACCAATCCATTTATTGGTTCCTTAAATATTGGACTCAAATTCCACAATGCTCTCTTAGGTCTTTTATAGGCCTATTACCTTATTCAAAAGATCTCTAATCCATCTAATAACCAAATGGCTTGGATAAATTATATAAGTGATTTAATATGATAAAAAATTTAAAATATATAATAATATTAATCTTATCCCTAAAAATTTAATCAAACACATCCCACTTCCTTTTTCTAGACTTTTCTTAATGGCCACCTACAAGTAGTCTTGAACATAATCAACTGGTATGCATACTTAGGTTGTCTTCTTGGAGTTTTTTATATCTTTAGTGACCTAAATATGTCTTAGGGAGTTTTATATGTTTTAATAAAATTTTAAAAACTAATTTCAATCACTATTCATGCTTAAGATCACTTCACACTCTCAAAAAACCTGCTTGTACTTACACATCTCAGCAAAACACAATATTTCTTACCATTTATAGGTCTAATACTTGGTTTATTGCATTGGTTTTGGTGTTTAAAGTATTATTAGGTCTCTTAAAAATTTAATCCAAACCTTATCATGAATACATAAACTTTATAAATGTTTTTAAGATAATAAAACTGAGGATTTATAGTTTTAGAGGGGTTTTAGAGAAGATATCTTCTTAGCAATAATCCATAAAGCTCTACCCCATAATACCAAAACCATTGACATGGATTTTAATGGAATAGGGGTGATAAAAATTCAATAATATAATTTCAATAGACACTCTCTCTCCTCCATGAAAAAACTTTGTAAAATTGACCTTCTCAATCTTACAAGTGCCCTGATGAAAATATCAAGGGTTTTCTACCTTGTTCGGATCTGTATGTTCTTCCTGATCATAATTTTGAGTTTGGTGAGGCTATAAAAGGTTTTTTATAATCATTATCAATTTGTGCCATTTTTTAATTTGTTTAATATGCCTAAACCAATTTTAAAACTTTCAATCTTCCTCAATAAAATGCCTTTTCTTGCCATGAAACTTGTTCATTTAAGAAAACTCTTATTGTTACTATTATAGATACATAAAAGAGATCAAATAGAACTCTCCCTGACTTGTAAAATGATATTGTAACATAAAAAATCTCTTTTACTTTCCTTGAAACCTTCCATTATGCTATATTTAAAATGGAAGCAATGAACAAAGAGGAGGTTTCAAATGATAATAAGTTATAAATGAAGTTTTGACACCTCTTGGTTGGGTGTACAGATATCATGATGTATAATATGGCCTTCAATGAGTTCCAAATGGCCTAAAGGGATTCCTTTGAGTGGCTTAACCAAACTTAAATCACCTTGTACTTTATACAATAATATTTAATAAATATAAGATTATGGAGTCTTAACCTTAAACATTGCTAAGTTGCCTTAACTTCTCTAAAGGATTAAAAAGACTTCATGAGTAAACATGACACAAGATTGATTAGGAAATTTACATTTCATAGGCCTTGTCAACCTAATAATACCTTGAGATAACATACAACACCAAAACCATGACACCAAAATATGATTCTTAATAAGACCATTTCAAGGTTAGATGACTCAGTTCCCTGGTTTTGAACAATCCTTGGTTATGGGTGATTAATTAGCTAGCATTTTTGTCAACCTCTTAGAGTAGTTTGCCTATTAAGCATCCTGACTAGTGGCCTTAGACAACCCATTAGGCATTGAGTCACTAAACATTACTTATCTATGAGACCAAATATTAACCTAAGCATGACATTTACTTTTGAAACAAACTAAAAAATTGAAATTAACTTCCAAACACACTAATAAAACAAGACACACACAATAAAGCAAACATGTGTTAGAAGCACTTGGAGAAAACAAATCCTAATCTACTATGTACAAGAGGAGAAAGTGACCTCATTATCAATGATTGAGGTGTATCCCAATGACTAGGATAAATACTTCTTATCCATTCGGCCTTGAGAGCTTAAAATCATTGTGTTTCTTGAAATGAGTGATGAATATGGCCCACTCCATAAAGTGTCAAAATTTGTGTGTCTTTTAGGCTTGGCCCCATCTTCATCCCATTTAATCATAATATCACCTTCTAGGAATGATCTTGGAACATCTCTCTTGTCAAATTACCTCTTGGTTTGATCTTGATGGGACTCCATTGTATGCATTGCATTATCTCTTGTTTCTTCTAGCTCCATCAACTTAGCTAGTCTAATCTCCATGACAAAATTCTCCATCATCTCAAGTTGATGTATAAGCTCTAGATTTGGTAACTCAATTGATATTGGTAGCTTAGCTTCTTTTCCATAGACAAGTGTTTATTGTGATTTATCAAAGGCTCTTTTATGAGTGATCATATCAGTCCATAAGGTTGTCTTCAATTTTATGTGCCATGTTCTCTAAATTTCCTCTATATACCTCTTGATAATTATGATTATAATCTTATTTTTGGACTTTGCTAGTCCATTCCCTTAAGGATAGTAGTTGGAATATGTACTTACGTGAATTTCATGCTTTACAACCCATTCACTTATCCTAGTACCAAGGAAATCCATTACATTATCATAGATAAGTGTAGAAGGTACCCCAAATCTAGTTACTATACCTTCATATAAGTCTAGCACATCAGCTTCCTTGAGATATATAACCTCTATCCAACTAGTAAAATAATAAATTACAATCAACACCCATTTATGACTAGCACTTGAATGAGGATTTATCATACCTATGAACTCCAATCCATACTACATGAAAGGTTGGTCTACTTGAATGGTATTGAGAGGGATGGATATAATATATTTTTTTCATGTGAATAAGGCATAATTTTGACACTTTCTCACCCATGCATATGAATCCTTGAAAAATATAGACCAATAATAACCATCTCTCATCACTTTTGTTACCATAGTTCTTCGTATAAAGTAATCAGCTAATGATCCATCATAAAATTCTGCCAATACTTTCTCAATTTGATCATCATCTACACATCTTAAAAACACTCCATTAATGTCCTTTATAAAGATTATTCCATCTACCAATACATATGGAATGGAATGTAATATGAAATGTCTCCTTCTAGCCTTGTTCAGGCCTAATGGACACTCACCTATTTGGATGAATTTGACCATGTCTTATGTCCAACTCATGGTATATGGACATGAAACTATTTGAGTTTCATGTTAGAGTGATAGGATAGTTTGTTTTTACTATTTAAATTCTAAATCTAAGATCTCACACAGTCCCTCGCCTCTCACCAACTTTGAAACCTTGATATCCATGTCATATTCCATGACTTTTGTGACCCAACTAGCCCTTTTTCTCATTCAAATCTCTACTCAAAAGGAATTATTTTATGCTTGTATGAGACAAATTTATATTTCATTTGTTTTTAGAGAGAATATTCCTAAAAATTTTAAGGCTTTGTATAACATCAAGCATTTGATTCTCTATAAAAGTGTATCTTACCTCATAGTCTTCTAACCTTTGGATGAAGAAAGCAATGGGCTATTCAAGACTCTCTTCACCTGATTATGTCAACATGTATGAGATAAATTCATAATTTTCCCAAGCATATAAGGTGAATTCCTTCTTGAAATTATGATTTATAAGTGTTGGAGCTTGAGCTATGGTTAGTTTGATATCACCAAAACTATCTCTTCCTTCTCTAGTCCAACTAAAGGATTGATTTTATTCAACATGGTTTCAGAGGATTGAAAATATTATAAAACTTAGGTATGAATATCCTAATTAATTTTATTTTCCCAAAGAAACTTTTTATCCCTTTCTTGTGCTTAGGCAATGACAAGGAACATATAGCACTTACCCTTTCAATATCTATGGGGATACCTTTCTTAGAGACAATGTGGCCCAAGATTTTGCCTTCATGGACTAAAAATACACATTTTTTAGGATTTACATAGACTCTAAAATATCTAAACCTCTCAAAAATATACCTAATATAAGTTAAATGCTCATTTTCATCCTTAGAGAACATTGTGATATCATCAAGATAAATCAACACTATACCATTTATCAAACCTTAGAAAGCCATGTCCATCACTCTTTGGAAAGTATATCTAGCATTAGAAAACCTAAAAGGCATATTCATGTATGCATATTTTCCCCATTTTGTTTCAAAGGTTGTCTTATATTGGTCTTCTTCTTGCACCAAAATTTGATTATTCCCTAAGTATCCATCAAGGAGGGAGAAACATTCAAAACCTACTACCATTTGTAAGATTTACTCCATGAAAATCAAAGTAAAAATATCCTTCAATGAAACTCTATTAAAGTCCCTAAAATCCACACATAATCTTATCTCTCCATTCTTATTCCTTACAGGGACTAGATGGCAACCCAAGATGAGTGTTTGATAGGAAATACAATGCTAGATTATATCAACTTAGTCAATTATTTCTTTATTAGGGGCTTAATTTTTGGGTTTATATGCCTTTACCTTTGCCTTAATATTTTAGAATATGCATATATCTCTATAATTTTTTGATATAGGTTAGGATCAAAACCTTTTAGATCACTATACTCCCAAGCAAGCACATCAGTAAACTATTTGCATAACTCAATGAATGCAAGTCTTTCTTCCTTATTACATACCTTTCCAAGTGATATAATTTTATATTTTAATATGGTGACCCTCTCATAATTTTATTTCTTGGTAGTTATTATTATCTTCTCTTTATTCATTTGATCATCATCATTGAATATGCTTTCAAGTGTCACTAGGCCTTTAGGAAGTTATTTTTATCTTAATTGCATAATTTAATCACCATTTCTTGCTACAATTTGGGATGATTTATTTAAGATAACTTAGACTCTTATTAGAGAAAGAATGCTATTTATTTTTCACTATTAAATACTTTCCAATTAACATCATTATCAAGAATGGAAGGTCTTACTACTACCTTGACATGTGGCTAGAATCTTGAGTTCTTGACATCATTAGGGATATCAAACTAAGCTCCAACCATAGCCAACCTATCAGAATGATTATTTTCCTCCCTTTAAATGGATTTTATGTTGAAGGATTCAAAATATTCCATAAAATCCCACACCCTATGTTTTGAGTACCTTATCAAGAAGGTTTTTTTCACATTTTAACCTTTCACTTGATGAAAAATCATCTCGATATCACCAAATACTTGTAAACACATCACTCTTTTTTCCCTAGCCCATTTAAGGCCATGCACAAGTGCCTCATACTCTATTTCATTACAATTTTATCTAAATTAAAATATGAAAGTGGTATAATACCTTTCTTTGGAAGGAAAAACCAACATTTCACCACCTCCTACACCAATTTTTCTTCTTGATCCATCAAATAATAGCTGGCATAGACCATCCATGGGCTCACTAGGCTTGAAAAGCTATGGAATGAAGTAACCTTCCTCATTTAAGTAATACACTCCTAGGATTACTTCTTCCATGAACTTCTATGGATCATGTTCATGATGTTCAACTACCCACTCAACAATAAAAATATCAGGTATGCAATTAATATAAATAGCTAGTTTTTGGTCAACATGGAGATCTCCTTCATCAAGAATAATATAATTAACATTGGATACCTTAGGAATATAAGGTCATGTATGACTTTTAACAATTGGTTTTGATTCTATCTTAACTTTGGTGCTCATCTAGTCTTAAAAACCATGTAGGACTAGTCTGATGATAAATATCCTTAATCTTAGTTGTGAACTCCCTACACAAGCATAGGGCAAAGTGGGGAGGAGGTATATTACAAAAAAATCTTGAGAATTTGAAAATTTTGGTAAATAATTCCAAGTTAAATTCAAACCTTTTATAATACCTATAGTCTTGGTGTATATCCCATCCAATTGCAACACTCCTTTGGTGATTGGCTCATATTTTAGGCCTAACTTATCAACCACTTATTTAGGAATTACATAGGTACTAGTACCACCATAAATTATGCAATTTTGAGATAAAAACCCACATATTATGAGAGAAATATATAAATGAGGAGGCTTATCACTCTTGATTTTTTTCCCTCCTTTGGGATGAGTGTCATTCATGAGGACTACTCTCTCTTTCATTATTGATTTAGCTACAAAGTTGAGATTAGATAGTTCTTATTGAAGTATATATTTTTGTCTAAGAATGGCCAATATCTCCCACATGGGAATGTCCACGTGTTCCTTCTTCATTTATTCAACAATATTGATAGAATAACTACCAATCTTTGACTTTCCTCTAGGAGAAACAATGCCATCTTGAGCTTGTGAATATTGAGGTAAGGGAACAGCTCTTACATTTTGATTTTTTTGAACTTATTTCATTTTAGGGGTTGCATTAGGCCTCTTAATCCATTTAAATGCTTGACAAGGTGGAATATTTACTTTAATTACCTCTTGATTACCTTATATTTCTCTTTTCTTATCCCTTGTGTTGGTTATCATAGGAGTGTCAATGTTACCTATGCCTCCAAACTAATTAATTACAAAATAATCTCCTTATTACCAATTAATAAAGGTGGAATCATGTTGCACTTTTTATTTATTAGTCTCTCCTTATGGTGGCATATCAACTTGTGGAGTTTGTGAAGCTTGAGTACCTTGAGAAACTTGAACATTTTGAGAATCTTGAATACATTGCACCATGGGAGCTTGATTGGACATACCATTATAGTATAAAATCTTATTTTAGAGCTGCTCATAAGGATGACACCATGATTGGTCTTAGACTAGGTTATTTTAATATAAAACAATAACATTTGAAGATCTATCAGTATTTGGGTTGTAGTTATTGTAAGGCCTAGCATTAATTATTTATCCTTGACCTTGATAGTTACCTTGGAAAGAAGGTCTATTAGTCTGATTAAACTAGTTATGTGGTTATCAAGGCCTATAGTTGTGATATTTTTACCTCTTGATGTTCACAATTTCATTGCCAAAACTTTGTATAAGATTCTTGACTTCATTTAAGTCTTTAGGGGGAGTAGAGGTAGCCTTTTCTTAACTATTTATCAAAGTAATAGGAGATAATATGGGTAATACAAGGGGAGTATAATAAGTAAGAGGCTGAAATTCTAGGAACAAATACATAGGAGGCATTAGATAAATCTTACCAACTTGTATAAGATAATTTTCATCCCTTATTGACACTTCATATGTATCATGCAATATATTTCCTCCCTTTTATTGAATCATTACTGCTATGTTATTGTTTAAATGCCTCAAATAATATAAGAAATCATAGTTTTTAATTGGCTTGACTATGGTTGGGATCCTATCCCAACTCTTTTGAAACCTATAGTTGAAATCAACCATGAATTCTTGAGGGGTCTCTTTACGGTAGTCAATTACTCCATTAATGAAAAATGATCACTCTTATCCTAAAAATGCTTACATAGTGGTTATCCTAACTCATCCTAAGTGGTAATATCATTATACCTCAAGCCTTTATATAATTAAAGAACCTTCTGTTTGAGTGAAATGGATAACAATATAATTACTACATTCTCTTGTATCACATGATGCATGAAACAAAAATTATCAATATATCTTATATGCTCAATAGGAGTAGTGTAACCTTCTCCAGTGAAGTGTGGGATACTTATAAGGGAAAGCAAAAAATATATCATCATGTTGAGATAGGATTAGAGGGATGCCACAATTTAAAGGAACAAAAGCCTAATTTATAGGCACTATCATCTTGGAATTTGGAAGCAAACAAAAATTTTATATAGATAGATTTGAAACAATATCAAAAGACATTTTTGGATAAGGGTGTGTAGTAGAAAATATCTTTTACTTATCTAAATTATAAGGTAATTCTACAAACTCAAAATGAGTACCTTTAGTATAAGATATTATAGTTACCTTTGACATGAAAACTAGACACTAGTCTTATAACTAAGATGCTTAAAATCTTGTTGGAGTTGTTAGATGTTAAATTTAGATGCTATGAAATATACAACTATGTCAATACCATCACCAATATTGCATAATATTCTTGAATTTGGGTCCTACAAGGTTTGCCAAAAATTATTGTAACATTGAGTTGCACCCTTTGAGGAGGTGTTTTAGGTCTCCTCACTCAATTAACACAATGGGAACTCTATAAGGCTATGGGTGGACTATGGCTAAATAGAATCTCTAGAAAGGGTTGGCTCATTTGATGCTACACCTATATTATCACTACACCTACTCAAATTACAATAAAAAGGAAGAGAGGAAACTAAAAGTAAATATAAAAAGGGGGTGATTCATCAAATTTTAGGTCTCCTCATATAGTTTATGAGTTGATAACAAATATAAACAAGGTTAAATCTAATTAGACAACTTCAAATAGTTTTCTGGCATAGGTATATCCATATTGAGGTTGCAGTTGATACATCAACTAAGAGGGGAAATCAAGAGGCCTAAAATGAAGCACTAAGGAAGGTTTCCCACACTTAACATTTTCATAACCACTTAATACACACCATATGACCTAAAAAGAGATAACTTACTCATAAATAGTCAAGAATGAATAGGAAAAATGCAATGATATTGAACATCATCACTATCATTCATCAATAATTCACCATGAATACACTAAATATGAGATGAAGGCAAAATCAAATTGCATTCACTTCAAAAACAAGTATCAATTTTAACAAGGCTTCACCATACTAACTTTGAGGATATTTTACAATCCATTCCATGCCAAATATATAGAATAAAGGATAAGAGAGAGGAGAGGATGTGAAGGAAGTCCATCATGACATTCATCTATCATGAAACCAATTAAAATGCTAAGAAAAGGTGAAGAAATAGTCCTCTTATTCATCTTCAACATGTGTTGGCTTAGCTTGATGATGTACTCATGAGGGGTATAGAATAAGTGTCTCTTCATCTCCTATGACTCATATTTCTCCACTTCAAACTACCCTTTATTAGTTGGAGTTATAAGTTACTATCTTGACACATGGCTTATTTGACCTCATTGGCATCTTTTTATGCCATTCTTAGCTCTTATAATACATCTCCCATCTTGGTGATAATGAGACTTAAACTTTGAATTCTTCACACTTTGATCTCTATCATTAGAACTAACACCTTCATATCTAAACTTATTTGAGACAATGAGAGGTAATGATGACTGTAGACACCCAATCCCATCCACAACTAGCTCTTAACTAGACTTCATATTGATTCCTACCAACCATTGTAAATTAAGCCTAAGAATCATTGAATGTCCCAATTTTGATCATGCATCATTCATTAAATCTAAAAATCATGTTAAGGAATCCTTATTTTGGGTATTAGCCTATATGAAATAATAACCTCTCACAGATTCATCCCTAATCACCTTGCAACCTAACAACTGATAATTTGGCCTATAGACCCATTAAGTGGGGCACTTGATCAAATCTTAAAAGAGATAAAATTCTAGTCAAAATTAATTAAATAATTAAACAATATTAAATGATTATTTGAATTATCCATTTATAATTAATTAATATCTAAAAATGGAAATTCTAAAAATCAAAATATCAAGTCTCTCATCATAGCCTTTATGAGTTGTCAAGCTCTTTGAAAATATATCAAATATCTAATTTGAGATCCATGCCTAATAATTGAAAATCATAATTACATGACAGCTTTTAACTCTACTAGATTTATCCTCAACTCACATAGGGTTATCTTGAACCCATTCCATGTTTAAACTCAACCTTAACTCACCTTGGGTGAGAGTTAATTCTTGAGGCTATAAATACAAGGCCATACCCCTTCATTTCTAAGATTGGATATTGTAGAGTTATTATGCAATATTTACTCTATAAGCCTCATGCAATTGATTTTAACATGCCCAAATCTTAATCCAAGCAATTAAATCCAAGGTGCCAAGGAAAGGTGAAAACAAAAAATATCCATTGATGAAGATTTATTGATGCACAAGCCTAGAAATCCACTTCAACAAACCATTTGGAACTCTAATAAAGGTAAAATAAGGTCTTCTTTTATGTTTTAGTTGTGGTTTCATATGCTTGCTTATTACCTAAGCTCTCCCTAGTGTCTACGCTAGAGTCGTTAGGATTATATTATGTTTATTTGAGTTTCATTTCTTGGAGTAACACAAGACTAACTTCCCCTCTATGTATTCCTTATCTACATGTTGGCACACCTGGTGGGACCCGTACCCTATGAAGTTTTTCCCAAGGCCTTTTAGGAAACCCTCTTAATAATTTTCCTATCAAAATCTAAACTTATCAATCAAAATAGGTGAAAATTGAAGGCTCAAGGACATTTTTATGGAAATCATGAAGCTATTTTGTACAGTCATGTTTTCACTCTCTAGAATCATGATATTGCACAATATCACTACTTTATAGTCTTGACATTGCACTAACTATCATAGTTTTATCTTTAACCATAGTGTTTTTTTATAACTATTTTATGATTGTAAGGAAAATCATGATATTATAATATCATGACTTTCAAAGTCATAGTGTTGTGTTAAAAATTATGATATTAGAATATCGTGACTTCATAATTCATGATATCACCATAATTTTACCAATATTATGTTAACTCTTGTGGTTTTGTCCTTAACCACCACAGTCTATTGTTAACCATTTGTTTTATAGGTTGAATTATTTTATTATCTAGAGAGTAGATATTTTGTCATTATTTCTATGAAATTGCATTAATATTAGTGATTTTGTGCTTAATACTCTATTTTTCAGGCAAGTAGCATTATTATCCTAATAGTTTTAGTTTCGCAAGAATAGTCATAGTATTGCTCTATGTTTCCATGATTTTGTACTTTGTAAAATCTTAGAAACCCAAGATCTAGATTTGAAAAGCCATTTATTCACTCATATTTTAATTTTAAACACAAGGACCCCATAACATGTTTTGTAGGACCCAAAGGCCAAAAAAAGACACTTAAAACACTCTAAAATTACAAATTTCACATTTCAAATTGGTGTTTTAAAAATATTTTTCCTTTAGTCATTTTTTTTTCAAAATTTTTCAACAACAAATTCCAAGGGGATCAAACTTCATTACATAGGTTTTTTTGGTGTTGTAAAACTAAACTCTCACATTAGTTGCATACTCATAAGATTTTTTTGTTTTATGCTTGTTTGTCAAAACATTTTGTTCATTAAGATAAGTGATGTGTGTATGCTCTCCCCCCATCCCTTTTAGGGCACTCAAGTGATCAAAAATTCTCACTCTTTGCATTTATTTCTTTTGTCCAAAACCATGGAAGGAAATTCACTAGGGCACTCCCCAAATCCACATGATTTGGGTGACCCCAAAATGACCATAAAGTCCTTCTACTTATCTTTATTTTCATGGATTTTGGCTTATGGGTAGGATTTCATCACCTCCTCACAAGTTTTCTAAGGATTCATGGACTGGGGAATTCATATCCCAACATCATTTGAACCCCACTCCATGATGGGGTATATAAATTAAGGGTGACCCACTAGGACACTTATTTTGAGTGGTTAAAACAAACTCTGTTAGCAGTACTCATCCTCAAAACATAAGGGAAACTTAGACATCTCACTACAATGAAAAATTGATGGATGTAGTGGTTGTGAAAATAACAATAACTTTTCATAAAAATTTGATTGATCTGGATCCAAATGACATGATTGTACCCTAGTATTTTCCACGCATATTGGACCACTTAGAAATAGAGGAAAATGACTCGTTTAGATAATCCCACTTGCTACATATAAATTGTTGATGTAGGGTGAGTAGCCTAGATTTCCATGTCATTGTAAAAACTCTTGAGAGAAGAGGGGGCCTAAAAACCCTAATTTTCATGTGTTTTTACTTTTTGGATTAATAATTTAAAAATCCTCTCAAGAGCTAGTATATAGATGGAATTTGATAGTATGATGCAATCTTGTCAATTTTAGGATTTAGCTTGTTACACTTGGTTTTTTTATCATTTTTTCATTTTTACTTGCATGGTCTTATTTCAAAACTATTTATTTATCATACCACATCCAAAAATGAGCCTTGCCTTAGTTTTTTATCAGTCTTTTTTTGTGTGTGTTACTTGGTTGAAAAGGGGTGTCATTATGTTGCCTAATTCATTCCAAGATTCGAGCCTTAAAATATTGAAACAAACAATTTTTCATACCTTTAGAACATGATAACATCATTACATTACTTGAATTATTTCAAACACATGTTGCCTTATGTCCAAAATTATAATTTTGAAAACAATGTGTGCCTTTTGGATCTATGCCTAGTATTGTCATGTTGTTCATTCTTGTCTAGATTATTGCCTATTTTAATAATCCTAGTATTATAAATCAAGTTAGAGATTAGCCTTGACAAGTTAAGATCCAAACATTGATTGATTTATTCCTATTCCTCATGTAATTTTGGCCTATACATCAATTTTTACTTTTGGTTTGTGTAACTTAGATTAATTTTTTGCTCAAATTAAAGACTGTTTTTATGCCTAAAATTTGGGGAAGTGGTTTATCTTCCATATGCCTAGAGTTTCATGACTTTTTCCAAATGATCAAGTTTATGTTTCAATCCAAATGCCTAGTTTATGTCAAAGTGTTTCAAATTTTTTAGATTAACTCTCTTACCTTTTAGACCTCATTTTGTTTAAAGTCTAGCTTTTGTGCCCTTTTTCAAAAGACCTAGCAATACTTATTTTGAGCCTAGATTTTGTGCCTTATTTTCCAAAAGACATAGAAACTTTTGTTTCTTTAGACATTTATTAGACTTTTTTGAAGCAATTTTTACCTAAGTTTTACATTTCTATTTTATTTCATCCACTTGAATTTTTTGTGTAAGACATTTGATGTTAGACTATATTAGACCAAGTTTATCACAAACCTTTTTAGAGATAGAGCTCCATCCTTAGACAAATTTAGACAAATTTTGGACCATTTATCCTTTAGACATTATTTTTCAAATTTTTTAATATCTCTAGGCCTTCTTTGTGAAACATTCATTATTGATTTGGATATGTCTCATTATACTCATAGCAGAGCCATTTATAATCTAGGTTATGATAATGTGGTCAAACAAGATGACTTTGTTCAATACCCCTATGGTGATGATGTATTTTTTGATATGTATCCTTATCCTCTTTACAATGTTTAATTTGGGGAACAAATCCAAGATCCCTTATCACACTATTTAACTAACACACCTCCATACTCAGAGCAGGACCAAGAGCAAACCACGTAATACCTTGCTAGAATACCATCAATTGTAGAATAAGTTCAACAATAATTGTATTACATTATGATGAAATCAAAATATGATCCTTATTTATTTGATTATCACTTGATTTAAAATAAGGATGTAGTTTTATTCAAAGCCACAAAGGTGGGGGGCAAGTTTTCATCAGACTTCTCCTACAAAAAATTGCCTAGTCTAGTTAGAGTGCCTCTCAACATACCTTTTAATCAAATGATTGAACATGTTTGTTCTAGCAATACTTAAGTGCTTTTGATAATTTAATATCAATATCCAATTATTCGTCATAAAAAAGGGCCTTATGGAGGACCACTTTATACAAATGAAGACACCATATCAAACCTATTCGAACTCAACATGTAAGTTTAATAACATGGCCATGTCAAATGCTCCACTCATCAAGTTAGCTCCTTAAATAGGGTTATTTATTGAATTTATAGGTCAATAAAATTTGGTTATAGACACATTTATGCAAAACACTTTAGTTGGTGACATATTCAACATCCCATTTATTAAAAAAGTGACTATTGCTTCTACAAAAAACATCATGCCAAACATAATGGATAACATGCAAGTGTCATCTAATCTAGGACAAAATTTTTTAAATACACCAAAAACTAGTCCATAATAGGTACCTTTAGTTAACACCATGAGTGGTTCACAATCATAGGGAGTAGGAACTCCTACATCCCAACCACAACAAGCTACTTCTAATCCTCAACCAATTGCTTCTTCAAGCACACAACCATAAGGATTAAGTAATCAAGTATAGACTATTGCCTTGCCTTAATAAAATGTGATGAATGTTACTCCACCACAACAAGTGACAACTAACATTCCATAATAATAGGCATAGTCCCATGTACCAATACAATAGATATCAAACATTTCACCACCTCAATAGGGGGAAACAAATGTTCCACCTTGCTAAGTAGTGATAAGTATACCTCTCTAGTCACAGACTGACATACCTTCACAATCTCAAAAATTGTCTAATAAATACTATATGTCCATTGATTAATGATAAATTACAAACATCCAACAAACATATAGTTCACAATAGGTGTTTTTACAACTGAGAGTTATTAATGTCCAAAAAGTACCAATTAGGCACAATTGCCTTTCATTCCAAATGTGCCATAAATTCAATAAGGCATTGGTCCACAACAAGTATCCTTTATTCATCTAAATTTGACTAGTCAAAAAAAAGTCCTTACTCAACCTCAGTAGGCATAGTACTTTACCCCAAGCCATATCCTTTCATCATAGCCATAATTTCCTCAAAACCAGGCCTATATATTGAATCCAAACTAGAATATCGAATCGTAATACATGTAATTAAAAATATTTCATCCCAATCTAAGGATGTATATTCCTAGTCAATTCACTAACCAAACCAACATTCCAAAACAAACCATGTTACCATTATACCCTAGTCAAGGTAATCCACCTTTAACCACTCAGTCTCCACCTCAAGCCAATGTTCCATCTAGTTTTTTGGCACAAGAACTCTATAAAATTAAGGACAAAATTGTTTCCATTAAAGAAGGGAAATATACCAAGAAGTTTAAGTTAGATGGCATGTGTTTATACCCATTCAAAATGGAGTATCTGTAGATACCATTTACTCCAAGGTAAGAACCACCAAAATTTGACAAATACAAGGGTAAAGGAGACTATAAGACCCATTTTATATAATTCTTTATTACTTTTCAGCTAGTGGCTTATAGTGATAAATACCTCCTACTTCTATTTCCTTGGAGTTTTTTAGGATAAGCTTTGTAATGGTTCCTAAAATTTCTAAATAATGCATTGTCTATTTTTCACAACCTTTTAGACAAATTTGTGCAACATTACTCCTACAATCTTGAACATGATATTTCATTGGTAGATTTGACTCAAGCCAAATAGAAGGTTGGTGAAATATTTTAAATCTATCTATAGATATGGATATCACTTTCCAGTCATTTCACCCATAGCTTACCAGATACATAATTAGTCATTATGTTTCTGAAAATTTGCACAGTGAGATATCTTATCATCTAGAGCTCTAGTACACACACACTTTCAAAGAGATCATTAATAAAGGTTTTCTAATTTAAAAGTACCTTATTTATAAATGGATTATCAAGTTAACCTCATAAAACCAAAGCCAAATAATAGGCCAAAATCAAAACCAAAACTAAGTCCAAGTGTAAGCATCAACACAAGCCTAGACTAGTAATTATGAAAAAAACTAAGTAATTAAATTGTAACAAGAATGATTTTATAAGTGGAGTAACTGAGTCACATCATGTCCATATGGTGAAAACATCATCTACTCAACCAATTCCATAAATGCAACTTACTCCTCATCAACAACCCATTTAGAAAGTGCAACTTGCATAGCAACCTAGACCAGTTCAACAAACATAAAAACTATTACCTTTACAAACCCTTCTTCTAAGAAGAAATGATCCTCCTCATCGAGTCTTCAGTGATATTGTAGAGCTTATTAAAGTCACATTTTTCAAGCTAGCCATTTCTAACATGATTATTTATCCAACACTGAAGCATTATCCTAAGGTCATTCTTTATTTAGACTGGTATAGAGAAAATGAGTTCTATGAATATCATTATGTTCATGGACATAATCTATGTCATCATGTGAAAATTAAGCACCTTATTAAAAATATGTTGGGAAATAGAGAGATTACATTAGATAATAGGTCATCTACATCTAATCAGAACCTGGTAATCTACCGAAACCCTTTTCCACAACATAAAAATAATAATCAACAAAGGCCAAAATAATAGAAATAATAATATCAACAATGGAAACAATAATAATGTTAACTAAATGGAAGGAATCAAGGCCAAAATGATTTTAGTACCTAATAGACTTATCATGCAATTGCACATGATTATAATAAAGTTTTAGGTCATATTATAGGAGGTCATATTTCCACCATCACCATTAATCCAAGACCAAGTGTTAAAAAAATACGACCATTGCTAAACAATTCCAATCAAACCATTTATACCAATGATCCTTCCTTAACTTGGGACTGTAAACAGGTATACTAGAAACCAAGGATTACTATTTTTGGATCTTATATTGATAACTTGTCATTACCATGTGACCACATACAAGTGCACTAATAACCGAGACTTATCATATCTACCCTCTCTCCACCATCATTTTCTAGAAATAATGGTCATATATCTAATCTTGATTATGCAATCATAACTCAATGGTCAAATATTACCATTCCTATCCCAAAACCACCTACCACTAAACCAATCTAACCCACCATCCTAGCTAAGAACATGTCATATACCATTGTAAAGGAGAAGACCTTTGACATTGTGGAACAAATTTATAAAATGCATGCATAGACCTCCATTTTGGATTTGTTGCATACAACTACTATCCATAATAATATATTAACAAAGTTCTTAGGCCAATCCCAAGTTCCCAATGATATAAGCTCAAATAAATTCCAAGCTTTGGTTGGGCATCTAACCCCAAGCCAATAGTTTACCTTTGACCAAATTTATATATTGTCCTTTGTCCCTCTCCATAACAATTTGTTGTACATTAAAGTAGTCATCACATAACACAAACTAAAATGTGTCCTCATAGATAATGGATCAAGCCTAAATATTATGTCTCTGAAGCTCATTAAGCATCTTGAATATACAATAGTTGATCTACATCTGAAGATAATTACCATCAAGGCTTATCATAATGAAGAGCGAGAATCATAAGGCACCATAAGCTTGCTAGTTATCATTGGACCCTTGACCCATGATACACTTTGCCATGTGTTAGACCTCGATTTGTCATATAATTTATTTTTGGGTAGACTTTAGATACATGAAATTTATGCAACCCATGCAACATTTCACCAATGTCTCAAGTTCTCTCATTTAGGCATGGAAGTTACCATCAATGGAGATTTTCAGCCCTAAAAACATTTCAAAAATTTGGAGGCTGAGTATGAAAGTTATAATTACTACTTTAGCTTAGGTTTGGTTCCCAAAAAGAATAAAGGCAAAGAAATACTTGTTAATTTATTAGAGGCCAATTACATAGACCTAGATAGCCTTGAATCATCTTCCCATATGCCACTTCCTGAATTGTCTAATCATTTTAGTATCTCAACCAATGGCCTAGGAGAGTATTTGACCCATGACATGTTTCACATTGCTAAGATTCCACAAAACTCCAAGTCCTATGGAAGACCTAAAGCCAAACTACCTTGTATAGAATAGTAACAAAATAGAAAAGGTAAACTTCATAGTCCACCTCCTATCATTTTCACACTGGCCACTAGCCAAAAAGAGGACCCACTTACCAATGATGAAACCGAGTTGTACAATGATAAACTAGTTGATTACTATAAAAATGCCAAATACCCCATTCCTATTAGAATCATGGAGAACCAATCCTATGAAGGAGGAGGCTTCATGCTAAATCAATAGGGAACTCTTGAGCTAATTTCTATAACATAGTATAAAGGAACCCATGGGATTGGATTTAAACTACCTGGGGGTGACCCCACATATATTATTCATGTTTCAACACCAATAACTAGTGGTGACAATGTTGACAATGAAGTAGAGTCCAATCATAAAATTTATGAAGACCTTGTCATTGCCAATATGTTTGACACCCATGCTATTTGTATCCTTACCCTAGTTATTTTCAATAATAGACTTCCTCTATATCACCCTAAATTTATATCCTAAGACCAACAAGAATCCATAGTGCCTACAGATGAGTTTGAGAATGATGAGAAATTTTGCAATTTTTTAGGCCTAAGAGACTATGTTTCATTGGGAGATCACAAACAAGGGTTCTCTATCAAATTAGATCCTGTAGCCTATTTTGGATAATATGTGAACACCCTTAGACATAAATAAATAAATAAAACATTGAGGTTCTAAAGTGAAAACCTCTTTGAGGTGTTTTTGGACAAGGGTAAAAGTAAAGAGAAAGGCTAGTCTTTTGGTGAAAACTTATTTTAGGTGATATTAAATAGGGGTGTTCACCTTTCCCTAGAGAAATCTTAGGAGACCACCAATAATGAACTTGTTTTTGGTTATGGTTCAATTTTGAAGAATAGCATGCCTTTGACTGAATTATCCAAGAGTTTTCAACAGTGTTTGTAACATGGACATCCCTACCATTGGGAGATTCTGATTCAACTTGCCTAAGAGAACTTGAAGAGCCAGTCCAAACAAAAGATTTTATAATTGTAGGCCAATTCAAATCATTACCAACTATTTTGGAATATGGCTTGACTCTCTTTATATAATACACTACACAAGTCAACATTAGGAGTCTAGATGACCCAAAATAGATCAAATTAGGCATGTTTCTCACCAAGGTAAAATGTGAAATATTTATAGCCCTTTTAAAAGAATTTGTTGACATATTTTCTTGGGCCCATTCAAACATGCCAATTTTGGACCCCACCTTGGTTGTAAACCACCTTGTTGTATATCTTGATGCCAAACTTATGGAATATAAATTATACAAGATACATCCTTGCATTGTTGTATTAGTAAAGAAAGAGTTGGAAAAACACTTAGAAGTGAGATTTATTTGACTGATTGACTACTTAGAGTGGATCTCAAATGTTGTGCTAGTTAATAATAAGCTAGAGGGAATTAGAATATGCAATTATTTCAAAGATATAAACAAGACCTACCCCAACTATGAATTTTCTTTACCAAACATTAACATGATATTTGACTCCACATTAGGGTAGGAAATGCTTTCACTAATGGATGGATTTTTAGGGTACAACCAGATTTGAATTATGCTAGAATACCAACATAAGATAGAATTCACTACTCCATGGGGAATGTTTTATTACCATACTATGCCATTTGGTCTCAAGAATGTGAGGGCCACATACCAAAGATCCATGACCATCATATTTCATGATATGATACATGACATTATCAAAGACTATATCGATGGCATATTGAGTAAATCAAAGACCCATGTTGATCATCTAATAGCACTACAAAAAGTATTTGAGAGGCTTCATGAATACAAGGTCAGACTTAATCCTAAGAAGTGTGTTTTTAGTGTTACTTCAGGCAAATTATTAGGCTTCATTATCTCTCATAAGGGCATTGAATTTGATCCTACCAAAGTATAAGCCATTACAGAAATACCACCACCTAATTTAAATCAGCTTCATAGTTTATAGGGAAAAATTTAATCTATCAGAAGCTTCATATCTAAATTGGGTGATAAATGCCATCCATTTACACAATTACTAAAGAAAGATGTCACATTTCATTGGGATGAAGAATGTTATAAATCCTTATAGCATCTAAAGGAATATCTTGCCAATCTATCTATTTTGTTACCACCTATGCTAGCAAGCCATTCCTACTGTATCTATCTACCACCAACAAATCCTTAGGGGAACTTCTAGATTATCATGATGATAATAGAAAAGAATATGTTATTTAATATCTAAGCTATACATTGGTTTCATATGAACATAATTATATGCCCATAGAAAAATTTTATTTAGCTATGGTCTTTACAACCTAGAAACTATGAGACTACATGTTAAATAGTAAGACCATGATTATTTCCAAAGTAGATCTATTTAAATATCTATTATCTAAAAAAAATTTACAAGGCTGCATGGCCAAGTAGATCATGATTTCAAATGAGTTCGAGATAAAATATGTTAACTAGAAGGCTATAAATGGATAGGTCGTTACAAATCAGCTTTTTGAAGCTCCCCTTATAAATATTAAACCTCTAACTTTTCAATTCCTAGATGAATCCATCATGACCATCATTGAAACACCTCTTGAGGAGCAACACTAGAATTCATGCTTTAATGGACCATCACATTCATGGATTGCGGGTAGGATTTTTTTTATTACACCATAGGAGGATCTTATCCCTAAATCATTATGTATCATATTTCTTTGTACTAACAACATGGCTAAATACAAATCACTCATTGTAGGGATTCACCAAGTGGTACAATGGAATATTCAACTTTTCAAGGTTTATGGTGATTCTCAGTTAATCATCAATTAGGTTACAGACCAGTTTCAAACCAAAGATGATAAGCTAGCACCATAAAAGGCTATGGTTGACACTCTCAAATAGTATATTACCAATATATAATTTGAACACATACTAAGGGCCAATAAAAAAAATTAAATACCATGGATACCATTAACTCTTTGATCCATCACACCAACATGGAAAAAGAATATCAATTCTTCATTGAAAATCTTCTAGCACCTACTCATGAACCTTCAACCATCATAATGATTTGTGATATTATTGGTCCTAGCTCTTTATGATATCCAAACCTCTTTAATTACTTTTATGACCATATCATGCCACCAGACTTATCATGCAAAAAATAAAAGGCCTTTACCCACCAAGCCTCATGATATACCTTACTTGGACCAACCTTACCATCATAGCTTTGATGTAATTTTGCTTTGTTGTTTAAATTTGGCAAAAACAATATTAGCACTACTAGAAGTTCATGAAGCAGAATGTGGAACCCACACAAGTGAGGCCATACTAGTCAAAAATTTCCTAATTACTAGATATTATTGGCCAAATATGGATGTAGATGTAGTTGTTTATGTGAAAATGTGCAACAAATGTTAGATGCATGCTAATCCAATTCATACCTTGGCCAAAACTCTAAAACTGATGCTTACACCATGGTCATTTTCTACATGGGGACTCGATCTTATTAAGAAGATTATCCCAACCTCGTCTAATGGCCATAAACACATCTTTAGTACTATTGAATATTTCACTAAGTGGGTTGAATCTATACCCATCACTTACATGACTAGAAAATAAATTTCCAAGTTTATCTTCAATCATCTCATATGTCATTATGGTATCCCATCTGATATTATATCTGATAATGGTAGATTATTTAAGAATAAGTATGTCAAAATGATTTTTGATAAGTACAACATTTTTCTATAGCTTATTACCCTCAAGGTAATGGTTAGGCAAAATCATCCAACAAAACCATTGTCAACATCCTTAAAAAAAATATCAATGATGTTGGCCATGATTGGCACCTCTAAATCTTTTGTGCCCTCTGGGCATATTGCACTAATTACCATACCCCAATAGGAGCCACCCCATATTCCCTAATTTATAGCACTGATGCCATCCTTCCCATTGAGTTTGAGTTACTTTCTTTACATATCTCATTAAAACTTATTCTAGATGATGAATATTATCAAGTATCTCACCTACAAGATCTAGAGTTACTTGATGAAAAATGCATGGCCACTGTTAATAGTCTTCAAGCATACTAAAATAGACTTCATGGCCACTATAACTGATGGGTTAAACATTAATAATTCAAGTTTGGGGATCTTGTTCTCAAAGAAAACCAAAAGAACACCATGGTAAAGAAGAAGGGAAAATTCAAACCTGATTAGATAGGCCCATATGCCAGTATTGAAAATTATGGATCTAGAGAAAATAGGCTCACTAATATAGATGGGGATGAACTTGATGAGTTGATGAACATTATACACCTCAAGCATTACTTAAGAGACATGAATTATTGTCTATGAGGCCCATTTTTTGTACTATAATATCAACATTCTTCCTTGTACCATACCATATACCATTCTACCATATATTTCCTATCAATTAATGTTGGTTTTACCCTCCCTACCCAACCCTTTAACCTTGGTTATATTCCATTATTTTTTCAAACACCTTCAGTGAGGGGATTCAAATCAAGTTTTAGTATTTAATTTAGTATTACAGATAGAGGCCATATTTTGGACTAATATGATAGTGGTTTGGTATTTTAATCCTTCATTTCTTGTTTATTATCATTTCACATGTTCCTTACTATAACACCTTTGGGAAAATCAGTGTCTCACATCATGATACTAATTATAACCACCTATGTTCAAATTAATATTATTGACCTATGTCATTTTTTCCAATCATAATTGCCTATAGTCAAATTAGGAATAACACCTTTATCATGTCATTAAGTCCCACCTTGCCATTATTATTCCATATTATGCCATTAGCCTACTTTGAAAACTTGTTACTACCTAGTCAACTTCTGATACTATAAGGTAGAACTATAGTGACTTAAGGTCTTAATGGGACTATGTAGGCAGTGCTTGATTCACATTAAGGTTAGCTTAGTCACCATTTGCCATGGGTAGGGGTATAAATGGCATGGGTGTCAAATAGATTAGTATTATCAAGGTCTTCATAAAGGCTATGATCAGACTCTACTTCACTATTAGCATTTTTATCACTAGTCATTGGCATTGGAGTACAAATAAGATACGTGGGGTCATCCCCAATTGATTTAAATATGATACCATAGGTTCTTTTATACCATGTTATATAAATTGGCTCAAGATTACCCTATTGATTTGGCCTTAGGCCTCCTCCTTCACAAGCTTGATTCTCCATGATCGAGTTAAGAATGGGATACTTGGCATTTTTGCAGCAATCAAAAAATTTGTCATTGTATAACCAAGATTCATCATTGGTAAGTGGGTCCTCTTCTTGGCTAATGGACAGTGTGATAATGATAGGAAAAGGAGATAGAATATGGATCTTTCCTTTTCCTTTTCATTGTTATTCCATGCAATTTGACTTGCATTTAGGTCTTCTATAGGACTTAGGGTTCTGTAGAAGCTTGGCAATATGGAATGTGTCATGGGTCAAATACTCTCCTAGGTCATTGGCTAAGATGGTAAAATTATTATTTAATTTAGGAGGTGTCATATGAGAGGATGAATCAAGGTTGTGTGGGTCTATATAATTGGCCTATGGTAAATCAATAAGTATTTACTTCCCTTTGTCCTTTTTGGGAATTAAATCTAGGCCAAGGTAGTAATTATAAATTTCATACTTAGCCTCCAAATGTTTGTAATGTTTGTAGGTCTAAAAATATCTATTAATGGTAACCTACATACCTGAATGAGATAACTTGAGGCACTAGTACAATATTAAATGGATTTCATGAATTTCATGTATCCAAGGTCTACCCAAAAGCAAATTGTATGATAAATCTAGGTCTAACACATGGTAAAGGGTATCATGGATCAAGGGCCCAATGATAACTGGAAATCTGATGGTTCCTTATGATTCACACTCTTCATTATCATAAGCCTTGATAGTAATGGTTTCTAGATAGAGATCGGTTATTGTGTATCTGATATACTTGATGAGCTTCAGAGACACAATATTTAGACTTGATCCATTGTCTATGAGGACACATTTCACTTTGTGCCACATCATGACAACTTCAATGTACAATAGATTGTTATGGAGAGGGATGAGGGATGACATATTTCTTTGGTCAAAGGTTAACTATTGAGATGGGGCTAGATGTCCAACACAAGCTTGGAATTTGTTTGGGCTTATGTCATTTGGAACTTGGGATTGGCTTAAGAACTTTGTTAAGATGTTCTTGTGGATAGTAAACATATGCAACAAATCCAAGATGGAAATTTGTATGAGTGTTTTTTAGAGTTTTTCCACAATATTGAACATATTTTCTTTCACAGCAGTATATGGCTTGTTCTTAGTCAAAATGGTGGGTTGAACAGTTTAGGTGGTAGGTGGTTGTGGGCCAAGAATGGTAATCTTTGACTGTCAAGTTATGATTGCATAATTGGGATTAGATTTAGAACCATTTTTACTAGAAAGTGATGATGAAGGGGGATAGATAGGATAAGTCTCAGTTGTTGATGCACTTATCTATGGTCATGGGGTAATGATGAGTTATTGGTATAAGGTCCCAAAATTGTAATCCCTAATTGTTGGTATACTTGTTTACAATCCCAAGTCAAGGAAGGATCACTAACATAAATGAGTTGATTGAAATTAGTTAACAATGGGTTTTTTTATTATCACTTGGTCTTGGATTGATGGTGATGGTGGAAATGTGACCTCCTACAATATGACCTACTATTTTGTGTAGTGATGTGCAACTACATGGTAAGTCTATTGGGCATTAGAATTGTTCTAACCTTGGTTACTTCCACTTGGTTATAATTTTTTTTGTTGATGTCAGTATTATTATTATTTTCACATATATTGATATTGTTGTTACTATTGTTCTGGCCTTGGTTGTTGCTATTGTTGGTTGTTATTGTTATGTTGTGAAAAAGGGTTTTGATAGATACCCAAGTTCTGATTGGATGTAAATGCTCTATTATCCAATGTAATCTCTCATTTTTAAAACATATTTTAAATGAGGTGTTTTATTTGTAAAAAATGGTGTATATTATATCCATGAACATGATGGTATTCACATAAGTCATTCTCTCTATACCAATCTAGATAAGGAATACCCTCAGGATAGTGCTTCAGAATTGGCCAATTAATCAGATTAGTTACAGATAGATTGCAAAACACAAATTTAATGGGATCTCTAAGGTCACTAAAGACTCAATGAGTAAGCACATTTATCCTTGGAGGAGGGTTTTTTAAAGGTAATGGTTATTTCATTTGTTGAGCTAGTCCAGGTTATTATGAAGGCTACACTTGTTGAATGGGTTGTTAATGGGGAGTAAGTTACATTTGAGGTGAGGGTTGAGAAAATGGTCTTTTCACCATTTAGACATGACACAACTTAGTTAATCCACTTCAAAAAACATTCTTGTTTTGGTTGAATTAATAGTATTTCTCATAATTACTATCCTAGGCTGGTATCAATGTTTATGCTTGCACTTGGTTCTAGTTTTGGTTTTGGCCTGTGCTCTGGTTTTGGTTCTAGTTTTGATTTAATGAGATTAATTTAATAATCCCTTTGTTAATAGGTACCTTTTTATTATAAAACCTTTTTCGATGATTTCCTTGAAAGTGTGTGCACACTAGAGTTCTAGATGGTAGGATATCTCCATATGCAAATTTTTAGTAAACACAATGGCCAATTGTTTGTCTAGTAAGCTATGGGTGAAATGACTAGAAAGTGTTCTCCATATTTTTATATATCTTACAAATATTTCACCAACCATCTATTTTTCCTAAGTAAAATCTACTAATTAAATCTCATGTTTGAGATTTTAAGAGAAATGTTGCACAAATTTGTCTGAAAGGTTGTCAAAATTAGATACTAAATTCTTTGGTAATTTTAGGAACCACTCCAAATACTATCTTACTAGAATTCAAAGGAAAAAAAGGATTAAATAAATGTTGTTATAAACCACTAGTTGGAAAGCAACAAATAATTCTATTAAATGGGCCTTAGGGTCTCATTTACCATTATATTTATGAAATTTTAATGGTTCATACCCTAGATGAAATGGTTTCTACAGATAATCCATGTTGAATGGGTAATAACACATGTCATCTAACTTGAAATTATTGGTCTATTTCTTAGATTTAATTTTGGTAATTGCACCTACATTTATTACAATTCTTGTGCCAAGAAACTAGATGGAACATTGGCTTAAGGTGGAGGTTGGGTGGTCAAAAGTGGATCACCTTGATAGGGGTATAATGGAGGAATGGTTTGTTGTGGAATGTTGGTTTGGTTAGGGAACTAACTAAGAATATGCATTCATGAATTAGGATGTGACTATTTAAATTTCATATATTTTAGTGTGATATCCTAGTTTGCATTTAGTATATAGGCTTGATTTTGAGGTAATTATGGCTACGATGGAAGGATATGGCTTGGGGTAAAGTATTGTGCCTACTGAGGTTGAGTAGGGACTTGATGCTGACTAGTCAAACCTAGCTGTATAAGGGGAACTTGTTGTAAATTAAGGCCATGTCACTGGATTTGTGACATGTTTGGAATAAAAGGCAATTTTTGCCTAATTAGTACTTGTTGGACAATAGTACCTCTTTATTATGTGAACACTTTTTGTGGAGAAGATGTTTGCAAGGTTTTTGTCATTTTTCTTTGATGAGTGGACATATTTTATTTATTATAAAACATTTTTTATTATAAAATAAAAGTGTTTTGTGACTATTTAGGTATACTTTTTACTACTTGATGAGGTGGAACATTTGTTACCCCTATTTAGGTGGCAGAATGTTTGATCTATGTTGTGTTTGTATATGAGACTATGCCTATTGTTGTGGAATTTTAGTTGTCACCTATTGTGGTAGAGTAAAATTCATCATATTTTGTTGAGGTAAGGCACTATATGGTGCTTGATTACTTAATCCTTGTAGTTGTGTGCTTGACGAAGTAGTTGGTTGAGGATTAAAGGTAACCTATTGTGGTTGGGATATAGGAGTTCCTTTGCCCTGCTATTGTGAACCACTCATGGTATTAACTAAAGGAACTTTTTTGTGGAATAGTTATTGGTGTATTTAAACAACTTTTTCTTGGATTGGATAACACTTTCATATTATCATGGTGCTAAGCACATTTATCTATGTATAAGTAGTAGACACTCTTAAATAGTTGGGATGTTGAACATATTTCCAATTAAAGTGTTTATCACAAATGGGTCTACACATAAATTATATTGGCCTACCAACTTGATTAATATGCATGTTTAAGGATCGATTTCTATGAGAGGATTGTTTGACATGGTTATGTTATTGAAATTATGTGCTAAGTTCAAATAGGTTTGATATGCTATCTATATTTGTATAAAGTGGTCCTTCATGAATCCCTTTCTTGTTACAAGTGTACGTGGGTCTTGATATGAAATTGGCATGAATTATTGAGGATTGATAAAATAGGCATGTTCAATAATTTGATTATAAGGTATGTTGAGAGGCATTCTAACTAGACTAGGAAAATTTTTGTGGGGGAAGTCTGCTAGAAACTTGGCCCCTACCTTTATAGCTCTGACTAAAAAAATATCCTTATTTTTTATCAAGTGATGATCAAAAAAATAAGGATCATATGTTGATGGCATTCTAACATAATATGCTTATTATTGAATTTCTTTTATAATCGATGGTATGCTAGTAAGGTATTGTGCAGTTTGCTCTTAGTCCAGCTCTAAGTATGGAGGTCAGTTAACCAAATAGTGGGCTAAGGGATCTTGGCTTTGTTCCCCAAAATGAGCATTTTAAGGAGGATAAGGATCCATCTCAAAAACTACATCATCATCATAGGGGTCTTGAACAAATTCATCTTTTGTGACCATATTATCATAACTTAGATTATACATGGCTCTGTGATGAGTATAACAAGATATATCCAACTCAATAATGAATGTTTCATAAATAAGGCATATAACTCTTACAAACTCTAAAAAATCATGTCCAAAGGACAAATGATCCAAAATTGGTCTAACTTGGTCTAAGGATGGAGTTGTATCTCCAAAAAGGTTTGTGATAAACTTGGTCTAAAATAGTCTAACATCAAATGTCTTACACAAAAAGGTCAAGTGGATGAAATAAAACTAAAATTCCAAACTTACGTAAAAAAAAATTCAAACAAGTCTAATCTATGCCTAAAGAAACAAAGGTTTCTAGGTCTTTTAGAAAACAAGGCACAAAATTTAGGCTCAAAATAGGTATTTCTAGGTCTTTTGTAAAAGGGCACAAAAACTAGACTTTAAAGAAAATGAGGTTGAAAAGGTAAGAGAGTTAATCTAAAAAATTTGAAACACTTTGACACAAACTAGGCATTCAGATTTAAACATATACTTGATCATTTGGAAAAATACATGGAACTCTAGGCATATGGAAGATAGACCACTTCCCCAAATTTTAGGCACAAAAATAGTCTTTAATTTGAGCAAGAAATTAATCTAAGTTACACAACCCAAAAGTGAAAGATCAATGTATAGGCCAAAATTACATGATGCATAGTAGACATCAATCAATGTTTAGATATAAACTTGTAAAGGATAATTTAGAACTTGATTTATAAGATTAGGCTTCTTAAAATAGGTAACAAGCTAGATAAGAATGAATGACATGACAGTACTAGGCATAGATCTAAAAGGCACACATGGTTTTTGAAATTGGAATTTTGGACACAAGGAAAAAAAATCTTTGAAACAATTCAAACATTATAATGAAATTATCATGATCTAAAGGTATGACAAATGGTTTGTTTCAACAGTTTAAAGGATCAAATCTTGGAATGAATTGGGTAGCATAATGACACCCCTTTTCAACCAAGTGACACACACACAAAAAAATTTGATAAACAACTAAGACAAAGGTGTGATGTTAAATGAATAGTGTAATACCTCTTAAAACAAAGGATTGATGTATAAACAAGACTCATTTTTGGATGTGGTATAACAAACAAATGATTTTGACATAAGACCATGCAAGTAAAAAGGACAAAATTATAAAAACACCTAAGTGTAACGTCCAAAATCCTAAAACTAACAAGGTTGCCTCGTACTATCAAATTCCATCTATATACTTTCTCTTGAGAGGGTTTTTAAATTTTTAATCCAAAAATTAAAAGTGCATGAAAAGTAAGGTTTTTAGGCCCCCTCTTTTCTCAAGAGTTTGTATGGTGACATGGAACTTTGGGCTACTCACCTTATATTAATAGTATGTCTATGGTAAGTGGGGTTGTCTAAACTATTCATTTTCATTTATTTATAGATGGTCCCATATGTGTGGCAAACACTAGCTCACAATCACATCATTTGAATCTACATCAATTGGCTTGTTGTGAAGAGGTCTTGTCTTTTTCACAACCACTACATCTATCAATTACTCAGTGTAGTGATATGTATGAGTTTCCCCTATGTTTAGAGGCTAATTACCACTAACGAAGCTTGTTTAACCACTCAAAAAAAACATCCCAATGGGTAACCCTAAATTTATATAACCCATTATTGAGTGGGGTTGAAACTTGTGAGGAGGTGATGAACTCTTCTCCACAAGCCAAATGCATAAAAATAAAGACAAGTGGAAGGACTTTATGGTCTTTTTGGGATCACCCAAATCATGAAGATTTATGGAGGACCTTAGTGACTTTCTTTCCATGATTTTCAAACAAAGTGATTAATGCAAAGAGTGAGCATTTTTTATCACCTAAGTTCCCTAAATGGGATGGGGGATAAAATACACTAATCAGTCATTTTACTAAACAAATACTTTAATAAACAAGCATGAAAATAAAACTATTATGAGTATTTAACTAATGTGAGAGTTTGTTTTTATTAGCACCAAAATAAAATATGTAATGAAGTTTGAGCCCCTTGGTGTTTATTTTTGAAAAATTTAAAAAATTAAAAATGAATTAAGTAAAAATATTTTTAAAACACCAATTTGAATTGTGAAATTTGCAACTTTAGAGTGTTTTAAATGTCTTATTTTAGCCTTGGGGTCCTGTAAAACATGTTACGAGGTACTTGTGCTTAAAATAAAATCATGAGTGAACAAGTGAATTTTTAAATCTAGCTCTTAGGTTTCTAAAATTTTACATAAAGTGAAAAACCATAGAAACACATAGCAATACCATTACTTTTCCTAAAAAAACAAAACAATTAGCACAATACCACAACTATTCTCTAAAATAGAGTATCAGGCACAATATCACTAATATTAATGTAATATTATTGAATTAATGACAAAACCACTACTCTATTGGAAATAATTCAACTCAACCTACAAAACAAATGGTTAGAAATAGATCGTCATTGTTAGGCAATGTCGTTAAAGTTTTCACAATATCAAAGGAAATAATGGCAATGTCATAACTTATGAAGTCATGATATTTTAATAGCATGATTTTTAACATAATAATGTGATTTACAAAGTTGTGATATTGTAATATTGTGATTTCCCTATAAGCATAAAATTGTTATCAAAAAATTTCATGGTTAGGGATAAAACCATGATAGTTTATCCAATATCATGACTGTAAAGTAGTGATATTGCACAATATCTCTATTCCAAAGAGCAAGAATGTGACTTCATAGGGTAACTTCATGATTTTTAGAAAAACATCCTTGAGCCTTCAATTTTCATGTATTTTGATTAGCAAGTTTGTATTTTGACAAGAAAATTATCAGGAGGGTATCCTAAAATGCCTTGGGAATAACTTTTTGGGGTGTGTGTCCCACCAAAAATGCCAACATGCCATATTATGCCATTTGCCTTATTTTTAAACTTGTTGCTACCTAATAAAATTCCTCCATTATAAGGTAAAACTATAGTGACTTGAGGTCCTAATGGGACTATGTAAGTAGCACTTGATTCACATTAAGGTCATCTCAATCACCCTTTGCCACGCTCTTTATATTTTATGAGTTTATATAGTGAGCATTATATATTCAAATTTAATACACTAATGACCACTTTCCTTAATTTTATGCTCTTGTTATTTTGTGAGAAACATCAAGTTTGAATTGTCTCATCATTTTGTGAGTTGCATTGTTTAGTATCTCATCATTCTTGATCAAGTTGAGATGATGTAAAAAATTTAAAACCATTACAAAATTATCTAGAAAATCTTAAAAATCACCAAATCAACCACTTCTTTACCTTAAAGATTCTAGGACCCCTAGATAATTCACAAGAAACCATTTGTCCTTTAGTTTACCCATCTTTATTGGCCCCTAAGCCTAACACTCTCACTATTTTGTGGGTTTTCATATTGTGAATTATGTATTCAACTTTGATACATTAATGACTGTTAGGGTTCCTCTCATGTTCTCTCCATTTTATGGGGTCATTCCCATATTCCTCAACCTCATCAATCATGTTTTTTTTATCATCATTTTTATTCTATTCCATCTCCTAGGAGAACTACATTTGGCCTAAATTTTATGTTGGATCTTGCATCCATGTAACTATGTAGGTAGTGTCCACTTGCCTAGTGCATCTGGAATCAGCTTGGCTACCCCTTCCTTTTCTTATATTCCCCCATTTTATTTGTGTCATTATCTCTTATCACCTAAGGGCATTATCTACTATTTTGTTTGTGTCATGGTGTCATTTAAACTAACATTCTCCTTACCCATTGTTTGTGTTTGTCTCATGTTGTTTTGATTATTTTGTTTCCTTTTTTATTATTCATGTTTGTTTGCTTGTTTGCCTATTTATATGCTTTCATTATTGTGCTTTGACTTAATAATTCTATTTTCATTAGGTGAGTCCTTGCATATTATACTTAAGTCCATCCATATTCATACATCATAATTGTCATCATGGTTTTTATCATTGGTGCATTGTTTTTTATTATTGATTGGATCATTGTCAGTCCTTACACATATGTTGGTTAAATTCTTGTGTGTTTTATATCATGATGCATATCATTATGTGTTATAGAAAAAATCAGCTTGGGAAATATTACAAGTAATGAGGTCATAGTACTTCTCTTTGGCACCTTAAAAAATCTTGATCTACCCACTCATTTCCCAAATATAGAGAATTAAATCATGAAATAATTTTAATCCTTACTAGTTAGGATGTGCATCTCCATACTAGCAGGTTACCTAAATTCATATTTCTCTTTTATACCTACTTACACTTATTTTATAAATATGGATTGAGTACGTAAGCCCCTATTCTAATTTTCCATATTACTTCCATCATTATACCAATGATTATAATTGCCTTTGGGAAAATCATTGTGTATCATCCCACCCACAAAGCCAATGATTATAACTACTTATGGGCATATCATTATGTTTTCATTTATCCATATGTTAATGGTTATAACTACCTCTAGGAAAAACATTATCTATATATACCCAAATAGAGCATGTATTCATTGTGATAATGGTTATAACTTCCTTTGGTCAAATCATTATCTCTATCCACCCAACTAGGCTATGTTTTTATCCTAGCAATGATTCTACCCACTTTTGGGAAAATCATTATTTTCATTCTGATGATTATAACCACCTTTAGGCAAATAATTCTCTTATTACCTTATCATTTAACTGATGATTATAACTACCAATGGGAAAATCATTAACTTTTTACCTTATTATGTTAATGATTATAACCACCTTTTGGCAAATCATCCTTTTTATCTACCCAACTGGGGCAGCTCATTGTGTTGATGATTATAACCACCTTTGGGAAAATTAACCTTTTTATTTGCCCAACAGGGGTAGCTCAATGTGCCACTAATTGTAACTATTTGTGGGAAAATCAATCTTTTCCACCCCCTTTATCTTTCTTTTCCCATAATTTCCCTTCTTTTGAGGGACTAGTCACCAACCTTCTTTACTGATTGCTCCCTTGAGGGGGCATCCAGAGCTTATCTATTGTCATTGGAGTATTAGGCATATAGGTCCTTTTCATTATTTGAGAAGATGTTATTGTGCCTATAGTTTGTAATGACTTACCAAATAGGGGTAAATTGTAGACACCCAATTCTAACCATAACTGGCTCCCAATCAGACTTCAAACTGATTCCTACCAACCATTGTGAATTAAGCCTAAGAATCATTAAACATCATAATTTTGGCCATGAATCATTCATAAAATCTCATTATCATGTTGAGGCATCCCTATTTTGGGTACTACCTCAAATTCAATAATAAATTCTCATGGATTCATCCCTAATCACCTTACGACCTAATAACTAGCAATTTGGCCTAGGAGCCCATTAAGTGGGGCACTTGATCAAATCTTAAAAGAGATAAAATGTTAATCAAAATTAATTAAATAATTAAATAAGATTAAATTATTATTTTAATTATCCATTTGTAATTAATGAATATCTAAAAATGGAAATTCTAAAAATTAAAATATCAAGTCTTTCTTCATAGCCTTTATGAGTTGTCAAGCTCTTTGAAAATATATCAAAATATCTAATTTGAGAGCCATGCCTAGTAATTAAAAATCATAATTACATGACAAATTTTAAATCAGATATAGTTAGTCTTAACTTTCCTAGGGTTATTTTTAATCCATTCCATGTTTAAGTTCAACCTTAACTCACCTTGAGTGAGAGTTAATTCTTGAGGCTATAAATAGAAGGCCATACCCCTTCATTTCTAAGCTTGGATATAATATAAATACTATGCAAGATTTAATCCATAAACCTCATGTAAGTAATGTTACCATGCCCAAATATTAATCCAAGTAATTAAATCCAAGGTGCCAAAGAAAGGTGAAGCCAACAAATCTCCATTGATGAATATTTCTTGATGCACAAGTCAAGAAAGCCATTTCAACAAGCCATTTGGAGCTCCAAGGAAGGTAAAAGAAGGTGTTAGTTTATCGTTTTGTTTTGTTTTCATATGATTTATTGTTACCTAATCTCTCCCTAGTGTCTAAGATAGAGGTGATAGGATTCCAGTGTGTTTATTTGAGTTTCATTTCTTTGACTAACATAAGACTAACATCCCCTTTACGTAATCTTTGTCCACAAGGACAAGTCTATCTCTTCATATAGGGCCTAGTCCTTGTTTGAATACTAATATAACAGATTTTAAAACTTATTTATGTCTTTTATAAGGTCATATAACATTTTTTAAATCTTATATATCACCTTCAATGAGTCTTCATAGCTTGATAACAAGAGGTTTAGAGAGGGCTACACATATTCATGATATAGAAGATCTATGTAAACTTGAAAACTATATTGAGACCTTGTCCATATTCCATGAACTTTAATCTATTTTTATAGGTGTTTCTAGTCATCTTAGGAGTCTTTAAGGGTGTGTTTAACTTTATACAATCTTAATAAATTTATATAGACCCATATGTTTCCTTAAATGTTCTTAACAACATGAAGTTAATGGGTTATTTATGCATTAATCCTCCAAAACTACTTAGAGTATATGAAATTTAATTATTTATGAATTTAATATCCATAAAATAGGTCAATTTTATGTTCAAAATTATGTCTTGAAGTTTTTTATACACCCAATGACCTTAAGAAAGTCTATAAAATTCATTTACTATACGTAAAAGAGTAGAGTCTTCATCATGGCTTAGTCTAGTTACTTGAAATCTATTATATCACCTTGAATATATCTCATATATATTTTATAAATTCATTATATCTTTTTCCAATCCTAAAAATCCTCTTCCAATGGTTACGAAGTTTAAACACTACCACAAGCATGAAATTAGGCATGAAAAGTGTAATTTTAGACCATTTTCTTATACTTCTCCTCCGTGTGTACCAAGGATATTACTCCAAAAGGTGACAATGAGGTTTGAATACATCATAAATTTAATTCCAAATCATTTTAAGTTAATTATAATATATTAGAGAGTCATTTATAGTCATCAAGCTCTTTGAGGGCAAAAGGGCAGATTTAGGTCTCCAATATTCTTAACGATTGTTCATTAAGTTAAGACCCTTAATGGAATAAAAAATGCAATTAATTTAGAGTATAAAAACATTAAAAACATCCCATAAGTTCATTATTCCCCATGCATATTCTTATCCAACTTCCCAAGTGAGAAAGTTTGTCTTCTCGAGCTTACAGGCTTGTGTATGGAGGTTGAGATGATTGTTTTGAAAAAAATCATTTTTTATGATTGTATTTTAGTTATATAAGATCTTTATAGGATTTTAAATGTTATATAAGGTTTATATATGTTTTTAAAAAATATTTTACTCCCTTAATATCCTTAATCCTTGCTCTAAACCATGGCTAGGGTTTTTTGACAATGTGGTTATTTTAGCCTTAATGGCCTTATTTGATGTTTTCTCCTCATCTCAAGGCATATAATAAATTTAAAAACATAATTAAATGTATCACACATATTTAATATCCTTAAAAACCTCAAAATAAACATAAAAAATCATAGTTTTTCCATAGTTACACTTGTATCTTGTGTGCTCTCATGTAGCCCTATCACCCTGCCAAAGTTTGAGAATGGCTCTTCTTGACTGGTTTCTCTTCCTCACAAGGAGTATAAACACTTAAAAAATATATATTAAGTTCAATAATTTCTTTTATGACCCTATTTATCTTCATATTCAACACCAAAATTCACATTCTCCAATCTTCATGTATTCAACCTTGTAGGTGCCTATCTAGGCCTACCTTATTGTAAACCATCATAGAATTGGACTCCCCTGCTTCTACTGACCATTGGATTATCTTTAGGGAGATATTAATTTTTTTTTAATTTTTAGGTAACCTTCATATAGGATAAAATACATAGGTTTTACCAAGAAACTTTCAACTCTGCCAATAGACTTGACACAATTTACTTGTGTGTGCATGAACACTTGTTTTCTTACCATATTTTCTCATGAATGATCTTGAATGAGGTTTAATGTCTTGGTTAAGGTCTAAAAATAAATATTAACCTCTCCTAAATACATTATAAACCTCACCCTTTGTTTCAATCTTATTACTTCTCTCTTCATACTTGAAACCTTGCTTTAAAACACTAGAACAATGGCTTTAAGCTTGTCACCTACAATTTCTTGTTAAGGATGATCATGAATGGTTTGCCTAATTTTTAATGATTTATTGAGATAAAATTTTTCAATTAAAATGATAATAAACCAATCCCTTCATTTTTTCCTTATATATTAGACTGAAATGTCATGTTGCTCTCTTAGGTCTTTTATAGGCCTAATACCTTTTTCAAAAGATATTTGCTCCATCCAACCACCAAATGACTTGGATCACTTATCTAAGTGATTTAATATTCTCAAAAAATGAAAATATATCATCATATGAATTTTCTCCTCTAAAATCCAAGTAAACACAATCTACTTCCTCTTTCTAGACATTTCTCTATGACCACCTACAGGCAGTCTTGAACACAGTCAACTAGTATGCATGCTCAAGTTGTCTTCTTAGATGTTTTTGTCCTTTTAGTGACCTAAAGAGGTATAAGGTAGTTTTATATGGTTTATTAAAATATGAAAAACTAATTTCAATCACCATTCATGCTTAGGATCACTTTACACTCTCAAAAAACCTAACTATACCTACACATCTCAGTAAAACACAATATTTCTTGCCACTTGTATGTTTGATCCTTGGTTGATTGCATTGGTTTTAGTGTTGAAGGGATTATTATGTCTCTTAAAAATTTATCCCAACCCTTATAATTAGTCCATCAACCTTAGATATTTTTTTAAGAGAAAAAAACTAAGGAGTTGAGGTTTTGTAGGGGTTTTAGAGTAATTATCTTCTTAGCAATGATTCATAAAGATATGCCCCCTAATCCAAATATTATTACCATGTATTTGAATTTAATAGGGGTTTTAAACATCCCATAAGATAATTTTTCATTGCACTCTCTCTCTCCTCCATGATATAATGTTGTGATATTGGCCTTCTCAAGCTTGCAAGTTTCTTGATGGAAATATCAAGTATTTTTTTGCCTTGTTTGGATCTCTATGTTCTTCCTAAGCATGGTTTTTAGCTTGGTGAGGCTATAAAAGGTTTTGGATAAGCTTTATCACTTTTCCCATTCTTATCTTGGTTTAAAATGCCTAAAAAAACATAAAAACCTATCATTTTATTAAAAAGCATGCCTTTTCTTGCCATAAAACTTGTTCATTTGAGAAATATTTTGTTTTTCATGTTATAACTATGTACAAGGCATAAAATGTAACTTTATCTAACTTTTAAACTACTATTTTAATGTAGAACTCTCTTTTTTTTTACCATGAAACCTACCATTATGTTATATTTTGAATGGAAATAATGCACCAATAGGAGGTTTCAAATGATCATACATTAGAAATGAAGCTTTGACACCTCTTTGTTGGGTGTGCGTATATCATGATATATAATATGACCTTTGATTAGTGTCAAATGGCCTATAGGGCTTCATTTAATTGGATCCACCAAACTTAAATCACCTTGGACTTGGTAAAAGAATGATTTAACAAATATAAGACTATGGAGTACTAACCTTAACTTTTTCAAAATATCCTTAAGCTTTGCTAAGTTAAATTAACTTCTCCAAAGCTTTAAAAAGACTTCATGAGTGAACATGACACAAGACATATTGGGAAAGTTACATGTCATAGACCCTATCAACCTAATAATACCTTGTCTAGACCTTGAGATGACATACAACACCAAAACCATGACACCAAAATATGATTCTCAATGATACCATTTCAAGGTTAGATGACTCAATTACTTGGTTTTGAAAAATCCTTGGTTATGGATGATTTATTAGCTAACAACAAGCATCATTAAGTTATTTTTCATGATCAAATCAGAGTCTCAAAATTCATTCAAACTTGGTTGATCAATAGAAAATTTGGTGGTAGGTGGACACTCTTTTTTAGAGGTGGTATAGAGCCAATCTAATCTTGATAGGTAAGGGTGGTTTTAGAGAAGAGGTTGGCAATGGTTCTAGTGTCCACTTGGATTCTAAACTCCTAATGAGATAGGTGGCAAGGTATTGGATAATTTCATAAAAGGTCATACAATATGTTGAGGTATGTTACTTTTGTTATGATTGAGGCATTAATGTTGTCATTTATATCAAAGGTTTGTGAGTATCATTGATGTCCCAAAAATGTTCTTATGATGTTGCATGGTGAGTGTTCATGATGACATTGAGAATGGCTTGGTAGTCTTTGAGTTTTGTTTGAGGTATTAACATATTTTTGTGGTGTAACAAGATCATGAGCCTATTGATAAAGTGTATAAAGGTGGTTTTGAATGAGAATGAGTCTTATAGTGCATCTACAGTGGAAAGAAGGTCCCAAAGTGGTATAGTACCTAATAGGTCTCTATGAATAGACTTGTTTTTTAGCATGAATATGGACTATAGAGGCATGATGGTGGTGATATGGATGTATATCAGATTAAATTTGTGTAATATAGTGTCAGATCATGTCATAAAGGTGTTGAGTCAATCACATGACTCTTAGAGTGATACAAAGGCATATGTTCTTTTTTACTGGTCTTCTCATGGACTTAGTCTTAAGACCCTAGGTGGAAGAATGAGGTATCATGATTAGGTTTGGAGGATTTTGAGATCATGTAATCATTATTTGAGGTGTGAGAGGTTTTTTCAAGATTTCTCATGAAGTTTTATATATTTAATTAAAGAAAAAATAATGAGAAGTGGATCTTTAGGTCTCTCGAGTGCTAGAATGGAGTGTTAAAAACCCAAGGACTTTTTTATGCTTGTTAGAACATGTGACTATTACATGGGAGGATTATCTCTTGGGGAGAGATATAAAATGGTCATAAAAATGTTTTCCAAGCATTAGGATTTGGTTTTATGGGTAAAACTTTATGAAAAAATGTTTAGAATGAAAATTGGTTTAAAACCCTACTAAAACACTCATAGTGAACCAATATATAATATCTTGTTGGAAATGGCTCATAATGGATTGGATGACCTAGTTTGATGTTTTTAGGTTTTATAGGACTCTCCCAAGTACATCTAAGTGGTATTATTCTATCAGATAAGTAAGTGGAAGCTACAAAAAAACCCTTATTTCTCATAAATTTGATATAACAGGTAGGGTTGATTGAATCAAAGTTGTACAATGGATGGAGGTTTAATCTTGTGACTTTTACTTCATTATAATGGTGGTTTATTAGAAATTTACATATCTTAAATAGGATAAACTAGTCATAAATGTTGACCTATCGTTAGAAAGCCTAATGTGAAGATAGTGAGAAAAACCAGGTAGAAGTGAGAATGAGAGTAAGGATGTGTTACCATAGATAAGGAATGAATCCAATTGCATGAGGTAACCTATAACACATGTCCATAATGGTTATATGTTTTTAATTTCAATGAAAGTTTTTAAAATCTTGTTCACAAGATGACCTATCTAGTGAAGATGAGATAGTGAAGGTGTAAGGTTCAGAGATTGGTCTATATATTCCATATTTGCCATTAGACCTATATATATATATATATATATATATATATATATATATATATATATATATATATATATTTGTATTTTTAGATGTTATAAATATATCCAAGGATCATAATCATGCATCAGGACTTCTTTATTTTATCTACACGTGTTGTAATGCAAGTTCACTATGACTGGTTCTCAAGACAAAATGACAGTTCTAGGTATGCAAGATCGAATGATGAGTCTGAAACATTATATCATGAGTTGATATTTAAAATAAACATGTTAATGTTTTTTGGAATTTATATTACCTATACACTTTTTATATTATTTTGAGATTCATTTTAATAGATTTTACTATGGAAGCCAAAATGGCTTATCTAGTTGTGTAAGGACTATGGGAGAGAAGCTCAACAAATTGGTCTACAAGACCAATATTTGACACTAGATATTGTGATTTATCCAATGGAGTGTTATATATATATATATATATATATATATATATATATATATATATATATATATATATATATATATATATATATATATATATAATAAACTATTAATGTGAATAATTAGTCTTGTAAGTGTCCTTATAGGAGTTTAAAATAACATTCTTCAGGACTATGATTTTAGGGTCTTTGGCAGTTTTATGTATGTTAGTGAGTTTGACGTTCACGTGTCATTTTGACTAGTTTGGAAGTGTACCAATAATGTGGTGATGTCTTATAGGTTTCATGGAATCTTATAGATAAATTTTGAGTTTTAAAATTCCTATACATATGATGATCGTCAAAGGTTCTTGACTATGTTTTGGAGCTTTCTGGCAAAATAAAGTGAGCCTTTTGAAGAGGTATTTTTGAGTCTTTAAAGCCTAAGTGTTGAATTATAATGAGTTTTATAATTACACTAAGTTCATAAATTTTTCATCCGTATGTTATTTTACCTTGAAAGTGTTTCTACCAGTTGTTTGTGTTTAATCTTTATAAACAATGTTTTTAGGGTAATTAGGCCTAATAGGTCCTTAAGGCCTATTGGTGCTTTCAAGGTATGAGTGAATGATTTGTGACTCCTTGAGAATAGAGAAGGCTATTTTAAGTTTTAAAAATAGTGTTTTAAAGTTTTTTTTCTTTGTTGAGGGACATCTAGGCCATAATGGTTTAAGTTATTCCGTGGAGAGGATAGACCTAATGCATTAGGTCTCTAAGTAGGCCTAGAAGAAGATTGAGGTCTGCATGAGTTTGGTCAGCCTAATGGTGATCCTAATATGATTTATTATTGTGTTTACTATGTCCTAATACATTTTTTTGGTCTAACCCTAATGGATTAATGTCTTGGCCGACCAATAATGTGAGTGTTCTAGTGATTCGTATAAGGCATAATAAGCCTATTTGAGCTAGTTAAGGTATGAGTGTGAAAACAAATAAAATATAACCTTGTGGAGAAGAAAGAGGTCATTTAAACCATCATAATGGAGTAAATTTTCAATCATGAATATCCAATATAAGTTTTGAATATTAATAGCAAGGTCATATGACCTAATCAAGCCATATGAGGGTTATTTAAGTGAAGTAGAAGGGAAGATTTGCTTGTTTAAAGAGGTAGTTTGAGAGTGTTGAAGGAGTTATATTCTATTTATTGAGAGAACATAAAATATAAATTATAAATTCATTCCTGGTGTATGATAGTGGATAGAGTAGATAGAGATATGAAGAAGAGGTCACCATTTGTTAGTTCAGTAACAAGGTGTTGTGAAGGTGATCAAGTTTGTCTTGGTTGAGTTGGTGATTAGTCAAGAGGGAGTGGGAGATGCCTTGTAGTTGTTTCTTTTAGAATTTTCCATGAATTTTTTGAGTTGGTGCTAAGTCATTTATGGGGTTGGTGCCTCCTTGCAAGTTGAAGGTTGCTAAAGGACTAGTTTAGTTGGTGCTTGACTAGTAAGGGGTCGGTGTTCCTTGTGGGGTCGATGCCTCATTAAATCTTGATCCATTGCTTTTAATACTATATTAAAAATTGTGTCAATGGGTTATATCCCCGATGAGGTTTTCCCACATATCTCTTGTGTTCATGTGTTGATATTTTTCTTCATGTTTATGTGATTGGTTCTCTATGCACTACTTGATCACTATATTGGTTTGAAAGGTTAATGAATGTTAAGTGGAAATAAATGATTGTTTTAAGACACTGACTCATCCCCACCCTCTCATTTTATGTGATTCCAACAAAATATAATCAATCTAAGATGATAATTACTTATAATTATCTCTCTAAGACTTCTTGGCTCATGCCCTAATCAGTAAATTTATGGGTAAATGGATGAATATTGATGCAATGGAGTCTTGGGTTGGTGTAGAATCAGGTCAAGAGGTTTCACTCAAATTTATCCAAAATGGGTTTTTTATAGCCATCTTTTCCTTGATGGATAATGTATCTTGGATGCTCTGATTTGGTCTTTGGAAGGAGCTAATTATGGCTTCAAAAATGGTAGCCTAACTTCGATGCTAGCTCGATAAGAAAATGGAAGTTTTTGATTTGGGTTAGGTTGTATATTATTCCTTTTGAATCTAGTCAAGTAAATTTTTGAAATATTTGGGGGGGTTCTAGTTTAATTTATCTATTTGGATCCCAAAATTTTATATGGGACTCTAACATCCTTCACCTATTTATGTGTATGAGCAAACCTAGAAAATCCCATCTTAGCTAGTATTGTCATTAAATCCTAAGGATGATCCTAGTATCATAAAGTGGATTTGGAAAAGGTACTCTTTAGGTGTTATAATTATATAAATCTTGGTCATATTCAAAGGTTTTGTCCCCAGGGTTTTAAAATTAATTCTAAGGTTCTTGGGAAACCTGATAAACCTCATTGGGAAGAGAAGAGGAAGTCTCAACTGGTTTTGGATAGTCATCTTCTTAGGATCCCAGTGAGGGAAGGGTAGGTTAGTAATGTTCATTAGGTTATTATCTTAAAGGTGGATAAAATAGAAGCACTTTTATAAAATTTATCTATAATGGTTAATCTATCTTCTTCCTCCTTCATCAAAGGTTATGATCTAATAATGAAGCAAATGTCCACCATCAAATCCCAATTGCTTTCTTCTTCTCTAAGGGCCCCTGTGACTCATTTGATGGGGATTAATTAGGATCATCATCCCCTAGTCAATTATTTTTGGGATTCTAAGGATGATAATTAAATTTTTTCAAAGGAAGAGCTTAATTCTAATGCCTTTTTTCCATTTATTGGGCTAAATGTAAGTTATCTTAGCCCAATTTTACATTGGTGCCTAAGAGAGGTATAAAATAAAAGAAAGATCATGTAGCTATATAATTTGTTAAGGGTAAGCCAAATACTCTTTCCAAACTTTTTTTTTCTAAAATGTGGGGGTGGAATTCCCCCCTCTAGAATTATGAATCTTATTGCATGGAATGTTTAGGGATTGAATGTCCCTAAGAAGAGGCATATGGTAAAACACCTCTTAACTTATTTTTATTCTAATATTTTACTCCTTGAATAAACTAAACTAGGTAAAGAAGAAATGGGTCCCCTCTTAATTAAAATTTAGAATAGATGGAAAGATTGTTTTTATTGTGCATCATGGGGTTTAGCTATGGTTTGGTCTCCTGTAGAAGTCAATGTAGATGAATTGCATAACTATGAGAATTGGCAATTATGTTGAATTTTGTATTTTTGATTAGATATTATCTTTTTATTGCTCAATGTATATGGGTTGAATGCTCCCTTTCTCAAACAGCAACATGTAAAGTGTTATCTTCTTTTTTGGCCTAGTTTTTAGGTGAGAGATTTGTGATTGGTGGACATTTCAATGTGATTTTGTCTATCTCTAAAAAGATAGGTGGTATGGCCAAGATTTTATTCTCCTAATTGGATTTTAGCAATTTTGTATTTTTTAATTCTTTATGGGATGTTAGCCCAAATAATGGTAACTTTAGTTGTAATAATCATATGCATGGTTTTAGTAAAATAGCAGGGATACTAGATTAGTTTGTAGCTTCCCCTAACTAGCTAGAAACTTCATGGATCCTTGGAAGTTATATCTTCTCCATCTCTAGTTCAAACCATGCTCTATTTCATCTTTCCATTTTAGTGGATGCATCATTTTCTATGTGGCCCTTTAAGTTGGAATTGAGGTGGCTAAAATGTCCATCTCTATTTGCTTTGGTAAAAAAATTGGTAGAATCAAGTCCCAAGGTAGTCTGGCTCCAAAATGTTAATTATGTCCAAAAAACTTATTTTTGTCAAAAATAAGTTCAAATATTTGAATAAGTGTTTAATAATATATTTTAGGAGATAGCAAGGGTTGAATCTGAGTTGGATACTCTAAATGAGATTATATTCAATTTAGGTATTGATGTGTATATATATAATATTATCAACTTTTATCAATTACTAATGCTTTCTCTCTTACAAGAACCCATCAAGTCTCAATCTCTCTAAGTGCACACCTTAAGGGGTACATTGAGAAAGGGGTGGGCAGACCATTAGTGCTTTTTAGGATTGTTGTCCTTATACTACCACTTGATATCTACACAACCATCTCTTAAAACACTCCCCTAAGCTTTACCTCCTCTTTTTCACCCTCTTCGAGTCATTTTCTACCTTCATTATCCCTTACCTAAGCTTAAAACCCTTTCCAAACATTTATGTTACACTATCAACCTCATCGACCCTATACTCTAATTGATCAAACTCATTTAGGGTCTAGGTTAGCCCCTGGTCAACCTAGACCAAGACCTAATTTGGTTTTGTCAATAATGATACATATTCGAGTGGGTTGACCCTATCGACTAAAATTTTTATAGAATTTTAGGGTTAGATTTAGCTATATATACACATTCATTTCATCATTTAGAAGAGAAGAAAATGTCAGGAATCTAGAACAACAAACAACTCTGATACCACTTGTCAGGAATCTAGAACAACAAACAGCTCTGATACCACTTTGTAGGATCTAGGAAGCACAATTGATTACCAAGCAACTAAACGTAGAATTTAACTAGAATCAAAAGTAACTAGAATTTAGAAACAACATAGAATATGAGAGACAATACCCAATTGTATTAATACTCTTCCAGAAGGAAATACAACAAAGAAGATGCCACAGTCTTCTTCTTTACACTCCTCTAGGGCTCCCACACCTCTAGGGCATAAATAGTAAATCTCTTCAAGATCTCACTCTCTTAATTATGGTCACAACAATCAACTCAAATATAGAGTTGTTGTTCACCTCCAACCAGTCAGTATCACTACTGCCACTACCACCAGTAAGTGACAATCACTACCAGTCCAACTAAGTACTCCACGTACTCAAGGTCTGAGTACACCACGTACTCCAAGTAGATCTCACCTGATCTTGCTACCTGTTGTGTTGCTGATCACCTTGATCCTATTGCCACCTATAGATCAACCTAGTTTTGCACACCTAAAAACCTAGACCTTACACGCACGCACCCACACACACACCTACAGATCAATTGACCTTACTTACACATGTAGATCTCCTTCTTGATCTTGCACACCTGCAGACCAACCTGATCTTACATACCATGAAGAACACTTGTCCTCCAAACTAGCACCCCTATGGATCTTCTACCAGACCTTGCTCTCCTGCAGATCTACCTGATCATACACACTTGGCACTGTAGCACTATGAGGAGCCAAACTTGCTCTCTCTATCTAGCACCCGAGGAATTCATGATTTGATCCCTCACACTTTACAATACAACCCGTGAGTCTATTATATAGATCCCATGTAAATAATAATTAGACATCCAATTACAATAATTAGATCTGCAGGTACGTTAGTCCCTTTCTGCCTAGAGATGATCGACGTTGGCTAATCCCTAAGCGATGTTGACAGCTTCTTGTCCACCACTAACCAGCGTTGGTTGGCCTGCCAACATTGGCGATTGTGACACTTAGCAACCTCCATGTTTGCATCCAGGTGAAGCTTTTAACTCGACAACCTAACAGAGAAAAATAATAATATATTATGCATCTACTTATCCATAATTCTACTTTAGGAGCATAGCTTAGGGTTTCAATACTTTCTTTAGAGATATGGATTTTATCTTATGGAGAAGTCTTTTAGATGCATAGAGAAGTTGTGTAGCCTACATCTAACTTATCTTGGTTATCCTTACATACCATAAAAACCTCTTATGAATCACCTTGGCCAAGGGAGAGATTGAGGCTCAGTGGGTTCATCTTCAAAGGTAAGTATTCCTAACTTTATTCCTCCTTTGTAAGAGTAGATATATATTCTCTCACATGCATTAGGATTTATTATACATTGATGTGAGTATAGATATTTTGTGTATGTTTAATTTTTATCTTTATTACCCCCACTTTGTGCCATGAGATTTGGTGAGCACTAGATTATATTTTTCTTTACTTTTCATTTACTTAATGAATGTTAAAAATAAGGACCTAGCTAGGGTTATTACATGGTGTTGCTTAACTAGAGGCTTTGGAACCCTCTTTATTGATGTTATTATTGTAAGATAGCCCTTAGCTAGGTTTAGAAGATCCATCTTGGTCATGAATATAAATATCTAATGTATCAACACTCATAAGTGTAAGTAGGATTTATCTTCTCTGATCTAGGATTGATTAATAGATCAGTTGCATTTCCCTTTGCATACATTTTGGTGAACCCAACATGAATCTAATCCTTTTAGGTTTTATTTCATGCCATCATTTTGTCATCATATTATATTTTTAGTATTGTATCAAATCATTCAATATAGTTCTAACTTTATGTTCAGATGTTTAACACATAGTTTCTTCAAAATGACTATGTTTTGTCTATGCAAGTCTTCACCAAATATAGGTTACTAGATCAATCAGTTTGACATAATATTCTTCTTCATTTATAAATTTGCATACATATTCAAACCAATTGACTCTATCTAATAATCTCTCCTATCAACATATAGGTCTACAAACATAGTCAAACCAGTTGAATATCTTTTCCATTTCTTCTTCAACATATAGGGTTTTAAAAACTTGGTCAAACCAATCAACCCAGTTAGCATAATTTTGAAACAACAATTGAGCATCACAGCATTAAAATTTTAAATCTAAAATTCCTTCAAGCTCATAAATATTCTTTCCTTTCACTCTTTTTCATTTTAGTTCTTCATCCAGTACTATTTTTCAAAAATTTGTAGTCTATAAAACTACAACCCTACAGCAAATTGGGTCAACCTATTTGACACATTTCTATAGTCTATATTATATCTAGAAGACATAGTTGACCTATTCAATTGTGTCTTATATACCTTGCTTATATAGAATAATAAAAACCCAGTCAACTTTGTTATATATTATTTTCATACAGTGTCAACTGAATCGACTCTGTACTATTATAAATCAAGGAATTAACTTATATTTGTTAGTAATTAATTCACCTTTCCTTTTCAGTTTTTTTCATGCTTAGAGTAACTCACATAGATTAAATATGTGTATTTTTACTTTACCATTTTAGTCACACTATTTTTATCTTTTGCACACACTACTAAATCACTTTATATTCAAAAAATATTAAACACTTGTCTTCTCCAGGCCTACCTACTTGGATTTCATCACCAAGGGGGACGACGACTTAATTTTTTGGATAAGTATAAATATGTGGTTGATGGTATATTTATTTGAATCACCCAACACCCTTGTCATTATGATATTGTGAAGTGAGGGGGAAGGCCCCAATACCAAGCTAGTACCATCACCAATATAGATTCTTTTTGGCTCAAACATCTTGAAACCAACCTTAAATGTTTTCTAGTTCCTTATTTCAGCCAACTTTCCTATCACATTAAAATTAAACTTTTTATGACCAACTATTTATCATTTACTTTTCATTTATTATTTGCTCTTTGATCATTATATGTTGTATTGAAAAACTTGCATTGGTTAGCATTGGTGAAAGGCTTTTGCTATGTGTTCCAATTAGATTAGTCACATATATACAATTGATTGTGTGCTTAATTTTATTTTTCTTCAAATTTATCTTTCAAAATTTTACTCTATTTTAGAACACTATCATTCTAGTTGATATAGTCTATTATATATTTTTTATCCTTTCTACTTGCAATACGCAGTTAACCTACATAACTATGTATCCTTATATTCCTATTCAATTCTTTATTCATAAGTACATAATTGACCTACATGACTGTGTATCCTTATCTTCATGTTCATTTTTATAATCATTAGTATATAGTCAACTTATATGACTATGTATCCTTGTCTTCTTATTTTGTTCCCTGCTTTACAGAACATAGTTGACTAGTTCAACTTTATATCCTATTTTTAATTTTGTCTTTACTTTACATCACTCCTTTTAGCCTCTTTACCTCATCATGAACTTTGTGTCTGAGGATAACATAGACTTGAACTCAATAGACATGATGATCTTTACCAATCCCAATAGGTTTCCTCAAAAATAGCTTGTGGCTTCCACTTTATATGAAATCAATATGCATGTGGCCACTTGCAATACCAATTATGGGACTCCTCATTCATCATCAGTTTTTAAACCTCTTTTATCTTTAGAATATTAGCTATAATTAAATTACACACTTGAAATACTTTTCTTTGTCAATGATTTTCCTCAACATAAGGGAAAAGACCCTTAAACTATTTACAATCTCATGATAAGTAGTCAAGTAGAAGAACCCCATTCACCCTCCCTTACATTATCTAATGGATTTGGAGGTGGCACCTTATTTGTTTCTAAAACCCTCCCTTCAATCTTGACTCCTCACATTATGACCTCTTCTTCTTTGATTTCTTCAACCTCCATGCCAAGTATCTCTACTAACATAGTAGGTTCAACATCTATTGTGCCTTTTCCAAGGCCCCTCCTCCTCAATAATTCCACTAGTGCATTATTTGCTACCAATGTTAATCATGCCAATAGTGCTTATTTTTCTTCTAATACCAATCCTTCTACTAGTGCATCTTTTACTACACATGTTAATCATATGAATAGTGCTTCTTGTTCTACCAATGGTTCTTAACCCACTAGTGTTTTTCATGCCACTACTCATAGTATAACCCAAGTTACTAATACCAATGCAAATCCCTCACATGTCACACAAACTAGTCAAAATAACACTCAAACCCATCAACTCTTATTACAAACTCTTGATCAAATGAAAAAAAATCAAATTAATAATGTTAATCAAATGATGCAAATACAGAATCATCTTATTCACCTTCAAAGTCAACCTCAACAAGTTCTATGGGGAGTGTAAAATCAAAATTCCCCCCTCCCCCTTAGGGATTCCCATGGTAACCTCATTCCTCCACCACCCCTTGTTAATAAAATGATTAAACATATTCAAAATGAACCTCTTATACCTAAAATTGCTAATATCAGCATAGAAAGTATCACACCTACCATTAGTTATAATGGGTCAACCGATCCTACCTTACATTTAAAAATGTTTGGTAATATCTATAAAGATTGGGTCAAATTAAACACTTTTGTTGCTACCAATATATTAGAAATAAAACTCTTTAGAGACACTTTAGATTGGTATAATCAACTCAAATCCCATTATTCACTAGCTTAGAAGATCTAGTTAATTCCCTAATACAAGAGTTTCAAACTAGTTACCTCTCTAAGAATACCTTGGCTCACTTTATCAATTGTAAGCAACTTGAAACTAAAATAGTACAAGCTTTCATCAAATGGTGGAAGACATTGTATAATAAGTGTGAGCATAAAATGGTGGATGATAATCTCTTTCATCTATTTACTAATGTTTTTTATCCCAAGTTACAATATCAAGTTAGGACTCTCTCTCCAAGAACTTTGGAAGAAGCCCTCAACCAAGTCAAACGTCAAGATTTTATCATGCACCAATTTGAATCATCCCAACCTCCCATGGGCACTCGTATGCTCATTAAAAACAAAAAAAATCATGTTACCAATGATGGTGACACCGATTCTTATGATACCATTCACAATATTCAAGCCATCACTCCTAAAAATGTTGTGGAGCATGTTCCCCCTATAAACAACACCCCTAATCCTCAAATTTATCAAATAAAAAATAATAATTTTCATAAAACATTATCCTTAGCTAATTTCCTAAAGTGTCTACCAAGGCATCTACAACAAGAGCTCAACCCCACTAATCCTATGAAATCATGGTATGATCCAAATAATTTTTGTTGGTTTCATGCAAGTTAGGCCACTCTCATGAGACTTGTAGGCAATTACATAATTTAGATATGGGTTTCCTTCTTGTCCCAAACATTGATCATGATTCACTCACTCATAATTTCCAACAATCCTATGATATAGCCTTTAAATCTCATGAAACACAAAACAAAAATCAAGCTTTGAACTAAGCTAATGTTCATCTTACCATATATAAAGATCGTCCTCATAATCATCAAGAAATTAATGACAAACCTACTACTTACACCAATAATTTTGAAAGTATTATAGACCAAACTTCCAAATATAATATGGTAAATATTACTAATATGTGAAGGGTAGTTACTTTCATTGATTCTAATCCTACCCACATGTACCAAACCTCCCAAAAATTTAGTGTTATCCAAGATTCTTTCCCATCTCATCTAATAGATTCAAGGCAAGAGGACCTTATCTCTTTCCAAGAACCAATTCCAACACCTCAATTGGATAATACCTCTCATATTATTTATAAAAGTACCCCAAAATCTACAATTATGACAATATTCTTCAACCTTCCAATAACATTTCTTCCAATCATTCACAAGAAATACCGAAATCAACTATCCCATCATCTAAATACAATAAATTGATTTATCCTCAAACTAAATTAACCACATATTATCAACACAAGTTTGAATTTACTTCTAATCCTCCTTACCAGGATCTCCTCCAACATTACAAACCTATATATAGCATACCCCCCATGGATTATGATGAATGGGACCCCATCATAGAACTTACCAATCTCCCATCTCAAATACCCTTTCTTAAACTCATGCAAAATTATTTGCATCATTGAAACCACCTAATACAATTATTATTTTAAATGGACATCCCTCATTCTCCCCTAATAGTATGTTAATCTACCTTACCTAGGTCAAAATATAGTATCTTACAATAATGTGAAGAGATATCTATACACATTTATGAAAAAATGGACACTTCTCTCTCCCTAAAATTTCTTATTACTTCCATGGTCCTAGATAATATTTTACTTCATGTGGATGATCCTCCACTATTTATAAGCATTAAAACTGATGATATCCAAGTCAATCATGCTTTGATTGATGAGGGTTCAGGTACTTGGGTCGACTCCATCAAATTCATTAAAATTCTTGGATATTTCAAATATAATCTTAAGTCCACACATAGTACATGTCAAGGCTATGATATAAGGAAAATAACTCCTTTAGGTTGTGTGTGGCTTCTTATTACCATCCCTCCTATCATTTTTTGATTTAAGTTTATTATATTAACTTTCCCCTTTACTATAACATCTTGCTTGGTAGGCCTTGGACTCATCACATGAGGGTTGTCACCTCTTCTACCTACTAATGTGTCAAGTTTCCCAATAATGGTGATATATGTATAGGATTCAATGAGGCATAAAACTTTTAAATTTCAAAAAATTCCAATAATGTGGTGCATTCAAAATTCTAACCCTTTAACCCTTATTGAGTGTTCCATTTAGGGATCTCAACATTTCAATTTTCTTGTCACTCTAATTGAGGTTATCATGGTCACCTCAAACTCATCAAGAACATACCACCTAACCTCTTAGATCTTGTTGATTATGAGCCAAGTGAAATTAACCTCAAGATCAAAACTTTAGACTTATACCCTCATTTCATTACCCAGCTTTCACCATCCTCAAAGTCATGTTCCCATTAGTCACCTATTGATGATATACCCATTGTCTTAATCAAGACTTGAAATTCTATTCATCACACCACTTTTGATGAAAAAATCATACCTAGCTACACCATCAACCTTCGTACACCCAATTATGATGATTATTTTACTTTAGATGATCTATTTTTAGGAGGACTTATCTAGGCTAGAGATGTCAAGATTCTTTAATATCATTTTTCTTTGTTTCAATCTTTCCATCTATCTTATCATATTCCTTCTTATATATTTTATCCTTCTAGTATTATTCCTCTTTTTCATAGGATAGAGATGGAGTGCTCACATGACACATATCCAATTTTAGCAGAGCCTCTTAAGAGCATGCTCATGGATCATGTTATGATTGGTCTTTATGTTTTTGATATATGTTAGGATCCCTATAGCTTACTTCCCTTAGAGATGCTTGATACCATCCTTAAGCCCTTTATATGTCCCACTTATCCCTCAGTTGAGCCTAGTCTATTTCCTACTCATGATCTAGCTTTAGTTGAGCCTCATCCTATATCTGAGTATGCTTCTCCTTTATACGATCCTAGCCCATTCTCTCCATCAACCCTACCTCCCCTTGGTGATGGCCTTATTCCTTTATGGTAGCTTTATTCCCTACCCACCCAATGGGTCGATAAAATTTACTTTGGTATTCATAGATTTATCAACCATTGGACCAAAGACTACCTATTATACTAGCCTTCCCTAGCTTCTACTTTTAATCTTTTTATTAGTAGACCCTTAAAGTTTAATAAAAAGTGTATATGTTGCTTCCATGGCATAAATAATCATTCTTCCACCCATTTTCAAAAGCTTCAACAATATATTGACAAATTATATCCTACCCTTCCTTAGCTTAAATACAAGGCTATACCTCCTCCTAAGTTATTACATAAGTATATTCCAAAATATGGAAAGGTGTATTGTCTTTGGCACTAATGTGATACCCATCACATAGATCACTACCACATCCTTTAGCATCATCTTCATGATCACCTTATGACCATTTTTACACTTGATGTTCTTCCTCCCATAGGTTTTCCACATAAGGATCATCCTTCTTCACATATGGCTTCATCCTCACCTATGGCTCCCATGCCACCTTCATCCTCTCCCCCACCTGTGGTCCCTTCTCCACTAATGGTGCCACCTCTTGGTATCATAGTTTGCATTCCTATTCTATCATTCCCCTTCCTAAGTATTCTACATATGATATCCCTCATGAACATGAACCTTTATTTTTACCTACATTTTATATTAAGGATATTTGATGAGAGGTCTTTTCATATCTTTCCCTCGGGATAGATGAGACTCTTGTTGTAGTTAGGATCTAGCTTCACATAAATATATCAAATGTTATGGATAGATTTATTAGTATTTGTGAACACATTATGGTGTTCTTTCACTTTATTCTTCATTGTGATTTTTGATTAGACTTGTGATCCTCTTTTATATCTATCTTATATCATTTGACTCTGTGTCAAAACTTTACTTCACATTTCTACCTTACATGGATATTTATATTTCACATAATATGTTGTATATGTTTTCATTTCTTTCATCTTCTCTTATGGATTCTTATCATTTTTTTCATGATTTAATGCTTATATTTATAAGTTTATTTATTTTCATGGATGTATTTTTATTCTCTAATGTGTATTTGTTACCTTATCTCATCCAATGCAAATAGTTATTATTGTGACTTGGTTATACAAACCTTGATCCCCTTAGTAATCCTTCTTTACAATGTGATCAATTAAAAAATAAGTCATATCATTGTAATTTTATTTTAATATTCTAATTTGGATCTCCCTTTATTCCTTATTTCCTTTCACAAATTAAGCATACACATGGTTGAAACTTGAGATAACATATTGGTTCATAGGCAAGCCTAAGTGTTTAGTCAATCATATCTTTGGATACTTAGCTTCCTTTAGCCAAAATATAAATCTAATTCATGTGTATCACTTTTATCCCTCATGTTAATTATTCCAAATACATATAGAGGAGGAATCTTAAAATCCATAAAATTTTAGAAGCGAAACATTCAAACAAAATTCAGTGATACAAAAGGCAACATTTAAATCTCAAAAGTCAAATCACACTAAAAGATGTGATTCATAGCACATCATCTTTTATAATTGAATCTAAAACTCCATAGTTGGCCTTATGATAGATTTGAGTTCCATTGGGGTGCATTAGGTGAGTAGCTTGGTAAAGGAGATTAAAAAAATATTTTAGTGCTACCTACTTTCTCACACAAGTAGCCAATCTTCATAGTAGACTGACATATCTATAAGAGGTCCTAAGGGATAGGGAATATGTTGTGGGGAGGTAGGTCCATTTTAAGTTTCTTATTCATCTAACCAAAATTATTTTATCTTAGTATCTCACCTATTTTTATATACAACTTTATGTCCATTGTGAGCAGGGTATCCTTTTTATTTTTATAGTCACTAGCCACTTAGTGTCTTTCTTGTATACTTAGTGTGCCTCATATTTCCTAAGGTATTAAAATAGACACATAAATTATTATTTTTGCATTCCCTATTTCATTTACAACATTCCTAATATTTCCCCTTATTTTTGTTAATTGATCACTCTCCCTAGGAGTTCCATTTATGAGTTACATTATAAGACCATGGATAAGACCAAACCTTCCTCAAAAATTACCACATTACAAACCACATTTTTAAAATCATTCCTATAGTTGTTTCCACCTCATTGGTGTTCCCTTTTTGAGTTACAATGTTAAACCATTGGATAGGACCAAGCCCTACTCACAAAATATTCCAATACCTAAGTCACAATTAAATTACATGTGTCAAATTTGAGATAAATAGTGATTGATTATGAGTTACACATCATTTACATGCTTCCCATCTTGTTATAATATGTTTATGATTACTTCATTAATATTTCACCTTTATATTATTATTTTTCAATTGTATGTATGATTATAGCTATTTTCTTAAATTCTTCATACTTCCCAGCTTGAATTAGTGTGATCAATTTAATTCCATTTTCTAATTGTATCTTATCTTTTATACTTCTTAACATGATTTAGTATGATTGACTGACTTAATTTTTTTATTTTTATACCATTTGGTTTTCATGTGCTTTACGTTTTATTACATTATTTTCATACTTCCCAATGTGATATAGTGTGATTTTATCTTGTGTTAACTTGCTTTAAATCTTTTACATGGTTTAAAAACATTTGTTACCCTTTTTTACCATCTTTGATTTATTATATTTAGTCATATTTTGTTATTACACATTTCCCATCATGATATAGTGTGTAGTAAATTTGTTTTTTATTACTTATACTTTTCCAAGTCATTTTTTGCCTTTTTTTTTTTTAACCATGCATGTGTATCACATAATGATAGAAAATAAAACACTCAACATATATTTCTCATAGCATATACAACAAAATGTAAATACACGTACTAGAAATAAATACATCCATGCATCAACATCCGCAACCAAGTACAACTCATGAGATCAATACAACTATAAAAATCAATATATATATATATATATATATATATATATATATATATATATATCTTCATGTGTTTTATATAAAATACAAAGTATAATAGCTCTAGCTCTAATTTTGGGCTCCATCCTACCTATAATATGGCATAGCCATGTTTTCCATAGATTTTTTGGATTGTCCCCTCTGAATGGTATGTTGTAATGAGGCAGTTTAAGATATCAAACTCACAAATTATCCCTATAGATTGGCTACCTAGGCCTATACCTATCCAAGTTGGATAGTAGTAACCATGTGTGTTAATCTCTCTTATGATAAGGCTTACCAAATTTGTGCATCTCCATATCCCACCCCTATCAATGGATATAGTCCATCTCTACATTCTTGAAGCTATCATGTGGCCTCTCCCACCAGTATAAGCCAACTTGCATGGGCTGGGGTAGATTATACCATAGGAACATCCAAAATGTCATGATGTATAACCATAATAAGGTCTCCCCATCTGACCTCCTTTCTCACAAAATCTACAAAACCAAAAATTAGATAGGCATCAGATCCAATATTTATCTCAAAATCATCTATCTACCATAATCACAATACTAGTGTCTTATATCAAAAACTTAAATCAAAATTAAAATATTTATCACCAGTGTTGGTGTCACCAACCACCATCTCTCCATCTACTTATCTATTGAGCACAATCTCTCCATTTTCTTATTCATTGAGTAAATTATTTACCTATCAAATATTTACCATAAAATTTTGTCTTTTGATCATATCTTTGTCTCTACTAGTTATTTTTGTGAACTGTAATATGTTCTAGAATATTGACATTATAGAGAATCTTTTCACATGTTACATGTATATTTTTCAAAAAAAAAAGATTTTTTTATTTTTTTAATTAATTTATATATATTTGCCTAATTTTTCCTACATTGAACACCTCCACATTTCTTACATCTCATTATTTATCTACAGCACTAAGGTACGTAAAAGTATGTGTTTTTCAATTATGTGATTTTATTTGTCTTATTTTTCTCTTTACTATAATTTACTTATCTTCAGTGTTATATATTGTTATATTATTTTCTCAAAGCACCATCTCATGTTGTATCTAAATGACACATGATGAGATTAAAGTGGGGCATATGTATATGTAGACATCCAATTCTTAATACCTTTTGTGTTGAAATTGTCAATCTTACTCGAATTGCACTCAAATGCACATTTTAGGCTAAAATCCATAAAATACCCTAAATGGTTCAAACTTGTCATTTACAAGTGCAAATTTAGGTCAAAATATCCCCAAATGGGGAAATGAAATTTATGGGCCATCTCACTTTGATCAATTCATTTCGAGTCAAAATGATGATTTCACCTTTGTGTGCTCTGGATCACTCTTTTTTGCTAATTCACTGGTACACATCATGTACCTTTATTATTTTGTGTTAGAAACATCCTAAATGGGAATACAATTCTAACACATCTAATGTCACCTTCCAATTCTTCTTGAGTTAAATTACAACTCAGTAATATGAATTTTTGACCATTTTGATTAATTGAATGCCAATTTCCAAATAATTGCATAAATGTTGATTAACCTTGTTTAAGGCTAATTAATCCAAATCAAGAGACTAAGTGGATTTTCCATGAGATTTTTTGAATATTTATTTTTGGAAATTGATTTCTATTAACTACATCATTAGGTGACATCATTTTTTAGAAGACATCCCTAGGCCATAAATGCCATAGATATAAATATTATGGGTCTCCCATGCCTCATAATGACCCCATGCCTCTTCAATTCCCATTTTTCCAAAGTCATGATGAGGATAATTATGGATTTACTTCTAAATATTAAATTAATCCTCAACCACACATCTTCATCTCAAGATGGATGGTTTAGGTTGATTTTGAGCAATCTTGAAAATCTATATATAGAGAGGCCATAGAGAAGTTGGCCACCATTCTTGTTGAAGACAAAGATCATGATCAAGGGAGAACATGATTTTGAGCCTCATTGGTATGGTGAATCCATTTGGGAAGGTAATATGGTGTTGATTTATTTCATATGTTTATTATTATCCTTTGTAATTCCCACATGAATAGATAAGCTTAATTTAGTTTGCTCTTATGAAATTTTTCCTTTGATTTATTGGAATAATGTTTGACTAATTATGTTATGTAATCTTCTCTACATTTTCGCATGCTCAGTGGGACTACAACCCACAAATTTGCTCACAAATTTTGTACAAGAAACTTACTAACCATTGTCATGTAGGATCTTGGAGTATGGAAGCAAAGAAATCAAAATTTTGAGAAAAAAAGTTCATTTTTATAAACCATAGTTTTATTCTCAGGACTGTCAACTCAGCCCAACTTAGCTCTAGATCATTCTGACTCAGGTATGGTTTATCCTGACTCAACTTTAGATCATCCTAACTCAGCTCTAGTTTGGCATGACTCATCTTTTGCTCTACTTGACTCATCTCTTACTCTCCTTGACTTGCCACTGGCTCACCCTGACTCACCTATCCAACCCAGATTTCTTATCAACCTAACTCACCTACCCAACCTAACTCACCTGTCAACCTGACTCACCTATCAACCTAACTCACCTACCCAACCTAACTCACCTACCCAACCTAACTCACCTGTCAACCTGACTCACCTATCAACCTAACTCACCTATCAACGTGACTTGCCTATCAACCCAACTCGCCTGTCAACCTAACTTGACTATCAACTCAAGATCTAAATTCTTAATATCATTTTCTCAAACTCTTAAGTGATTCAAAGTAGGCCCTTATAATTTTGTTTTTTCAAGTTGAGGGGGTAATTTGGAAGTTGGTTTGAATGTTTTTGACTAACCAAACACACTTTTATTTGGGTTTAAAATAAACATGCTTGATTTCACACATTTTGATTAGTGATTAAAATGAACCTAAGATTTAGCTAAGTCTTAGATACATTTCATTTAGTGCTTAAAACACATCATAACTCTTGAAACATTTTAAATTTGGTGTTTTAATCATGAATCTAGGCTAAGCCTTGAATCTTCAATTTGGGCTTAAAATGAACTTAGGTATTTATTGCTTCATGTGGCATTTTTTTAATAATATTTTATCATTTTAGTAATTAATGCCAAGGGCCAAATATAACACCACCTAATCTCTCAAATTGGTGCTTAAAAATGAACTCATCTTTCCCAATTTTTGCATTCAATAGTTATTTAAACTAGTTTTTGTTTGGCAAAGAGAGGGATGTCACATGTATGCTCTTCCACTTGTCCCCTTTAGGGAACCTTTTAAATCAAAATTACCCATCCTTATTGCAAAAATCATAATCCAAGGCTTATAAATAATGTCATTTAAATAACTCCCAAAAAACTCGTAGTAGTTTGGGTGATCTTGAAAACGACCCTAAAGTCTTTCTATTTTATGTTTTTTTATTTATTTTCATGCAAACTTGGCTTGTGAGGGGCACTTTATTACCTCCCATGAGATATTAAAGGAAGATTTTACTTAGGGTTTCATCTCCTGGCATTGACTTCATCTACTCCCACTAGGATTAGAGGTTTGAGTGGTTAAACCACCTTCTAGTGATGGAGTTGCACTGGGATGTATCTATAATTTGGACATCACGATACATTGAGTGAACAACAGGCTATAGTGGTTGTAAAAAATGCAAGACCTTTTTATAACAATCCAAGTGATACAAATACCTAATTATGTGCTTTTCTTTTGCATCATGATGTGAAAGTTATTGTGTAATTGATTCCCCTAGAAACATTCAAAAACTTACTAGTTTAGTTGACCCCACTTTCCCATACCTTATCAAGTTAGACTTAAAATGATTGATTTTTGTCATTAGCTTAATTGGTCTTAATTTATGTCTAAAACTAATTGTTACCTCAATGTACTTAACCAAATCACATTGTCCTCAATTTTATTGAAGCAAGGGAGGCATTACACTATCCAATTGGAAATTTCATCTTTCCCTTGTTCAAATTGTTAATCAAAAGATTTTGTGTCATGTCATCCATTTTAGCGTAATCATGCTACCCAATTGAGTCTAGATATTTTACCAAAATTATTTAATTCCCTCATTTATAATTCCTATGTAAAATTGAACCTTTTTGAGTTTTAAGGGTTGGTGTGTTAAATTGGGTTCGTCATTTACACACTAAACTTGTTATAACTTAGATTTAATTTTCCATTTAAATTTAGGGCCATTTATTAGACTCAAAATCATATTATCATCTTGTTGGACTCAATTCATCTTGCATATCACTCATGCTTTGAGTCCTAAAACATATTTTATCCTTCTAGAACCATGTGGCGATGTTGTGCCACCCATTTGGCCCTATTTTTTTACCTAGTAATTCATGCATGTTTTTACATCTTGAGTTGCTTCGTTCATTTTGTCTTATTCATAATCCATAGAGCTTTCCTCTAATTTTATAGGGTCAACTCATCAAATTTGAAACTAGATTTTATGGTATAGGTGTATCACAAAGATCTAGGCTTTGGTGTACTAGATTTCACCTTAGGTCTTTGAGTTATCATACCTTCTTCCAATCTATATGATTTTAGCTTCACCAAAAGTTGAGTAAATTTATGAACCAAATATTCTAATTGTGTATGGTTCCAAGCCACCCTCCCTTATATTATCTTTGGTGCCTTAGTTATTTGTTTGAAGAGAGCCAAAGCATACTTTTTTTGAGTGTTTTCAAAAACATTAATGCAAATCTAGTCAAGTGCAGAGAACAACTCTTTTTAGACATGACTCAAAGGTTCACTTGTAGTGGGACCTCCTATGGCCTTAACTATGAGGATAAGAAATTTTATGATGTTCAAGATAACCCCATTATTTTTAATGGCATCCCCACAATAGTAGGATCCAAAGATGATTACAATGAATATCAACCCCAAGGAGATCAAGATGAAGCCCTTATTCAGTTGATAAAATTAGGTGTTACACTACCCTTAGACTTTCTTACAGAAAAATTGCATACCTTAGTGAGAGGAGAACAATGATGGCAAGAGCAAGCTTTTGCACAAATAGGCATACCTTCTTTTTTTAACAAAGGAAAGGAAATACAAAAGAATTAAAACCCATAAATATAGATCTTCTAGCCAAGATCAAGATAATAAGTCAACGATATGTGGATCAACTTGTCACAGACTTAACTAACTCATTAGTTACCACTTCAATTCACAATGATGCTTTGAAAGAATAGGAAAATTTGGTTGAAGGTATGCAATAAACATTTGATGAAAACATAACCATAGGGGATCAAGGTAACCTAAATGAATAGCCAAAGTCACAAGAGATCTTATAAAATGTTTCATTTGACATGGAGCATACATTCTTTAATCATCAAGAACCTCTTGTTACTTTATAAAATTAAAGACCCAAACATTCAATTCAAATTGAGGAAATCCCTCAAGATAATTTAGCTAGTTCATTCCAACCAATGTAGAAATTGGTAAATAAACATAGAGCTATCACAAATCAACAAGGTACTAAAAAACTAAATTTAGGGAATGTTTTACAATCCAAGAATCAATGGCCTATTTTCTTAACTCAAGGAGGTAATTATAACCAAAGTATGGATCAAAAGGTATACATTCCCTATAGATCCACACAAAACTAGAGATTAAACCCAAATGAAAGTGTGTTTGGTTAGTCGAAAATATTTAAACCAACTTCCAAACTACCCCCTTAACCTATAAAAACATAATTATAAGGGCCGACTTTGAAGCACTTAAGAGTTTGAGAAAATGACATTAATAATTTAGCTCTTAGGTTAATAGTCAAGCTAGGTTGGATAGGTGAGTTAGGTTGACAGGTGAGTCAGGTTGATAGGTGAGTTGGATTGATAAGTGAGTTGGGTTGACAGGTGAGTTGGGTTGACAATCAAGTTGGGTTTGATAGGAAAGCTAGGTTGGACAAGTCAGTCAGGGTGAGCTAGAGCTGAGTCGAGGTGAGCCAGAGCCAAGTCAGGCCAAACCAAAGCTAAGTCGAGTTAAACCAAAGCTAAGTCAAGATGATCTAGAGCTAATTTGGTCTGATTTGACAATCTCAAGAACAAAATTTTGGTTTATAAAAAGGGACTTTTTTGCTCAAATTTTTACCTTTTCTGCTTTCATACTCCAAGATACTACATGATAATGGTTAGTAGGTTTCTTGTAGAGGCTTTATGAGAAAATTTATGGGTTATGATCCCATTTTATGTGCCAAAATATAGATAGGATTACATAACATGATTAGTCAAATATTAGTCTAATAAATCAAAGGAAAAATGCATAAGAATAAACCATATTAAGCTTATCTATTCATGTGGGAATTACAAAGGATATCAAGAAACATATGAAAGAAAATAACACCATATTACCTTCCTAAATGGATTCACCATACCAATGAGGCTCAAAATCATGTTCTTCCTTATACATTCTCAAGTTGGTATGATGATTGGGCTACATGGATAAGGACATTCAACTAGAGACTATTATAATTAAGGCTTATGACAATGCCGAGAGGGATTCTTTGGGTATAATTTGGTTTCCAGTCATGGTTAGGTCCATTTATCATCACACATTATTCCATATTATGGATATTTAAATTCCTTATAACATACTTCTTGGTTGTCCATATATTTATGAAGTACATGTAGTCCCATATACTCTTCACCAGTGCCTTAAGTTTCCCCATGATGGGATCGAGGTTACTATTCCCACTAATCAGTATCCATATCAATATTTAAAACATATTGAAGCTAAGTTTCATAATTATAACTATCATCTAGGTTTTGAGTTCATTATGAAGAAGAATAAATCCATTATTTCCCATCCATCTCCATCTAATTAAATCAACCCTAGTGATCCAACTTCCACTTCAACCAATCCATTTCTTGAAGCTCTTGAAAAATAGGTTGTTATTAAAGATGTGGGTATTTCTATGTACCATCTTGAGGATGTCCTCCATATTAAAAAATTACATAAATCTATTAAATCATTTAGAAAACCTAAAACATCCAAGACCCCTAATGGACCCAACCAGATTTGGTAGCCAAAGAAGAAACAATAAAAACCACCTATGGTTTTTGTACCTACAATCACACCAAATAAAGATTGAGAGGAATTTATCAAGGGAGATTGGTTATATTTTTAAAGCCTTGTTGATCACTTTTAGAATCTAAAGTATCCTATCCCTAACTAGACAATGGATCATCTTGACTATACAAGGAAAGGCCTTGGCCCATAAGTGCAATGAATCTTGGAGTCCTTATTAGCTAGATTTATCAATTGGAATCATGGTCTTGGATTTATACCACCAGAGCATGACCTCATGACTTTAGATAGTGACTCTTTTGAAGTGACTAGTGATGAGACTCCTAATAGTGACACATCATCCCATTATAGCCTTTTTGATGAGCTTGCTGACTCAAATTTATTTGATTCAAATTCCATATTAACCATAATGCCCATTATATCTTCCCATCTTGAAGCAAGAACTTGTCCTAGTAGTGATTCCCTTCCTAAAGTAGGATATTATATCTTTACCATTGGAGCTTCCCATCCTAAAGCAAACCCTCATTATTCCCTATTCCTTTGCCATCTTAAACTCATAAATTAGGACCAATGAAATTCGGTCATACGCCTCAATGAGTTTCAAAATGAAGAATCAATTATATAATACATGGGCCTATGAGATGGATTTCCTATTAGCAATCACAAATAAGGCTTTGATTTTTCATTGGATCCTTTTGCTTAATTTGGAGAGTAAGAAAATTTTTTTGGTCATAATAAAGAATAAACATCAATATCTTCAGGTGAAAACCTCTTTGAGGCACTCATTGATTAGGAAAAAAGTAAAGAAAAAGATAAGCCTTCAAGTGAAAACCTATTTCAGGTGCTCCTAAGTGGGAAAGTTTCCTCATCCCCTCAGGATAAAGAAGTTCCATCTAACCCAAGTTCCAGAGCCTATACAAGCATTTATTTATAACAACATCAAATGTTTGATCATCTTCCTCTTGAGTTTTTAGCATGGTTTTTTCTACTTGGCCTTTACCTGAGATGGTAGATTATGATTCTTCATATTATCCAGATCTTTGGGAGGAACAACAAGAAGATATGTTACAAGAAGATGATCACGACTATACCTTGCCTACAATTCTAGAAGATGGATCCACACTTTTGTGGAAAACATAATAGAAGTGAACCTAGGAACCTATGAGGATCCCAAAATTAATTTTCTTAGAGATTTTCTTATTGAAGCAGAATGTGAGCATATTATATCCATTCGTAAGGATCATATATACATATTTGCATGGGCATACTCTGACATGCCAGGCTTGGACCCTAATTTGGTTGTGCATCACCTTATTGTCCATCCTGATGCCAAACCAGTCAAGTAAAAATTAATAAATATGCATCCACACATCACCTTATTGGTTAAAATTGAACTAGAAAATTTTTTATGAGCCAATTTTATTATACCATTAAATTATTTTGAATGGGTTTCTAACATAGTCCCAGTAAGTAAAAAGACCTTAGGTATACATATTTGTATTGATTTTTGAGATATTAATAAATTATGCCCCAAAGATGATTTTCCTCTACCCAATATCGACATGATCATTGACTCAACTATGGGGTACAAAATGTTTTCCTTAATGGATGGATTTTATGGTTACAAGCAGATCAAGATAGCTCTTAAAGACCAACACAAGACTGTGTTCACCACTCCATCAAGGACATTTTATTACCAAGTCATGCCATTTGGATTGAATAATATTGGAACAACATATCAATGTGCAATGATGGTCATCTTCCATGATATGATGCATGACATTGTAGAGGACTATGTTGATGATATACTATCAAAATCATGAACAAGAGCTGAACATCCTGATGTTCTATGAAGAATCTTTGAGAGGCTTCATGAATATAAAGTATGCTTGAATCCTAAGAAATGTGTCTTTAAAGTCACATCAAGGAAATTTCTAGGGTTCATTGTATCACAACATGGGATTAAAGTCGACCCTAAAAAATTTAAATATATTATATAAATGCCTCCACCAAATAATCTTAAATAGTTGTGAAGCCTGCAAGGAAAGATCCAATCTATATGCAGGTTCATTTCTCAATTAGAAAATAAGTGCCACCCATTTACCCATCTTTTGAAGAAAGGGGTATCGTTTCAATGGGATTAAAATATTCAAATAGCATTTACAAAGCTTGAGACATACTTAGCCAATCCACTAGTCTTAAGATTGCCAACATAAGAAAAGCCACTACTTTATATATCAACCACAGAACATGCACTGGGCACACTTTTGGCCAAAAATGATGATCATGGTAAGGAACACATTGTTTATTATTTAAGCCACACAATGGTGGCTTATGAACATAATTATACATCTATTGAGAAGGCATTTTTAGCTATGGTGTTCACTACTCAGAAATTATGACATTATATGCTAACTAACAAAATTATTGTCATCACCAAGGTGGACCCTCTCACATTCATCGTGTCTTAAGTATCTCTTCAAAGGCACATGGATAAATGGATTATGATCCTCAGTGAGTTTTATATTGAGTACCAAAATCAAAAGGAAATTAAAGGGTAAGTAATTGCTGACTAACTTGTGAAAGCTCCTATTGAGGCCACTCAAGCTCTCAACTTTGACTTTCCAGATGATTTTATCATGATGATAGAACAAGCACCATAAGAGCATAAATAGGGGATTATCTATTTTGATGGATCCTTCACATCCCACAGATCTAGAGCTAGCATATTGTTGATCACACCATAGGGGGATTTAATTCCCAAAGCATTCTATATACAATTTCATTATACAAACAATATGGCTGAGTATGAGGCATTGATTGCAAAGCTCCACCTTACTATACAGTGGGATATTCAAAGCTTAAAGGTCTATGGAGATTCATAGTTAATCATTAATTAGACCATTGATTAATATCAAACAAGAGATGACAAGCTTGTACCTTACAATCAAATTATCGATAACCTCAAAACACATTTTAAATCTCTACAGTTTGAACAAGTTCCAAGAGTAAATAATAGATCCACCAATACAATGGTAATAATTGGTTCCATGATTGAAATGCATGACAGTGCTAAAGAGTATCAGTTCTTGATTGAAAATTTTCTTCAACCTATGTATATTATAGCAGATTTAGAGAGGGTATGTGCCATTGCTGGTCCTAATCCCCCACCTAAGCTACCTTGGTGCCAAGACTTTTATAATTATTTCCATAGTCATGTCTTCCCTACAAAACATTCCAATAACCAAAAAAAACTATTCTTTCATCTCTTAACACGTTCTACTCTCCTTGGAAACACACTTTAACATAAAGGCTATGATGGAATGTTTCTTCTTTATTTATCTTTGGGAGAATCCAAGCTAGCACTAAAGGAGGTTCATGAAGGAATGTCTGGGGCTCACACTAATGGTATAGTCCTAGAAAATAAGCTCCTAAAAATAGGGTATTATTAGCCCAAAATGGAGACTGATGCATGCAACTATGTGAAGAAGTGTGTTCCTTATTAGCAGCATGGCAACTTGATACATGCACCTTCTTTACCACTACATTCAATCAAAACACCATGGCCATTCTCAACATGGGGTCTCAATCTCATCAAGAAAATTAACCCAACATCTTTAGATGGCCATAAACACATTTTAACTACAACTAAGTACTTTACCAAGTGGATTGAGGCCACTCCTCTCACGTATGTTATCGATAAGTAGATATCCAAATTCATTCATTATCATATCATCTGTTGATATAGCATCCTAGCACATATTATATCTAATAATGGTGGATCTTTTATTAACCATGATGTAAAATCTCTTTATGAAATATTCAAGATCAAGCATAAGAAATCAACTCCATATAACCAGCAAGGCAACAAACAAGCTGAGGCATTGAACAAAACCATTGTATCCATCTTAAAAAATATTTTCAATGATGTTAGCCATAATTGGCAATTGCAATTCTTTCCTGCCCTTTGGGCTTATAGAACCAATCATCAAACCCCAATTGGAGGCACTCCATACTCCCTTATTTTTAGTACTAAAGCTATTATCTTAGTTGATATTAAGATACCATCATTATGAATATCACTGGAGCACATTGAAAATGATGAAGACTATAGAGCCTTATGGCTACAAGAACTAGAACTTCTTGATGGTAAGCATTTGGCTGCCCTAAAAAAATTGCAGGCCTATTAGAATAGATTGTGGAGAAGTTATAACAAACAAATTCTCCCTCAAGAATTTGAGATTAGTGACTTAGTTTTGAAATAGATCAAAAAGAACACAAATGTTGAATGCAAAAAGAAAGGTAAATTTCAGCCTAATTAGTTGGGACCATATGTTATCATGGAAAACTATGAATCAGGGGCATATCGACTGGCTAAACCTAATGGTGAATAACTTATTGATCCCATGAACATCATCCACCTTAAGAGGTTCTATGCATGAATATCTTTGAACCATTGTTTACAAGACCCCTGACTTTGGGGCAAATTGTGCTGAAGTAATTTTATCTCATCATTTTGTCCTACCTTAAATGCATTTTATACTACCTTGGCTCACACTTCATGACTCTGGATAGTGAAGGATTTTTAATCATTTTCACTTTGAATGCATTTTTATCCTATCCTAAACCATTCTTGAAATCAAACCATATTCTTCATCCCACTCTGGACTGCCCATGTGTTGGACCCTATTCTTTGGACCGTTCTCCTTGAGAATCATTTTATTTATTATGTCTTGGGCATGTTGTAAGCTTGATCATTTTTTATCCCTTGACCAATTATGATCTTGATTATGTCTCAAGAACATTATGATCATCTTCATCACTATTTTTACAAAGTAGTTTAGCCAAGATAGTATTTTATAGCTTCTTCAATAGATAAGTGAGCAAGAGCATCTTTTCAGTTCCAGACCTTTGCTACACTATTATAGATAGGTGAATGTAGATACTTCTTTAGAGTTCCTTCATATTTCACACCATTCTATATTACATTTACTACTCTTTATTGTCTTACCAGTATCCTCACTCTCGTTTATTTGTGAGCATGGGCCATTGTAGTTGGCTTGGGTATTTTATTGGAACCTCTACTCTTGGACATGTATCTCCTTGACTAGATGGTCCCACCTTGTGCATATTTTATCCCAAAAAACACCAAAAATATTGAAAATACTTTTAAAATACCAAAAACATCACAACATGATCCACAAAAGAATAAAAACAATATCTCATGCTTCTGTACATTTGTACATTCTTGTCCCACCATACTATGATCTTGCCATTTTACAAGTAAAAAAACATCAATTTATCTCATCCCATGTACTTTCCATTTTGCAACATCATTATTTCTCATCCCATAAGGTTATTTTTTACAATACCATTCTCATTTATTTTTCATATCTTCCATTTCTTCTATAACATCAATCATGTTGGTCTGATCATCATTTTTTCTTCTATCCTATTTCCTAGGAGAATTACATTTGGCCTGAAGTTCATGTTGGAACATGAGTTCATGGAACTATGTAGGTAGTGTCCACTTGTCTTTTACATATCGAGTCAGCTTTTCCAACCCCTTCCTTTTCTTCTCTTCCCCCATTTCTTCTATCATTGTTTATCTTTAATTAGGGAACAATTATTATGTCATTGTTCTTTGTTATGTTGTAGTGGAAAGTAACACCTCTACAACACGTGCATAAACTTTTATCTTTAAACTGCACTAACTTGGTTTTTTGTCTGTTATTGCTTATTTGTGTTTTCTTGGTGTTTTTTTGTGCTTTTTTACCTCTCCTTTTATTTCTTATCCTTTTCTCTTTTTATTACTTCTTGTTTCATCTTGGTCTTGTGTTTCCCTGTATGTTTTTGCTTATCTCTTTTGTGTTTTAGAACATCTTTATGATTCACATGGATCTTAATTATTTATATCTTGATCCTATATTATTAAGTTTTTCTTGGACCATTTTGTTTATTTGATTATTGTTGGTGTCTTATTTTTCTATTTGAGTTTGCTTTTCTCTTTTGTGTTCAAGAATGTCTTGATGGTCCACATGGATCTTGATTATTTATATCTTGATCTCATGTCATTAAGATGTTCTTTATTTTTGTTTTTAAACATTTTTGTTCCTAACTAAGTCTTGATTTATCATATCTTAATTTCAAGTTAGGTTCATTTATGTTTATCTTTTTCTTTGTCTTTGCTTTTTTGTTTAAATGTAAATAGTTGTAACTCTGGTTTTGGTCATTGTTTTACCATTATCCTTAGTTATAGGTATTCACATTTGAACTGACTCAATGCAATTTGAATATTATTTCATTCTAATTTATTCATAATTATGATGCCTAATTTATTTTTCTATAGTAAGCACTTTGTGTTTAGGTATCAAAGTTTGAACGTCAACATCAGCTTTGATGAATAGTTCTCAAGAACACTTTGCATAATCTAAGCTCATGATATGAAATTAGGCATCTAGATATCATGAATTTTATCACCTTGACTCTATGCTTATATATTCATCTCTTTGTATAAGTTATGATTCTAATCAATTCTTGGTCAGTTTTCATCATTCCTCATTCCATTCTCTCCCAAACATGGGTGAACTACATTAGCTTGAAGTTCAGGTTGGAACATGAGTTTATGAAACTATGTAGGTAGCATCCACTTATCTAAAACATTTGGAGTCATCTCAGCTATATTTCATTCTTTTTTTCTTCTCTTTCATCACTTTGTACATTCTCATATGATTGGTTTCTTGTGGCTTTCCAAGCCATTCTACCATCTCATGTACATTTGTACCCACTCACTTTAAGCTATCTTTTAAGTTCTATCCTTGAGCTATTTTGCTTGCCAATTACCCATGATGTGGCACAACATCTAAACAATATTAGAATTAAATCAGCTCTATAGGGGCAAACCATTATTTATTATTTATCAATGATCAGAATTATCCCTATTAGAACACAACTATTTTATCACAATCAAATCTACCCTATTGGGGCACTTCTTATTATCTTCTATGTAGAGACCTCATTCTAGTGGTGCTTCCCTTCCTAAAGTAGAACATTCTCTCTTTTCCTTTAATTCCAAGATCTCTACACTAATTCCCATGATGGTAATATTTTAGTGTGCAACTTGTCTTGGGATTTATCACTATCATAAGCATGTGGCTTGTACTCTCAAATTAGGTACATTTAAAGTGTGTCCCTTACATTTATGGATTGTATCTTTCCCATTCCCCCCATTTATTGGGGCCTATTATACCATTAATTATATTTTGATCATTGATGGTAATCATGTGTGCAAGCATTAGCTCATTTGGATGTGATCTATTCCATGGTTTAATCTCTCACTTTCTCTCTTTTTTTGAGAGTCCATCATTCTCTTTAATCCTACTATGTCCTCTCAAGGGGGAATTATGGGTATATTCCAATTTCTTCTTGACAACTCTTTTCTTTGAAAAGATGTTGTTTTGCCTAAATGTCTCACTACACCTTCTCAAATAGGGGTAAAATGTAGACATCCAATTCCTAATACATTTTATGTTGAAATTGTCAATCTTACTTGAATTGTACTCAAATGCACATTTTAGGCTAAAATCCATAAAACACCATAAATGGTTCAAACTTGTCATTTATAAGTGATAATTTAGGTTAAAGTATCTCTAAATGGGCCAATACAATTTATGAGCTAGCTAACTTTGATCAATTCATTTCAAGTCAAAATGATGATTTCACCTTTTTATGCTCTAGATCATTCTTTTTTTTTAACGCATTAGTACATGTCACGTACCTTTGTTATTTTATGTTGTAAATATCCTAAATGGGAATATGGTTTTAATTCATCTAATTTCACCTTCCAATTCTTCTTGAGTCAAATTATGACTCAGTAATATGACTTTTGACCATTTTGATTAATTAAGGGTCAATTTCCAAATAATTGCACAAATGTTGATTAACCTTATTTAAAGATAATTAATCCAAATCAAGAGCTTAAGGGGATTTTCTATGAGAGTTGTTGAATATTTATTTTTGTAAATTGATTTCTATTAACTACATCATCAAGTGACATCATTTCTTGAGAAGACATTCCTAGGCCATAAATGCCATAAATATCAAGATTATGGGTCTCCCATGCCTCATAATGACCCTCCATGCCTCTTCAATGCCATTTTTTCCAAAGTCATGATGAGGATAATTATGAATTTAATTATAAATATTAAATTAATCCTCAACCATACATCTTCATCTCAAGATGGACGGTTCAAGTTTATTCTAAGCAATCTTCAAAAATCTATAAATAGAGAGGCCATGGACATCATTTTTAAGCTTGATTTATGCAAAGTTAATATGTTTAATTGTCTCCATAATATTTCACATTTGATCATTGATTTTTTAAGGAGTTCTTGAGACATTGGAGGAGATGGCCACCATTTTTGTTGAAGACAAGATCTCTTGATCAAGGGGGAACATGCATTTAAGCCTCATTGGTATGGTGAATCCATTTAGGAAGGTAATATGGTTTTTCTTTATTTCATATGTTTCTTGTTATTTTTTATAATTCCCACATGAATAAATAGGCTTAATTTTGTTTGTTCTTATGCATTCTTCTTTTGATTTATTGGACTAATGTTTGACTAATCATCTTATGTAATCCTCTCTACATTATACACAATATTTTCAAATTTTATCAATTATTGATGCTTTATCTCTTGTAGGAACCTATTTAGTCTCAATTTCTCTGAGTGCATTAGGAAAGGGGTGGTCAAACCATTGGTGATTCATAGGATTGTTGTCCCTATACTACTATTTGCTTTCTAAACAACCATATCCTAAAACACTCCCCTAATATTTACATCCTCTTTTTAAACATCCTATAATCATTTTATTCCTTCATTATCCCTTCCCTAAGCCTAAAACCCTTTACAAAGGTTTACATTATTCTTTTATTATTTTTAGGAATCTGGTGTTTAGATCCTAAATAATAAAGGTCTAGAATAATAGGAAAAATCTAGCTTAATAGGGAAAAATGTAGATTTTAATAGGTAATTATGCAAGAGAAAGAAAAATAAAATTATCTGGTTTCATACTAAAATGAAGGATTCTGAGACCAGAATTTCAAGAGCAAGACTGAGACATTGTCAAGAATCTAAATTCAGGTTCCATTTTTTTATTGGATAAGAGCATTGAAAATAGGAAACCCTGGTGTCTAGTGTTATGTCCTTCTCATTTCTATTATCATAAGGATCTAAGCTTTATGGGTTTTGTTCGCTTGTCAATGTGAGTCTATGTACCAAATTTTAGGGGATATAAGTCATTAGAGCTCACTATAGGTCTATTTCAATCTTCAATACCTATATGCATCTACACACATGCAAACAATGAATACATCAAAAGCAAAAGGGGGGAAAACTAGGTTAGGGGAAGAATGATCACACAATCAAGAACCCCTACTATTTTTATTGCTACTTATATTAACCCTCAAGCTAGGGTCTCAAATCTGATGTAGTTATCCCTTAGGTAATGTGCATAATCAATGTGCATGATAGATACAAGAATGAATTTTGCGTAGGCCCTTCCTTGATCAAGCATGCAAGTCTATGTGTGATGCAAAGAAGCTGAGCTATATTATTGACTAATTTTATTTATGTCTATTGTGCAAAAGTCATAAGTACTAGATATAAAATGCCTTATGTAGTCCTTTATATAGGAGACTTGTTATTTTGAATTTGGAATATTTATTCACATTTGGTCGACATAGAAAAACTTAAGAATGAAGCAAAGCAAAGGGGTAAGACTCATCTTGAAAGAAAATTGACCATTGGAATCAAATTTGTACTTAGACAATAGCACTAGAAACTAGACACCTGGGTTTTAGCACTATAGTCCTATTTGGGCACTATTGTCTAGAGGATCCAAGACCTAGGGGGATAGAATAAGCCTAGAAAGAGTGACCTAGGTTAGTAAGGGTTAAGTATGGAAGGTTATGAATGATTGGGAATGGTTAAAGAGGTTTCCAGGATATGAAACAAGACCAAGGAAAGTTAGACAAAAAGACATGGCTAGATGCAAATAAGACTCATATTCTCTAGTTTGAGTCTTTTGTGAAAGGACTATTAAAAGAAATGATATGTGCAGCTACTTGACCAATTTAGGGTGTATTCATTTTCCCCCCTTTTAATCTAGTGATGCAATGAAATGAAATACTAGAGTAAAATAATGAAAGAAGATGCGTACCTAAACTTACATGTATGGAGATAAATGTACTAAAAAAGGATCCAACTTGTTAGCTAGGTGAGTGGATGGAGAACTAAATAATGCTTGGAGAAATAAGGAATCCTTGTAATGGATGCCCTTATATTGAATTTGAATAGTTCCTGGAGAAATAAGAAATCCATGTAATAAATGCCCCTATACTAAATTTGAATGAGCAATGAGAAATGCTTGGAGGCCCAAAACTAATGTTTGCCCTCTATCCCACATAAACTCATGTAATCTAGATTGTGTGCATAGAATTTGTATGCTATGAAGAGAAAGATCTATCATGCCCCCACTCTAAATAATATGAACTAGAAATGAGAAGTGCTCAGAGGTCTAAAACCAATGTCTACCCTTTATCTCATACATACTCCTATGTCTGAGTAATGATATGGACCAACCACTATAGATGATCATACAATCCAACTTGGTGACAACCTAGGTATGTCTGGGTGTAATCTAAAAACTCTAGTAAAATGTGTGAGAATAAAATGGACTGTCTTGCCATTCTAATCTATATAATCTTGATGTTGAAGAACATGATCATCTATTTCATGCCCCTAAATCTAGTATATAAGTGATGCATCTAGATAGTCTAAAAATATGTATAACCACATGTGCCATGATTTATCATGCCATATCCCATGTGAAAAACTACAGATCAAAACAATGTGCTCTACACTATGCCTATAATCTGTTATCTGGTCATGTAACTATGTCATATTGTATGAAGCTATATGTATGAGATGTGTAGTAATGTACATGCCCCTAAATTTGTTATCTAAGTCTGAGTCTGTATCGAAGTCACTATGAGTCCATATAATCTGAACCATTACATCTGAATAGTCTATGTATCTATAAATTGATGGTGTATGCCTTTGGATGTTTGAGTGATGCCCACATAAACTAAATCATTATATAATCTTGACTAATTTGAATTGAGTGATGATAAGTGACCCATATAGTCTGAATCACTGTATAATCTTGATCAATTTATACTAAGTAATGCTAATAATCTAGATTCTAAAGGTGTAAAAAAAACATGATGAGTGACCCATGTAGTTCAAATCACTATATTTTAAGATTGATCTGAGTTGAATCTAATAGTATGACTATCAGAGGTGTGAGAACCAATGTGTATTTACTTATAGGACTGGATAGGGATAATAGGTGATTTTTAGAGATAGTAGGAATGATGCCCACCTTTGGGGAGAGGGATGAGATCTGTGATAAAGGAGGTTGAGCCAAAAATGATGACTAGTGACGTATGAATAGGAACAAGGTTGGTAAATTTTGAATTGATTGAGAAGTTGATTGATTGATTAAGCTAAGTTGTTTGTGTTTCACTCAAATTTTGATATTATTTAGAAGAAGGTAGTAAAATAGAAATATGGGTTGTGGTAGAAATACCTGATAAAATGTGCATGCATTGAATCAAAAAATTATGAAGAGCTCCTCTTTGTCTTGGGAGGAAAACCTACATGTAAGAAAGCACTAAAGCAAATTTGTTGGTTAGACAAGTAGCTATGTAGATTGCCTAGCTGCAGCTAGATCCTAGAAGTGAGCTTCCTTAGGGGTTATCAATCCACCATTTTAAAACAATTAAGTTGATAAAATAGAAATAAAATTCTTGTATTAATAATCAAAAGGTACTGAAACTAATAATAAGAATTTCTTGATAAATAGATGTGCTAGACTGATCAAATTAGTGATAAACTAATTAGTGTTAGTGCTAATAGGTCAAGTTATGGCTCAAAAAGTCTAAAATGGGTTTGTGAACAATCAAAAAAGTATATTTGGGTAAGTGTAAGTGGGTCAAGGTAGCTTGTTGGTTTTCTATCATAGGTGACCATCGATGGTTGGGTGGACCATCGATGGTTATGCCTAACCGTCGGTGGATATGCTGACTGTCGATGGTTAACTATGTCAAAACTAGGTTTGACCAATAGTAGATTGACAAGATTCATAGATAAATTATGGGGGTTAGGTAAGGGCTAAATTAATTATGAAATGGAAATAAAGAACATGAATAGTAACAAATAAGGGCTTGTCTTACCAGAAGTGGATTGGATGACTAGTTGTTGTAGTTGGCCCATAGGTGGGTTCTAGCTCAATTTTGGTAGAGTAATATTACTTAGAAGCTTGGTTGAGAGGCAATGATAAGTCAACTCTTAATGGAATGTCTTGATGATGAAGATGATGTTGGTATGATTGTTGGATTATTGAAGCACTTGATTGACCTATAAAAGAAAACTCTAAGTACCTAAGCTCCTGATAATAATTATAGATGGATTGGACCTCCCAAGCCTCTCTTTCTTATAAGCATAAGCAAGAGGTGGAAGTGAAGGTGTAATTGGGGATTCTAAATATAATTCATGCATGTAAAGGCTCACAACATGAATTAAAGAAACTTATATTTAGAAAATCTAAAGTAGTAGTTTGCATGCTTATTTGAGATAGTAGATCACTAATCATCAATGATCAAGGTCTAGGGGGAAAAGGGACCTGATTGTCAAGTTTACCCTATTTGGTGAAATAGGGTGCAGGTAGGTGGGATAGGCCTGAGAAGTGTTAGATGCTCTAAAAAGGGGTTATAGGGGGTCTAGAGATAAATTTAAGATTCATAATCATAGGTGTGTAGATTTTTGGTGTTTATATTTTGCCCCTTTTTATTGTGCTACTTTTGTAAATGAGCTACAAAACAAAAATAGAGTATAGGTCAAGGGTCTGGTTACTCTAAGAGTGGGAGGAGATATTCCCCCTTAAACTAGGAGTTGGTGAGGTGAAGTTGAAGTGGGAATAGGTTTGATAAAGGGTAAATGTGGAATCAGGAGGTGATGACTCAAGGTTGAGTATTTAAGGTGCAAATGTGTGCACAAAATGCGATAAAAGGTGTGATAACTAATATCACGCAAAGATGGAATGCCAATGTTGGTAAAAAGTTAATGGGTTGGTGCTGAGAAGACAAGTGACCAATGTATCACATGACTATTATAGGCATGATAGTTGGATGCACCTGTTAGTCTCCTAGCAAACATTAGTGCTTTTATGGGTATCCAAAGTAGGAAGTGCTCCCAAGTAAAACATGAGTGGACCAAATATCATGGGCATCCAAAGTAGGTGTACACATCCAATTCCTAACACCATTTGTGTTGAAATTATCAATATTACTAGAATTGTACTCAAATGCACATTTTAGGTCAAAATCCATAAAATTCCCTAAATGGTTCAAACTTGTCACTTACAAGTATCAGTTTAGGTCAAAGTATCCCTAAATAGGGCAATACATTTTATGGGCTAGTTAACTTTGATCAAATCATTTCAATTCAAACTGACCATTTCACCATTTAGTGCTTTGGATCACTCTTTTCTTCTAATTCATTAGTACACATCATGTACCTTTGTTTTTTGTTGTTTGCAACATCCTAAATGGTAATATAGCTCCAATGCATCTAACATCGCCTTCCAGTTCCTCTCTAGTCAAATTATGACCTAGTAATATGACTTTTTGACCATTTTGATTAATCAATGGCCAATTTTTAAATAATTACACAAATGTTGATTAACCTTGTTTAAGTTAATTAATCCAAATAAAGAGCTTAAGTGGATTTTCCATGAGAGTTGTTGAATATTTATTTTTGAAAATTTATTCCTATTAACTGCATCATCAGGTGACATCATTTCTTGGGAAGACATCCCTAGGCCATAAATGCCACAAATAATAGGATTATGGGTCACCCATGCCTAGTTAATGCCTCACATGCCTCTTCAATGCCCCTTCTTCCAAGGTCATGATGAAGATAATTATGGATTTAATTCCAAATATTAGGATTATCCTCAACCACACATCTTCATCTCAAGATGGATGGTTCAGGTTGATCCTGACCAATCTCAAAAATTTATAAATAGAGAGGTGATGAACATCATTTCTAAGCTATTTGGTGCAAGGTTATTATGCTCAAATATCTTTAAAGCTTGACTATTGCAAAGTTATAATGCTAAATTATTTCCACAAAGCTTCATTGATAGGCTAGTTTGGTGACTTACAATCAAGATCCTAGGTTTTATGGAGTGTTCTTAAGGCATTGGAGAAGCTTACCACCATTGTTGACAAAGACAAAGATGCTTGATTAAGGGAGAACATGTGTTTGAGCCATATGGGTATGGTGAATTCATTTGAGAAGGTAATATGGTGTTGTTTTCTTTCATTTATTTCTTTCTATCCTTTTTAATTCCCATAGGAATAGATAGGCTTAGTTAGTTAGTTCTTTATGCATGTTTCATTATTTATGGACTAATGCTTGACTAACTTGGTTTGTAATCCTCTCTACATCTTGGCATGCCTGATGGGATAAGACACATTCTACACCTAAAAAAGATCACTTTGTAACTCTAAAATATCCATTTGGACCTTTCAAACTCTTGAAAATTGATTTTCTAACTTTATTTTGCTATTTTTGGTTTCCATAGTTTTTACATAGTAACCAATGTTGGTAAAAATACTGACACCAGTTACTAACTTAACCAATGTCAATCAGTAGAAATGACATCAATTATATATTGGTTGGCCATAACCAATGTTGGTGGTAACATCTAACATTGATCACTATGTTTTTCAAAAACATAGACCTGAGACCTACTTTTTCAATGTTTGTTGTTTCAAGCTAAAAAGAGCTTCAAATATAAAGGATATGCTAGCAATTTTGTTACAGGACCAAGTAGGATTTTTACTCAGAACATGTTTAAATCACTTTTGCATGATTAAAATTTGATTAGGAACTTTTTTTTGGTGTTTAACAAAGAATTTAGGAGTTTTTGGTGAATGTTTTTCAAAGTTTACAATTAAGACCAAGGGGTCATAAAGAGCACCACTAAAAATTTCATTTGGGTTTAAAATTGAACACACTTGTCAATTTTTGCTCACAATAGTTGTTTAATTAGATTTTATTTGGAAAAAAGAGGAATGTTGTGTGTATGCTCTTCCATTTGTCCCCAATAGGGAACCCTTCAAATAAAAATCACAATTCCTATTACAAATAGCCTAATCCAAGGATTCAAAATAATGTCTCCTAAAGCACTCCCCAAAATCTCGCTAAAGTTTGGGTGATCTTGAAAATGACCCTAAAGTATTTCCATTTTATGCTTTATTTATTTTCATGCAAACTTGGCTTGCGAGGGGGATGTCATTACCTCACACAAGTTCTTTAGGGAAGCTTTGACCTGTGGTTTCACCTCCCAACATTGACTTTATTTGACTCCTTTGAAGTTGCACATAGGACATAGTGACACTTTGGACATTGCACTACACTGAGCAAATAGCAGGATGTAGTAGTTGCAAAAAGGACTAGACCTTTATGCAACACGCTAAGTGATACTAGCCTAAAATCCATGTTTTTATTTTGCATTTTTTGGCATGAAAGTCATTGTGTAATTGATTCTCCTAGAATGATCAAAATCTTGCTAGTTTAGTAGACCCCACTTTACTATACCTTGTCAGTTTAGACTTAAGACATTTTTTTTTTGTCATTAGCTTACTTGGTCTTGATTTGTGTCTAAAACTACTTGTTAATGCAATAAAATTAACCAAAACACATTATCCTCAATTTTCTTGAGTAAGGGAGGTATTACATTGTCCAAATGGAAAATTCATCTTTTCCTTGTTCAATTTGTTATCAAAAGCTTTATGTCATGTCATCCACTTTGGCACAGTTATGCTACCCAATTGAGTCTAGATATTTTACCCAATTTGTTTAAATCCTTCATTTATAATCCATATTTGAAATTGAACCTTTCTGAGTTTTAAGGGATGGTGCATCAAAGTGGGTTCGTCATTTATGCACTAAGCTTGTTTTAACTTGGGTTCAATTTTCTATTTGGATTGAAGGGCATTTATTAAGACTCAAAATCACATTATCATCTTGGTGGACTCAAGTCATCTTGTGTATCACTCATGCTTTGGGTCCTAGAACATATTTTATCCTACTAGAATTATGTGGCGACGTTGTGCTACCTATTTGGTCCTAGCTTTATACTTAGTGATTCATGTATGTCTTTACATCTTAAGTTATTTAGTTCATTTTGTCTTCTTCGTAATCCAAAGAGCTTTCCTCTAAACACCTAGGGTTAACTTGTCAAAAGTTAAAGCTAGATTTTGTAGTGTGGGTGTATCACAAAGATCTAGGCTTTGGTGTACTAGTTTTCACCTTGGGTATTTGAGTTACCTTACTCCCTTCTGATATATATGATTTTAACTTTATCAAAGGTTGAGTAAACTCATGAACTAAATCTTCTAAATTGTGCATGGTTTCACACCATCCTCCCTTATAGTCTCATTGGTACCTTGGTTATTTTTTTAAGAGAGAGCCAAAGCATACTTTGATCGGTTTCCAAACACTGATCCAAAGTTAAGACATGACTCAAAGGTTCACTTGTAGTGGGGCCTCTTATGGCCTTAGTTATGAAGATGAGAAAATTTATGATGGTCAAGATAACCCCATTATTTTTTATGATATCCCTACAATACTAAGATTTGAAGATGATTACAATGAATATCAACCCCAAGAAGATCAAGATGAGGCCCTTCTTAGATTGATAGAATCAGGCGTTAGATTACCTTCTGACTTTCCTATAGAAAAATTGCATAACTTAGTGAGAGAAGGAGAATAATGATGGAAAGATCAATATTTTTCACAAATAGACATACCTTCTTCCTCTAACAAATGAAAGGAAATACAAATAGAGTCAAAACCCACAAATCCAGATCTTTTAGCTAAGATTAAGATAATAAGTCAATGATATGTAGATCAACGTATCACAGACTTAACTGACTCCCTAATTACCACTTCAATTCATAATAATGATTTGAAAGAACACAAAGATATGGTGGAAAGTATGCAACAAGTATTGGATGAGAACATTACCATAGTGGATCAAGGTAATCTAAACGAATAGTTAAAGTCACAACAGACCTTACAAGATGTTCCATTTGTTATGGAACATACATTATTCAATCATCAAGAACCTATTGTTACTTTATAAACTTAGAAACCCAAAAATTTAGTTCTAATTGAGGAGATCCCTCAAACAAACCAAAGATTGGTAAATAAACATAGAAATTTCCAAAATCAACAAAGTGAGAAATAGCCAAATTTAAGGAATGTTTTACAATCCAAGAATCAACAGCCTATGTTCTCAACTCAAGTATCAAATCAAAACCAAATCATGGATTGAAAGGTATATGCTCCCTATATATCCACACAAAACTAGGGCACATTCCACCCTAACAGCAACAAAACTAGGGGTACATTTCACCCCAATAACAATAAAACTAGGGGCACATTCCACCCTAACAACAATAAAACTAGGGGCACATTCCACCCCAATAGAAACAAAACCAGGGGCACATTCCACCCCAATAGCATCTTATCCAATCTAAAAATATACTAAATATGCAAGAATGGAATTCTATGAAGGAAATTGTCTAAATATTGAAGATGAATAATAGAGTCAAAAAGTATAATTTCGATGAGATATGCCCATATCCATTTAACTTATCTATTCTCCAAAACCCCTTTCCACCTCATTTTGAGGCACCCAAATTTGATAAATACAAAGGGAAAGGAGATCCATGTGAACACATACAATCATTCTTTATCTTGTGTCAAGAGGTTGCTTATAGTAGTGAGTACTTACTACATCTATTTCCATGAACTTTAGTGAGACAAGCTCTTGATTGGTTACTTAAACTACCCAAGGGATCAGTTGTGGATTATAATGACTTATCAAAAAAAATTGTTAACCATTTCTCATATAACATAGAACATGAATTGACCATTTTTAACTTATGCAAAGCCAAGTAACATGATGGTGAAAGTTTTATTGCATATCTACAAAGGTGGAAAGCATTAGCAAGCTGCTTTCAACACAATTTACTAGATAAATATTTAGCTGATATCTTTGCATAGAATTTTCATACTAAAGTTGTGTGTAATCTATATTTAGCTTGTGATAACTCATTTGAAGAAATTATTGACAAAGGAGTATAGATTGAGAAGGCTCTTATTCCTAGGGGCCTTATTAAGATCTTTGCACAAGGACAAGCATCTAATCAGACTAAATCACCAGCTCAAATAGTTATGCAGGATAATCATAAGGGCTTTAGCAAATATAAGAACATGGTTGGAAATGGGGTGACAAAAACAAGATATGTACAAATGGTATAGGCTATGACTCATCCAAATGTATAATTAACTCCCTCAAATCCACTACTTACATTGTAAAGACAACCTCCACAAAAGATGTTTCATAACAATTCTAGATTCTTTAGCAAGTTAGGAGAATCAATTGAAATAGTGTTACAAAATCCCATTGTAGCTAATTTAATTATATGGCCAATATCAAGGCCATTTCCTCAAGATCAGCCAAAACCAGAATAGTACAAAGAAAATGAATGGTGTAACTTTCATCGTGTTACTGGTCATGGTGTATATCATTGCATTCACTTACAACATATTATTGAGGACTTTATTGAAAATAATGAGCTAGAAATTAAGTTGGCCCCTAATCAGGACACCAATCAGGATATGGAAATCTACAAAGACCCCTTTCACCAACATGATCCACCACCACCAAGAAATAATAAAAATGGTCATAATCAAGCATAGAGGTAGAATCGAAACCAACAACAAGGTCAAAATCATAATGAGCATAATGAAGATCATGATCCCCACACTAATAATGTGGCTTATAACAATGTACCTTATGACTAAATAACATTGTGGGATGCATTTATGCAACTTACATTACCACTATTATTGTGATGCCACATGGCCAATCTCATGTTCCTCACAATAAGAGACCCATCATTATAGTGTTAGTACCATCTTCCCCTAGTAATATCATGTCGACTTTACATCATCATATTGCTACTCCATTTGCATGGGTTACTAATCTTGAACAATAGTACCATTCTTCTAAAGGCTCTTCGCTAACCCATAATTATCACAATACTATTAATCACCCATGAATCACCATCCAAGGCCCTTTGCCTTACTCCTCTAATTATAAAGACACATTGCCACCTCTAGGTTGTACAGTTACAACTAGACATCTATGAGTTACCATCTAGGGCCCTTTGCCCACTTCTTTCCATAAAAGCAATGAGAACACTATGCCAATAGTTCTAAATTTGAATATTGTCTCAATAAAGACCAAACTAGTTCAATCCATAATTCAAAAGCCTTATAGTATAACAGATCAATTAGATAAAACCCCTACATAAATTTCCATATTAGAACTCTTACAGACATCTGATGTCCATAGAACCATCTTCAACAAACTTTTACAAGAGTCTATTATACCTAATGATATAAACCTTGATCAATTCTAGAACCTAGTTGGACATTTGTCTTCATTTCAATAAATCACATTTGATAAAAAGGACATGTCCGCCCTTGGCCAAAACCACAATAGCCCACTATACATTGAGATAATCATTATGGATCACAAGATCAAGTGGGTTCTAATAGAAAATGTTTCATGGCTAAACATCATATCTCTTAAATTGGTATGACAATTGGGTTACATGGTCAAATACATTAAGCCAGAGACTATTACAATCAAGGCTTACAATAATACCAAGAGGGAGTCATCTGATATAATTTGGTTACCAGTCATGGTTGGGTCTATTTCTCATCACACCTTATTCCATATTATGGATATTGAGCTTCCTTATAACATAATTCTTAGTTATCCTTGGATTCATGAAGTACAAGTAATTCCATCTACTCTTTACCAATGCCTTAAGTTTCCCCATGATGGGATTGAGATTACTATTCTCATTGATCAGTAGCCATGCCAATATTGCAAACATCTTGAAGCAAAGTTTCATAATTATAACTATTGCCTAGGTTTTGAATTCATTAAAAATAAGAACAAAGCCATCATTTCTCATCCATCTCCATCTAATTATATAGACCTTGGTAATCTAGCCTCCACTTTAACTGATCCATTTCCTATAGCTCAAGCCAAGCAAGTTATTATTAAAGATGCAGGCATTTCCATGTACCATCTAAAGGACATCCTCCATATTGAAAAATTACTAAAATCCCCCAAAACATTTGATAAGCCTAAAACTTCCTAGACTCCTTACAAACCCGATCAGATTTGGTAACCAAAGAAGAAGCAACCAAAACCTCCTATGGTTTTTGTACCTATAATTGCACCAAAGAAAGATTGAGAGGCTTTTACCGAGGGAGATTGGTTATATTTTGAGGGCCTTATAGTTTGTTTTTAGAATCCAAAGTATCATATCCTTAATAGGATAATGGATCATCTTGACTATACAGGGAAAGTCCTTGGCCCACAGGCACAAGGAATTTTAGAGCCCTTATTAGCTAGAGTTATCAATTGGAATCATGGTCTCAAATTTAAACCACTAGAGGATGACCTCATAACATTTGGTAGTGACTCTTTCGAAGTGACTGGTAATGAGACTCCTAGCAGTGATACAATGTCCCATTATAGCCTTTTTTATGAGCTTGCTGATTTAGATTTGTTTGATTTAAATGCCATATTAACCATAACACTTATTGGAGATTCCCATCCTGAAGCAAAAACCCATCCTAGTGGTGCTTCCCTTTCTAAAGCAAGACATTATAACTTTACCATTAGTTCGTCCCATCCTAAAGCAAACCTTCACTATAAACTATGCCTTTACCATCTTGAACTCATAGATTGGGATCATCAAAATTTGGTCATATGCCTGGATGAGTTTCAAAATGAAGAATAGATTGCATAATACATGGGCCTATGGGAGGCATTCCCCATTGGTAATCATAAATAGGGTTTTGATTTTTCATTGAATTCTACCTACTTTGGAGAGTAGGGGAAATTTCTTGGTTATAATAAACAATAAACATCAAGATCTTTAAGTGAAAACCTCTTTGAGGTACTTGTTAATTAAGGGAAAAGTAAAGAAAAAGATAAGCCTTTGACTGAAAACCTATTTCAGGTGCTCCCAGGTGAGAAAGTTTTCTCATCCCCTCAGGACATAGAAAGTCCATCTAGCCCAAGTTCCATAGCTAGTATAAGCATCTCTTTAGAATAACATCAAATATTTGAGCATCTTGCTCTTGAGTTTCTGGAGGTCTTTTCCAATTGCCCTTTACTTGAGAAGGCAAGTTCTGGTTCTTCATATTATCCTAATCTATGGGAGTAATAACAATAAGATATAGTAGAAAAAGATGATCATGACCATACATTACCTACAATTCTAGAAGATGGATCCACACTCCTTATGTAGAGCACAACAAAAGTGAATTTGGGAATCCATGAGGATCTTAAAATTGTATATCTTAAAGATTCCCTTACTGAAGCAAAATGTGAACATATTATATCCATTCTTAATGATTATATAGACATCTTTGCATGGGCATATTTTAACACGATAGGCCTAGATCCAGATTTAATTGTGCATCATCTAGTTATTCACCCTAATGCTAAACTAGTCAAGCAAAAGTTGAGAAAGATGTATCCATGCATCACCCTTTTGGTTAAAGCCAAGTTGTAAAAGTTGTTAGGACCCAATTTTATCATACCACTGGACTACTCTAAATGTATTTCTAACATAGTGCCAGTAAGTAAAAAGACCCCAGGCATATGTGTTTATACTAATTTTTGTGATATCAATAAGGCATGTCCCAAAGATGATTTTCTTCTACCCAACATCGACATGATTATCGACTCAACTATTGGGTACGAGATGATATCCTTAATGGATGGATTTTTTGGTTACAATCAAATCAAGATAGCCCTTAAATATCATCATAAGACCACATTCACCACTCTATGGGGGACATTTTATTACCAAGTCATGCCATTCAGTTTGAAGAATGTTGGAGCCACATATCAGCATGTAATGATTTTCATCTTCCATGACATGATGTATGACATTGTTAAGGACTATGTTGATGATATACTAGCAAAATCAAGAACAATAGCTAGACACCCTGACATTTTACAAAGAATATTTGAGAGACTTCATGCATATAAAGTCTATTTAAATCATAAGAAATGTGTCTTTAAAGTCACATCAAGAAAATTTCTAGGGTTCATTATATCACAATGAGGGATTGAGGTCAACCTTACAAGGGTCACTGTTATTATGGAAATGCCTCTAAAAAATAATCTTAAACAATTATGAGGCCTACAAGGCAAGATCTAGTCTATATATAGGTTCATTTCTCAACTAGTAGATAATTACCACTCATTTACTCATCTCTTGAAGAAAGGGGTAGCATTTTAGTGGAATGAAAATTGTCAGATAGCATTTGCAAAGATTAAACATACTTGGCCAATCCACCGGTCTTACTCGAATTGCACTCAAAATATAATGAGAGGTATATCATCTAGATGAGCTAATGTTTGCACATGTGATTACCATCAATGATCAAATATAATGAGAGGTATAATAAGCCCCAAAGATGGGGGGAATGGGAAATATTTAATCCATAAATGTAAGGGACACACTATAAATGTACCCAATTTGAGAGTACAAGCTGCGTGCTTACGGTATTGATCAATCCCGAGACAAGTTGCACACTAAAATATTTCCATCATGGGATTTAATCTAGAGAGTTTGGAATTAGAGGAAAAGGGAGAATGTTCTACTTTAGGAAGGGAAACACCACTAGAATAGGGTCTCCAAAGAGAATATAAGATGTACTCTAGTAGATCAGATTTGATTGTGATAAGATAGTTTTTCCCTAGTAGGGTAAATTTTGATCATTGATAAAGAATAAATAATGATTTTACCACTGTAGAGCTGATTTGATTCAGATGTGGTTTAGATGTTGGGCCCTAACATGGGAAATTGGCAAGCTAAATAGCTCAAAGATATAACCCAAAAGATAGGTTAAAGTGAGTGGGTGCAAAGGTATATATGATGGTGTAATGGTTTAAAAATCCATATAAAACCAAGCATATGAGAATGCACAAAGTGATCAGAGAGATGAAAATAATAATGAGATAGTTGATCTGACCTCAATATAAATTTAGCACTGCCTACATAGTTCCATGGACTCATGTTCCAACATGAACTTCAGGCCAATGTAGTTCACCCAAGTTTGGGAGAGAATGAAATCTGAAATGATGAAAATCAAACCAAGAATTGATTAAACTCACTATTTATGCAAATAGATGCATGTCTAAGCATAGATTTGAGTGATAAAATGCATACTACCTAGAAGCCTACTTTTATATCATGAGCCTAGGTTTTGCAAAGTGTTCTTGAGAATTATTCATCGGAGTTGATATTGACATTAAGATGTTGAGACCTAAGCACAAAGTGCTTGCTATACCAAAATAAATTAGGCATCATAAGTATGAATAACTTAGAATGACATAAGATTCTAATTACACTGAGCTAGTTCAAATGTGAATACCTATACTAAGGATAATGGTAAAATAATGACCAAAACCAGAGTTACAATGATTTAGATTTAAGCAAAAAAACAAAATACAAAGAAAAAGATAAACATAAATGAACCTAACTTGAAATCAAGATATGATCTATCAAGACTTAATTAGGAACAAAAATGTTTAAAAACAAAAGGAAAGAATATCTTAACAACATGAGACCAAGATGTGAATAATCAAGATCCATGTGGACCATCAAGGCATTCTTGAACACAAAAGAGAAAAGCAAAATCAAATAGAAAAATAAGACACCAACAAAAATAAAATAAATAAAATGGCTCAAGAATAATGTGATAACATAGGATCGAGATATAAACAATCGATATCTATGTGAATCATCAAGATGTTCTAAAACACAAAATAGATAAGCAAAAAATAATCAAGGAAACAGAAGACCAAGAATGGAAATAAGAGGTAAGAAAAAGGAGAGGTGTGAAAGCACAACAAAACACCAAGAAAACACAACAAAATACCAAGAAAACTCAAATAAACACACACAAAAAAAAACCAAGTTAGTACAATTTAAACACAAATATTCATGCATGTGTCGTAGGGGCATTACTTTCCACCACATCATAGCCAAGAACAATGACATGACAATTATTCCCTAATTAAAGAAGAACAATTATAGAAGAAATGGGGGAAGAGAACAAAAGAAAGGGGTTGGTCGAGCTGACATCAAATGTATAAGACAAGTGGATGTTACCTACATAGTTCCATGGATGCATGTTCCAACATAAACTTTAGGCCAAATGTAGTTCTCCCAAGAAAGTGGGATAGAATAAAAATGATGATCAGACTAGCATGATTTATAGAAGAAATGGAAGATACGACAAATAAATGATAATGGTATATCAAACAAAAAGTTGATGAGACAAGAAACAATGATCTTACAAAATGGCAAGTGCATGGGGCTAGATGAACTAGTGTTTATGTGCTTGAAAAATGGCAAGAGCATTCAAACTTGACAATTGTTTGCAAAATATCAAGAGCATTTAAACTTAACATTTTCTTTAAAATCAATGAGGGTGGGGGATGGCAAAATGGGAATGTATAAATGTACAGAAGCATGAGACAATGTTTTTGTTCTTTTGTGGATCATGTTTTAATGTTTTTGGTATTTTCAAAGCATTTCTAATGTTTTTGGTGTTTTTGGTATAAAATATGTAGAAGGTGGGGCCATCTAGTCGAGGAGATGCGCATCCTAAGAGTAGAGGTTCCAATAAGATAGCTAAGCTGGTTGCAATGGCCCATGCTCACAAATTGGTGAGAGAAAAGTTCTTGATAAAATAGAAAGAGTAATAAATACTTGAACTAAGAACATGTAGTTGTTCACCTGTCAGAAGCTACCCAAGATTGTCTTGGATGAACTGCTTTGTATAACTATTGTTGAAGATGTTCATAATGCTCATGAGACATAATTGAGATCATAATTAGTCAAGGAACAAAAAAATTTCAAGCTTATAATATGTCCTAGACAAAATAAATAATATGCCTCTCAAAGAGAGCAATCCAAAATGGGATGAAGAATGTGTTTAGAGTGCCAAGAGTTATAGCCTTTATTGTTGGGATTCATGAAAATTGGACTAGGATAGTATAAAATGTGTTCAAGGTAAGATAAAAGGGTGGGAGAAAATTATGACAACATAAGTTTCCCCCAAGTCAGGGATCTTATAGATAATGGTTCAAAGTTGTTCAAGCGTAGAACCTCTTAAGGTGTACAATGTTCATGGGTTCTGAAAGTTCTTCACCATTAGGTTTAGCTAGTTGATATGATCTTATTCTATAGCTTTCTATGATAATATATGGTCCTAACTAATTAGGCTAAAATTTTCCTGTCTTTTTGGGTTTAGCATTCATGTTCTTCTGGTTCTCTTTCAAAACTAAGTCACTAATCTCAAATTCTCAAGGGAGAATGTGTTTGTTTTAGCTTCTCCTCAATCTATTTTGATAGCCCTGTAAGTTTTCTAGGGTAACCAAACACTTACCATCAAGAATTTTTAGTTCTTACAACCATGAGGCTCTATAGTCTTCATCATCTTCAATGTGCTCCAATGATATTCTTAATAATGGGATCTCAATCTCAACTGGGATGATAGATTCAGTGCCAAAAACAAGGGAGTATGGAGTAGCTCCATTTGGGGTGTGATGATTGGTTCTATAATCCCAGAGGGTAGGAAAGAGTTTCAAGTGCCAATTATGGCCAACATCATTGACAATATTTTTTAAGATGGCTAGAATGGTTTTATTTGATGCCTCAACTTATCCATTTCCTTATGGGTTATATGGAGTGGATTTCTTATGCTTGATCTTAAATTTTTCACAAAGATCTTTCACATCTTGGTTTACAAAGGATCCACCATTATCAGATATAATATGAGTCAGGATGCCATATCAACAGATGATATGGTAATGAATGAATTTGGCTATTTATTTTTTGGTAACATAAGTGAGAGGAATGGCCTCAATCCACTTGGTAAAGTACTCAATTATAGTCAAAATGTGCTTATGGCCATCTAAATATGTTGGTTTAATTTTCCCAATGAGATCAAGACCCCATGTTGAGAATGGCCATGGTGTTGTAATCAGTTGTAAGGGTAAGGAAGGTGCATGTAACAAGTTGCCATGTTGTTGACCAAGAACACACTTATTTACATAATTACAAACATCTATCTCCATTTTAGGCCAATAATAGCCTATTCTAAGAATTTTATTTGCTAGGACTACACCATTAGTATGGGCCCCACACATTCCTTCATGAACCTCCTTTAGTGCCAACTTGGATTCTCCCAAAGATAAATAATGAAGAAGCATTCCATCATAGCCTTTTTGATAAAGCATGTTTCTAAGGAGAATATAATGTGTTAAGTGATGAAGGAAAAGTTTTTATTGGTTATTGGAAAGGTTAGTAGGAAATACATGGCTATGGAAATAGCTACAAAAATCTTAGTACCATGGTAGCTCAAGTGAGGGATTCAGATCAGCAATGGTGCATATCCTCTCTGAATCTGATAGAATATGTGGTAGTTGAAGAAGATTTTCAATCAAGAACTGATGCTCTTTAGCACTATCATGAATTTCAATAATGGAACCAATTTTTTCCAAGGCATGAGTAGATCTATTATTGACTCATAGAACTTGCTCAAACTGCAAAAAATTAAAATGTGTTTTAAGGTTATCAACAATTTGCTTGTAAGGAACAAGCTTATCATCTCTTATTTGAGATTGATCAGTGGTTTAATTTATGATTAGCTATGAATATCCATAGACCTTTAAGCTTTGAATATCCCACTATATGGCAAGATGGAGCCCTACAACTAATGCCTCATATTTGACAGTATTGTTTGTACACTAATATTATATATAAAATGTTTTAGGGATCAATTACCCCTGTGGCATGATCAACAATATGCTAGATCCAGACCCTTGAGATGTGAAGGATCCATAAAAATAGAGTGTCCACTATTTAGGTTCCTATGATGCTTATTTTATCATCATGATAGAATCATCTAGAAGGTTAAATTTGAAGGGTTGAGTGGCCATAATAGGAGCTTTTACAAGTTGGTCTACAAAAACCTATCCTTTGATTGCCTTTTGATTCTGGTATTCAATATCAAACTCACTGAGGATCATAATCCATTTATCCATGCATCCTTGAAGAGATACTTTATATAAGAGGAACTTGAGAGGATTTACCTTGGTGATAATAATAGTTTTGTTATTTAGCATATAATGTCATAATTTCTAAGTGGTAAAAACTATAGCTAAACATGCCTTCTCAATAGGCATATAATTATGTTCATAGGCTACTAATGTGCAACTTAAATAATAAACCATGTGTTCTTTACCATGATCATCATGCTAAGACAAAAGTGCCCCCAGTGCATATTCTATGGCCGATATATAAAGAAGCAATGGCTTTCCTTGTGTTGGAGGTCATAAGACCGGTAGATTCACCAAGTATGTTTTAAGCTTTGAAAATGATATATGACAATATTCATCCCACTAAAATGCTACCCCTTTCTTCAAGAGATGAGTAAATGGGTGGCACTTATCTACCAGTTGAGAAATGAACCTACGTATAGACTAGATCTTGCCTTGTAGGCCTCACAACTATTTAAGATTATTTGGTGGAGGCATTTCCATAATAGCAGTGACCTTTGTAGGGTCGACCTCAATCCCTCATTATGATATAATGAACCTTATAAATTTTATTGATGTGACTCCAAAGACATACTTCTTAGGATTCAAATAGACTTTATATGCATGAAGCCTCTCAAATATTCTTCATAGAATGTCAGGGTGTGCAGCGCTTATTCTTAATTTTGCTAGTATATCATCAACATAGTCCTCAACAATGGCATGCATCATATCATGGAAGATGATGGTAATTACACATTGATATGTGGCTCTAGCATTCTTTAAATTAAATGGCATGACTTGGTAACAGAATGTCCCCCATAGAGTGGTGAGCACGGTCTTATGCTAGTCTTCAAGGGCTATCTTAATCAAATTCTAACTAAAAAATCCATCTATTAAGGATAGCATCTCATACCTAGTAGTTGAGTCACCAATCATGTCGATGTTGGCTAGAGTAAAATCATCTTTAGAACATGCCTTGTTGATAAAATGAAAATCAGTACAAACATGTATGCCTAGGGTCTTTTTACTTACTAGCACTATGTTAGAATTCCATTCAGAGTAGTCTAGTGGTATGATAAAATTGGATCCTAAAAAATTTTCCAACTTAGCCTTAACCAAAAGGGTGATGCACGGATGCATCTTTCTCAACTTTTGCTTGGCTGGTTTAGCATCAGGGTGAACAACTAGATGATGCACAACTAAATCTGGATCTAGGCCTAGCATGTCAAAATATGCCCATGCAAATATGTCTATATAATCCTTAAGAATTGATATAATATGTTCATGTTTAGCATTATAACTTTGCAATATTCAGGATTTGAAGATATTTGAGCATAATAACCTTGCACCAAAATATCTTAGAAATAATGTTCATGGCCTCTCTATTTATAGATTTTTAAGATTGGTCAGGATCAACCTGAACCATCCATCTTGAGATGAAGATGTGTGGTTGAGGATAATCCTAGTATTTAGAATTAAATCCATAATTATCTTCATCATGACCTTGGAATAAGGGGCATTGAAGAGACATGGGAGACATTAACTAGGCATGGGTGACCCATAATCCTGATATTTGTGGCATTTATGGCCTAGGGATATCTTCCCAAGAAATGATATCACCTGATGATGCAGTTAATAGGAATCAATTTTAAAAAATAAATATTCAACAACTCTCATGGAAAATCCACTTACGCTCTTGATTTGGATTAATTGGCCTTAAGGTTAATCAACATTTGTGCAATTATTTGAAAATTGGCCCTTGATTAATCAAAATGGTTAAGAAGTCATATTAGTAGGTCATAATTGACTGGAGAAAAACTAGAAGGTGATGTTAGATGCATTGGAGCTATACTCCCATTTAGGATGTTGCCAACAACAAATAACAAAGGTGTGTGATGTGTACCAATGAATTGGAAGAAAAGAGTGATCTAGAGCACTAAATGGCAAAATGGTCATTTTGACTCAAAATGATCTTATCAAAGTTAGCTGGCCTATAAAATGCATTGCCCTATTTAGGGATACTTTGACCTAAATTGGCACTTGTAAGTTACAAGTTTGAACCATTTAGGGAATTTTATGGATTTTGACCTAAAATGTGCATTTGAGTGCAATTCGAGTAAGATTGATAATTTCAATACAAATGGTGTTAGGAATTAGATGTCTACATTTTACCCCTATTTTAGAAGGCATAGTGAGACATTCAGGCATGCCAATATGTAGAGAGCATTATAAAGCAAGTTAGTCAAGCATTAGTCCATATAAAATGAAACATGCATAAAGAACTAACTTATCAAGCCTATTGATTCCTATAGGAATTACAAAGGATATAAAGAAACAAATAAAAGAAAGCAACACCATATTACCTTCCCAAATTGATTCACCATACCCATGTGGCTCAAAAACATGTTTTCCCTTGATTAAGCATCCTTGTCTTTGTCAAAAATGGTGGTAAGCTCCTCCAATGCCTCAAGAACACTCCATAAAACCTAGGCTCTTGATTGTAAATCACTAAACTAGCCTATCAATGAATTTTTATGGAAATAATTTAGCATTATTACTTTTGAATATTCAAGCTTTGAAGATATTTGAGAATAATAACCTTGTACCAAAATAGCTTAGAAATGATGTTCATGACCTCTATATTTATAGATTTTTGAGATTGGTTAGGATCAACCTGAACCATCCATCTTGAGATGAAGATGTGTGGTTGAGGATAATCTAAATATTTATAATTAAATCCATAATTATCTTCATCATGACATTGGAAGAATGGGCATTGAAGAGGCATGGGAGGCATTAACTAGGCATGGGTGACCCATAATCTTGATATGTGTGGCATTTATGGCCTAGGGATGTCTTTCCAAGAAATGATGTCACCTAATGATGCAGTTAATAGGAATCAATTTTAAAAAATAAATATTCAACAACTCTCATGTGAAATCCACTTAATCTCTTGATTTGGATTAATTAGCCTTAAAAAAGGTTAATCAACATTTGTGCAATTATTTGAAAATTGGCCCTTGATTACTCAAAATGGTCAAAAAGTCATATTACTGGGTCATAATTTAACTGGAGAGGAACTAGAAGGTGATGTTAGATGTATTGGATTTGTATTCCCATTTATGATGTTGCCAACATCAAATAATAAAGGTACATGATATGTACCAATGAATTGGAAGAAAAGAGTGATCCAGAGCACTAAATGGCAAAATGGTCATTTTGACTTGAAATGATCTAATAAAAGTTAGATATCCCATAAAATGCATTTCCCTATTTAGGGATACTTTGACCTAAACTAGCACTTGTAAGTGACAAGTTTAAACTATTTAGGGTGTTTTATGGATTTTGACCTTAAATGTGCATTTGAGTGCAACTCGGGTAAGATTGACAATTTCAACACAAATGGTGTTATGAATTGGATGTCTATATTATTCCCCTATTTGAGAAGACATAGCAAGACATTCAGGCATGCCAAGATGTAGAGAGGATTACAAATCTAGTTAGTCAAGCATTAGTCCATAAATAATTAAACATGCATAAAGAACTAACTAACCAAGCCTATTTATTCCTATGGGAATTACAAAGGATAGAAAGAAACAAATGAAAGAAAGCAACACCATATTACCTTCCCAAACGGATTCATTATACCCATATGGCTTTAAAAAAAATCTCCCTTTATCAAGCATCCTTTTCTTTGTCAACAATGGTGGTAAGCTCCTCCAATGCCTCAAGAACACTCCATAAAACCTAGGCTCTTGATTATAAATCACTAAACTAGCCTATCAATGAAGCTTTGTGGAGACACTTTAGCATTATAAATTTTCAATATTCAAGCTTTGAATATATTTGAGCATAATAACCTTTCACCAAAATAGCTTAGAAATGATGTTCATGACCTCTCTATTTATAGATTTTTGAGATTGGTCAGGATCAAATTGAACCATCCATCTTGAGATGAAGATGTGTGGTTGAAGAAAATCCTAATATTTGGAATTAAATCCATAATTATCTTCATCATGACCTTGGAAGAAGGGGCATTAAAGAGGCATGGGAGGAATTAACTAGGCATGGGTGACCCATAATCTTGATATTTGTGGCATTTATGGCCTAGGGATGTCTTCCCAAGAAATGATGTCACATGATGATGCAATTAATAAGAATCAATTTTCCAAAATAAATATTCAAAAACTCTCATGGAAAATCCACTTAATCTCTTGATTTGGATTAATTATCCTTAAACAAGGTTAATCAACATTTGTGCAATTATTTAAAAATTGGCCCTTGATTAATCAAAATGGTTAGAAAGTCATATTACTAGGTCATAATTTGACTGGAGAGGAACTAGAAGGTGATGTTAGATGTGTTGGAGTTGTATTCCCATTTAGGATGTTTCCAATAGCAAATAACAAAGGTATGTGATGTGTACCAATGAATTGGAAGAAAAGAGTGATCTAGAACACTAAATGGTGAAATAGTCATTTTGACTCAAAATGATCTAATCAAAGTTAGTTGGCCCATAAAATGCATTGCCTTATTTAGGGATACTTTGACCTAAACTGTCACTTGTAAGTGACAAGTTTGAACCTTTTAGGTTATTTTATGGATTTTGAACTAAAATGTGCATTTGAGTGAAATTCAAGTAAGATTGACAATTTCAACATAAATGGTGTTAGGAATTGGATGTCTATAGTAGGAAGTGATTTTGGTGAGACACAAGCAGGTTTTAGTATGCATGAGGTGGCACAAATTATAAAATGGTCAACATGGTAATGGTATCATTATGGTTAAATGCCTAGGCAATGTGTATCACAAAATTTCACTCTAGAGGGGCCATGAGAGTCCAACAGTGAGGTGACGAGGTAGTTGGTTTGGTAAGAGAAAGGTATCTCCAAAACTAGTAAGGTCCTAGTGGGGTTAGATTTTTTTTTAATAAGTTTGTTGTAAAAAGGGTAGGTGGTGTCCAATTAGGGCTCCCTAACTATTGATGGTCAGGGTCCCCTAGAAGGTGATCATCGGTGATCACCCTAATCCTTAATGATCAAGGGAAACCCTAAAAATCTAAATAGGGTAAAAGTAAAAAAAAAGGTAAGTTTGTCATTATTACTCATTGTGCTTTTGGTAGACCTAGTCTCTAGCGATTATGGTGTGGTATGGGGAAAGATTTTGCTAAGGTGGGTGTTGCTTATTGGCCAAACATATATGGGTAATCATGGGTCCTAGGTGCAAAGAGCGTAAGGATGTGCTCAAGCACCTGCTCATGGGCTCAGACCATGGAGGAGGTCATAGAATGAGGTAGGTGGTGCACTGAATTACTAGTTAGGTTAGATTATGCATGTTTTAAATTTGTATGGGTGGGTGAGTGTGAAATTGTGTCAATTTGACATATATGCCCTAGGTTGAGTTTATTGAAAGGGTAGGTCAAAATGATGGGTTGGGTGTCTAGTGGATTGGGTGGGTGGGTGGGATGGGTTGAATAAAATTTGGGTAGGGTAGTATTGAGGAAATAATGTGAATTTCATGTGTTTTGGGTGCCTAGGGGGGCTTGGGGTTTGGGGGTTTTAGTCGATAGGTGACCATCAATAGTCAAGTCTAACCATCAATGGTCAACACCATAAGAAGTAGGGGCCCTCAATTATCAATGGTCAGCATGACCACTGATGGTTAGATTAAGATAGGATGGCGGGTGAGGGAAAAATGGATTAGGTAAGGGTAAAATGGGGTGAGTTTAGAATAGATGAGGGTTAGGGTAAAATAGGGTGAGGTTTGGGTTAAGGTTATTGAATTAGGGTGTAATGAAAAATGGATTAGGGTCAGGGTCCAGGGTAAATGGATTAGGGTTAGGGTGATTTGGTTATCAAGTAAAAGGTTGTAATGGGTAGGTGTTAGATAAGGATAATTTAATTAGGAAAAAATAGAGTATGGTTAAGGTAAAATGAAATAGGGTTTACAAGTAGGTTAAAATGGGTAGGTGTGAGGTCAAATGGGCAATTTTGATCTATCAAAATAAAAGATTAGTGTGAGATCAAGGTTTTTGATATAGTTTAGTTAAGTCTAATAAGAGATATTAAGCTAAGTTTATGGTTTGGTGTAGGCTAGGGAGTAGATCCAGATGTGTGATCATGTGTCATGCATCTTCCTTGAGATTCATGAGGGGATGACCATAGAGGACTGGGCCCATATAGAGGAGGTAGAATTTGGTGGGATGAGCCACTATCATCATGTGTCAAGAGACGCATCGATGGTAGTAGCACTAATCAAGAGATGGGATCCTAATACTAATACCTTATTGCTACCAACTATGGAGATGACTATATTCTTATATGATGTACATTGGATTGCTCAACTCCCATTATGTGGTGAGACAATATACCAGATCAAGTAGGATGAGTTTATTGAGTATCTATATGGAAATGATAGCAATCAAGTCCATTAGCACTCTAGAGGATTTAGCTACTCAGCATTATATGAGAGTGCTCCTAAGGAGAGGTGATTGATGATGATGATGCTGATAATTGTGGTGACATGATTTGAGATCCCAAATTCTAGTAGTGGGAGGTTTTCCTATGTTTTATTGGGTGTATTGGTTGAGTTTCTACTTGGTAGGATGGTGTTTGGTTGGATGCCTATTTTATTATTCTATATTTATAAGGATCTGTGGGGATTTAGGCACCATAGGAGATATGACATTAGTGTGGGGATGGTACTACACTATTAGGATTATGAGCACATTTTAGTGCTGAGGCCAATGGGGTTATCATGGGTAGGGTATACATAGGTCAAGTTCCCTATTAGTTTTATGAGATGGAGGGATGATTATGTGACATCAAGTGTAAGTGGTGGAGTATACGACATGCATTGGTTCAGAGGTACCCTAGGTTCCTTGGTGGTTAGGGACATCACTTAGAGGCCATACCTATAGTTTTCACTTTGGCTAGGCTATAGGAGGTAGACCCTTACCATGTAGATTTATAGGTGGATAGTGGGTCAGCGAGAGGGTGAGGTGGAGTTGATTCTATTTGACCAAATTTGGTGCTAGTTTGGCTTGTTACAGGGTGTATCGAGTCCACATCCATGGTATAAAAGGCATGATTCAAAGGTTGAGTTATAGGTGCCCTAACTTACTCAAATAGTGCTAGATGGTGGGTTTGAGGAGCTTCTTATTATGGTTCTTATTGATGATGTAGGGTATGCAAATGGATACATGGCTTGGTACCAATCGATCTATATAGCTATAGATTTTGGTGGAGATGACAAAGATGTAGGGCCAATGGTTGTAGATCTAGTCGGCTAAGCAGGACAGGGAAGGGTGGAATTTGCTACAACCTAGGCTCAAATACAATTTTTATAAGGACAGGTGGTAGGATTCAAGGGATAGGTTGGGGCAATGACAGCTGAGAGGGACCAAGCATGGGCCTAGGTTATAATTCTATAGGGGTAAGTAGCTATTTTGTAGGGCTAGATAAGCACATTATAAGGGTAGACTAGTATGGTTGTGGTAGGTGCAGTAGTAGGAGGGCCATCAAATTTAGTACTATGAGCACATTATCTAGCTACCATACAAGATATCAAATATTATAAGGTAATGGTGCTATATCAATTACCCCATATCATGAGATTTGTAGAGTATAGAGCCATTTTGGGTGGTGGGGTTGCACTAGCTACTCTAGCATAGTGGGCTACTATAGTTGGGTAGACAAGGGTCCCAAGTGGACCAGCATCAGATAAAGGTACAAATAGGACCAATAGTAGTAGTGTAGGTGGTCTAAGTGTTCCAAGGGCCTAATTGATATATGATACGTAAATGATTTTTGATTTTGGCCTACGTGTTGATGTAGTGACATGTATATTTTGTTGAGAGAGAGTTTGATACATTGCTACATGTATTATTTTTTACTATTCAATGTATATGATATATGACATTTGATGTTTTATGTGATGTTCTTATTTGTGATTTATGGTTATGGTTATTTGACTTAGTAGTTTAGGCATGTGATGTTTAGAAAGTTAAATTATGATGTTTTAATGTTGCTCATGGTTAGTTAGGATATGTTATGGATGGATACATGTTTATGGCTATGTGGATTAAATGGTGAATAGTATATGTTATGATGTTTTGCTTATTTATTTTGTTTATGGTGTAATAACATGTTTATAGGCTTACACAATGTGATGGATAGGTGAATGTTTGTGGTTGGCTACTATATGTTTACATTATGCTTGGCTCATTGACGGATAGATGATGTTGCTTGTTGACATAGTTAATGATGTTCATGCTTTTGGTATGATGTTTTTTGTTCATGTTTATAGGCTAATATAGACTAATAAAAGATAATAAAAAGAACATGATGCCTTTTCATTGGTAAAGATAGACATGAAACCCAAAATTGGATTGGCTTAGTGAAAATAAGCCTTTCAAATGTTTCACATTAGCATGCCTAGGTTGATAGATAGGGATCTTGATAAAATTATGTCAAGTGAGCTCATAGTCCCGTGCATATGATATGTGGAGGGAGAATGGGTGAAACTAGAACAATTAGTGAGACTAATATGCCTTTTTTTTAGGTGTCCAAAAAGGTGATATAAACAATTCTATGTCTATATATAAAGTGTAGATTGATCGATGCAGGAAGTCTACTAAGGAGATTAGATTACAATTTTCCCAATTTTATTATTGTTTATGAGAGTTGATTATGGCTTTTAAAAAAAATTCTTTTTCTCTTTTAATTACTTTTGACTTTTTCTTAAGGGTTAAGGAAGTTGATCGATGCGAGAAGCTTCCAAAAAATTGCTAGCTTTGAGTAATGCTTTATCAAACCATCTTTCAAGGGAGTGGTCTAGATTTATATGGTTAGCTCAAATGATTTTGATAGATATCCTCCAAGGGAGAAATCTACCTTATATTTTTTAATTTCAAAATTATTTTTCAATAACTTTCCTTCAAGGGAGCAGTCTATGGATGTTAAGGATGACACATCATTTTTTTCTATTTGATATTACTTTTTGATTTTATTTGATTTTTTTTAACATATACTTGTTCATACATGCTCAATGGATTACCCTTCTGAAGGCAAAACTAAGTTGACATGGGGGGTTAGTAGGTGAAAAGGAGGTATAGGTAACAATGACCATAGGAGCTGATCTCAAAGAGATGAGAAGTACTTTGAAAATCATGCCATGGATAGAGCTATGGTATCCATGATCTAATATTAGGGTATAATTTTGACAGATAATCACATGATTTAGTTTTAGTTAGTTGCCCCTAAAAAAGAGGGAAATGAATATGATTTCAAGGGATGAGCTTAAGTTAGACAAATGATGATTGTGATCCCTATCTAATAATAAGAGGGATGCAAATGTGAAGCATTGAGAGGCTCAAGTTATAGTTTGTGTTTGAGAGAGGATAGATGATAAGCCCCTAATCCATACTTATGCATAATTATGTAGGGTCCAAGCCAATTGAAATCAATTTTTCTTCTTTTGTTTTTCTCCATATTAGTGACATGTTGGTTTTCCTTAAGGACAAGATATCTAATATTGAATTCTCAGATTTTTAGGTATTTGTTATAGGCTCACCTAATTCACCCTTGATAGACATGAAGATGGGAAAGAGTGGCTAAACAATGTTCATCAAGTAGCTCGAGTTGGGATAAACATTCTTGACAGTAATTGTCTTCCAAAATGAGGTCGCACAAATATATGTGAAAAGAAGGTATCTGGATTTCAAGAGACAAGAAAACCTCAACTCTAAAGATGAGAGAAAAAGGTGTAGCACTAATGGGGGTTTGGATGCTAGTACTATAGGCCCATAGGGTGAAGGGGATGTGCAAGTGTCAATCCCAACCTGAGGCATTGACCATTTTAGTAAGTATGTTGTTAAAGGTTTTGTTAGAGGCTTCAGCTTGTAAATTTGGCTATGGGTGATAAGGTGATGAAAATATAAGTTTAATACCAAATACTTCACAAAGGCCTTGAACTTGTTTGTTTTTAAAAGATTTTCCATTGTTAATGATGATCTTATGGGGAACACTGAAATGGTAGATGATATGATGGATGATGAATTCAACAATCTTTTTAGCTTTCATCGAGATAATGGAAATAACCTCCACCTGTTTGGTGAAATATTTAGTTGCAGTAATCATAGAATGATGTCATTGTGAAGAGTGGGGGTTTATTTCACCAATAATGTCTATACCCATTGTGAGAAGGGCCAAAAGTTTGTAAAAATGTGGAGACTATTGCTAGGTGTGTAATGTAAATTAGAGTGTTGTTGACATTTGACACACTTTTTCACATAATCATAGTAATATTGGTTAAGGGTAGGTCAGTAATATCCCAAGAAAAGGATACACTTAGCCATAGTGAGGCCACTAAATTGACCTCCATAGATACCATCGTGTGTCTCTTTGATGGAATGTGAGGCTTTTGTACCATGAAATCAACAAAATAAGAGGCTATCTAAGCCTCATTTATATAGGATTCTTCCCATAATGGTATAATGAGAGGTGCTTTGAATAAATGCTAAATATGTGTTCCTAGAGAGGCCAGAGGGAACTATGCCAAGGTGAAGGTATTCAAATATTTGTTGGTACCAAAGATTAGGCAGAGTTTCCTCCACACTAAAGATGGTTGGAATGTTTGATTTGGTATAGGAAGGTTTAATGAGGTGGTGGATAATGATGGATAGTTTGGAGTCTGAGGGTGCTGACAGGATCTAAGAGGTAAGAGAAGCCATGGTATCAGAAAAAAATTTGGTATACCAAGGAGTGGTTTGGATATTTAGTATTCAAATGAGGCTAAGATTTCTATGATGATTTATTTATATAGCTGCATTCTTTCATTCTTACACTAGTAAATGCCATTGACTTGGTTAACCACAAGCTGGGAGTCCCCAAAGATATTGATTATTTTGACTCCTAGGGATAGGGTTGTTTGGAGACCTATTACTAGGGCTTCATACTCAACCACATTGTTGGTGTATTTACAGTCAAGTTTAAAGGATAAGGGAAGTGGTTCCTCGATAAAGGGGACAAGGACAATACCAGCTCCCCCACCATGCTAACATTTGGAACCATCAAAAAACATAGTTACATGATTGGTGAAATCTACTTGAGATAGGCTTGTAATATACTCATCTGGAAATGTGAGAGGGGGAGGTTAATTATTTGCTAGGTGTGCCTCAATGAGTTGGTCAGAAATTACTTGCCCCTTGATTGACTTCTATTGGAAGAACTCAAGGTCAAACTCATCTAAAATCATGATCCACTTAGCCATACGTTATTTTTGGTATGGTTTAGATTACATGTATTTGAGGGGATCGATATTGTTTATGACAAAAAAAATTTGGTTAAGAAGGTAGTTGAAAATTTTGGTGGCCATGAAGACTAAGGCTAGACATAGTTTCTTAGCATACATGTATTAAGTCTCATATTTGACAAGTATATGTCTAATGTAATAAATGGCTTGCTCTTTGTGTTGTTCATCTTGATTGGCAAGCATCACCTCCAGGGAGTGGTCCATGGCAGAGATATAGAGGTAGAAAGGTTGGTCATCCTTAGGGGGTGTAAGGACGAGTGGAGATAGCAAGTATTTTTTGAGTGTATCAAAGGCCTTTTGACAATCAACAATCCACTTGAAAGAGATGTCCTTTTTCAAGAGGTGGTGGAATTGATGACATTGATTGCAGAGCTGGGAGATGAAGCAATGAATAGATTAAATTTTCCCTTGTAAGCTACAGAGTTGTTTAAGATTGGTCAGAGGTACCAACTCAAGTATGGCTTTGATTTTGGCTAGATCAAATTTGATTCCTTGAAGGGAAATGATGGAGCTAATAAGTTTACCTAACAAGACCCCAAAAATACATTTCTTGGGATTGAGGTAAATGTGATAATGGATAAGTCACTCAAAGATAATCTTGAGAATGGTTAAATGGTCTTTATGAAGCTTGGACTTTATAAGGTCATCTACATAGTCTTTAATGATTATATGGATAAGGTCATGGAAAATATAGGTCATGGCACATTGGTAGGTTATACCATCATTCTTAAGACTGAAGGGCATGACTTTGTAACAGAAAGTCCCCCATGGGGTGATAAAGGTAGTTTTGTGTTGATCTTTAGGGGCAATCAAAATATAATTATAACTCAAGAACCCATCCATGAATGATAACATCTTATGGCCTGTTGTAAGATCAACAAGTTGGTCAATGCTTAGTAGAGGAAATTCATCCTTTGGGCAGGTGAGGTTGAGGTCAAAAAAGTCCACATAGATGTGTAGTCCTCCTATGACTTTAGTGATAGGTACGATGTTTTAAACCCATTAGGGATAATCAATGGGTTGAATAAAGTTAACAGAAAGGAGGTGTTCAAGCTCTTCTTTGACAAGGAGGGATATGCAAGGGTAAATTCAATGAAGTTTTTGTCTGATAGCTTTGGCATCATGATTGGTTAGGATGTTGTGAGTGGAAATGGCTGGTTCAATACCAAGAATATTAGCATATGACTAATTAAATGTAGTACTACAGTCTTGGAGGAAGGTAGATAAGTCTTGTAGTTCCTCAGAGGTGAGAGTTTATCCAAGTTTGATGAAGTGGGGGTTGTCTGAGGTGCCTATGTCAATGTCCATAGTAGGTTCATTCAAAATGTTTAGGTTTTTGGAGGTAAAGATTTATGGATGGAGGAATCTGGTGCACTAAGGTAGGTGATAATAACATCATCATCTAGACACTAAATAATGTTAATGGTAGGAGAGTCTTCTCCATAAGTTTAGGATGCATTAAAGGGATGGATATGGATGCCCCTTCCTTTTGATAAGTTATAGGGTTGAGGGTAACCATGTTTATGAAAAAAAATTGGGTGGGATGATGTCCTCATCTTCACCCACAGGTGGAGGGGGTGTTGGTGAGGAAGGGGTTTCTTCCTCGACAATGGTAGGGGTAGTTTGTTTGGCCTTCTTCTTGTTGGGTAAAATTAAGTAGAGGCCATGATTTTCATGAGGTTTTTGGGTATCAATCGAGGTCAATGTGTGTGGGCCATGCTCATATCATCCTAAATTGAATCCCTTCTAGGGACACCTATGAAGGTATAGCTTTGCAAATTAGGGGTTGTCCAAATAAGAGAAGGTGGAGGTGAATGGTTGAGGTGGAGAGGGAATGATGGCAGTGTTACATGGCTTGTCAATTCCCCCATAGATAAAGTTGGTTTGACAACTCAGAGTCCCCAAGGGGGTAATGGCTCCAATATTGGGGTCATAACCTGATTGGTGGTTGAGTTTCCCATATTATTAGGGAGTAAGGAGGGCATCAAGGGTGAGGAGATGGTATTCTCTAAGGGTGAGGTGTTAGAAGTTAGGTTCCAAAGGATTATTAATGGGTATCTAGTTTATGGGGATAGACAAGCTAGTAGAGGCCTCAGTGAAAGGGGAAGAAGTAACAGCTTTTACTTCCATGGGTGAGGGTTTGATGGTGGTTGTTTCTAGTGCTTTGGATGGAGGTAGAAGAATGTCATTAGGTTGATAGGTCATATTACATGCTACAAAAGGGAGAGGGTCATCTTGTATGGTAATAAATTGACATTCATGTTTAAACTTGCTACAACGGTGGAGGGTAGAAGGTACACATCCCATGACACAAATCTAAGGTCTCCTAAGTAAAACATTATACTGAAATTCACCTTTGACTACATAGAAGAGTTTGGGAAGCATGTGAGGTCCTAACCGAATGTGGAGGATGACAGTTCCCAAGGTAGTGGCCATAGTTTCATCAAAATATCAAAATATGGTTGAAGTTTTGGACATGACATTATCTATAAACTTAAGTTACTCATAGGCATGAGAAAATATGATGTTGATACTAGCTCCCCCATTGATCATAACCCATTTGATGTGGGTTTGGTTGATGTGGGTTATAATAAAAAGAGGGGGATCTAGATCTTTAGGGTGGATAGAAGGTATCTCTAAGTATTTAAAGGTGACAAGGGTGGGGAGGGGAAGAGTTGGAGAGACCAACAAAGGCCTCTATGGATTGCAAATCCCCTAACATGACTTTAATGGCCTGCATAACCTCAATCATGGCCTGACGATGATGGGGTGAGGTGGAAATGAGATCATAGAAGCTCATCATAGCGGAGGTCTGGTGGATTTGTTTAAAGATGACCCTCTTGATGGATTCAAAGGGGTTAACCTCTTATGTGCCTAAGATAGTAACTTTGGGCTTAGCTACAAATGTGGAGGTTTAGGTCTAGTTGGGTATAGGGTGATTTAGTCGGTATGTCCATAGAATGGACACTTTGGCCTTTATTTTATATTTTTATTGTGATCATGTGACCACATTAATGGTATGGATAGAGGGGGAAGGTGTGATGGGGGGTTACATAGATTCTCCATCACTCTGAGGTGAGAGTGGGGGATTAAGAATGTGTGGGTGCCTAGTTGTTGGGTGTAATGGTGGAGGAATGGATGGAAGGTCATCCTCATCATAGATTTGGTGGATAATAGCCTGGAGAGCTTTGTAATTATTTGTGTCATGCCTAGGTATCCTATGATAGGAGTAGATTTGATGGTCATTGTACCAGGCTAGCTTTAAACCAAAAGGATTGAAAGGTCTGTTGGGAGGTAATTTGAGGTAGGAAGTTTATACTAAGCTATGAATAATGGTTGTATAGATTTTTGTCAAAGGTAAGGAAGGTTTTGGTCTCATAGTTTTGGTTGGTAAGGTGGGTGTGTGGATGATAATAGGTTGGGTGAGAGATGACTTAGGTAAGGTGGTTTGGGCAAATGGTTTTATCCTAGGCACATTGGTAGTTGAGGCAAATAAATTTGGTGGTCTAACTAGTTATGATCTGGGAAGGACTGGTGCATCAAATAATAAATGTGATAGCATAATCAATGGTAGTGGGTGACATATATTGAAAAGGGGTTTCTTTTTTAGCAAAGTGGAAGGGTGGGGCCCTAGGATAGAGGGCAAGGTAGAGGGAGGTAGAGGCTTAGTGATGTTTTTTGTCAATGCCTTCATCCTTTTGGTTGGTATAGGTTGAGATCTGGGTATAGGATTGGGTAAAGTTAAGTCTACTTTCAAAGATCGGTGAACCAAACTCCAATTAGGGAAGGCACCAAGAGTTTTGAAAGGTTTTATTAGTGAGGTAGTGGCTTTTTTGGTTGACTGAGAAGTTGAAGTGTTATTAGAGGTTCATATTGCTTTAAGAGGTTGTGGAGAGATGATGGATTGGTTGGTTAAAGGTGTGATAAATGGTTCAAGTTTGTTGAGGGAGGGAAGCCCTAAATATTTCCAAAAAGTGGCTCAATCCATGTCTGGTTTTAACATAAATTCCAATTTTTATACTAACGTGGAAAAAGGTTTGTGCACTAGTCTTGATCCATGGGTAGTGGATGCAATAGATAGACTTGTAGGTTGAGTGGGACACTCAATAGGTTATTTTATCTCTTGAGGTGAGGGAAGAAAGGTTGAAATAAATGGCTCATCCATGGGAGGCATGGGTAAGAATACTCCTCCTTTAGGGATAATATCCATACGAGTAGTGGTTTGTTGGGCAATTGGTAGAGGTGGTGAATCAAGAATGTTGATTTGGGTAGATTTAATAGTTGAGGTAGTATGTGATGATTCCAAAACTTTTATGAAGGTAGCTAGGTAGAAAGGAACTTCTTTGGTTTGGCTGTCCAAAGGAGGTTAAGGTGACTCCATGACCTTAGTAAGCGAAGTGGGGAATAAATAGGTAGATTAGCTTATCAAGGCTTTATGGGTAGGTGTATTGTGAACCATATTGACCATGTGGGCCTCATGAGAGCACTTGGACTATGTGTCCTTGGCTTTGATAGGGGAATGGTTGGGTAAAGGTTTCCTAAAGATGTCAAGAGATTAATTTTGAGGGGCATTAGGATTATCCAACATGAGTTCTCCTTTGTCGATAAGACTCTGAACAATATTCTTAAAAGTATTACATTGGCTAACATCATGTCCAATTACCTAATGAAAAACATAGAAATCATTCTCATTACACTAAGTAGTGTTGGATAAATTATTGGGGAGGTTTGATAGGTGGAATTTGTATAAGGTTAGCTTTTAGTAGCTTCTTCAAAACTGAGGTGCAAGATTCTCCAAGTGGAGTGAATTGTTTTTCATTGTCATCATTTGGGTTTATTGTATTTGGATTAGAGGTAATGGGAGAATTTTTTTGGTTGACATTAGGTGGAGGGGTGGTTTTAAGGATGATGGCATTCTTGGTTCCCCTAGTCTTGGTTACAGTATTGGCTTGGTTGTCTGGTTTGGAGGAAGAGGTTTTATTGGTCTTGAAGGTAGAGTTATTATTTCATAACTTCAATTTACCCTCATCTATGTCCTAGTTTTCTAACTTACATTCCATGGTAAAATCCTCATCAAAGGTACTAAACCTCTAGACACACAGTGTAGAACATATATGTTTGGCACAAGCTCAAGCAAAAATTTCTATAAGTTTAGGTTGAGGCAAGGAAAAAGAAAGCTAATAAATTAAGCTTCTCTAATAGGTGACAAAATTGGTAATGGACTCATCATCAAATTTTCTAATAGAATAGAGGTTCGTGATAGAGACCTTCTTGGAAATGTTAATGGAAAATTGATCTAAGAAGACTTGTGCTAGTTGGGTGAAAGAAAAGATGGAATGCTTGGTAAGGGAGCTATACCAATCAAGTGTTGGATAGGATAAAGACATGGGGAAGGTTTGGAGGAGATGGGCATCATCATAAGCAATCATGTATCATGCATGCCTAAAATCTCTAAGGTGTTATTAGGGGTCCTCCTTGATTTGAAGTTTAATAAATTTTAGAATCTCCCATTGAGGAGGGTAAGGTCTAATAGGAACAAAAGAATGAATAGGTTTGTTACAAATCTGATCATAAGATAAGATGAATGAGCTCTTAAGATGGATGACTCAAGGTTGGTCATTTTATCCATTATAATTTTCATTGGGTCAGTTTGAGGTGGTGCATCAAAAGGATTGTAAGGATAATATTGTGGTTGAGGTTGGGTGACATATTGATAATTACTTGGTGATGAAGCAACTGCTACATATTAGAATTTGGATGTTATAGGTTAGGTAGGGTAGGTGGATGATGGTGGTTGGGTAGTGGGTATATATCCTTATGGGTTAGGGATGTATCCTGGGTTGGGTACAATGGGTAACTATTGAGAAGTCCCTATATATTGGGCATGGATGGTATTTGGGTTGGTGACAAGAGGGAAGGTAGTGACCTTCATGCTAATGGGTGGTGCGGTAGAAGGGATAGGTACTCCTAAGCTTGGTAAAGAGGTATTAACCAATAGTATAGGTTTGATAATGGGGAGGTTGAAGATGCCAGTGGTGGGTGCCCCAGCTACAAGTCGGACATGATGGGTTAATAGTTGGGTTGTCCCCAAGGTAGAGGAGTCATTAGTAGGGGTGAAAGGTGTAAGGTTAATGATTGGTTGGATAGGTTGGTTCTTAGACATAGCATCAAAGGTGTTAGTAGATGAAGATACCCTCTACCCTCCATAAGGTGGGATGGCATGCCATAAGGAGGATCTTGAAGTGGGGTTGAAACTAAGATATGGTGAGAAGAGGTGTTAAGATAATGTTGAAGGGCCACTGGATTGTTGTCTAAAAAGGTGGTAAAATCCATGTCTCCTTGGGTAAATACCCAAGGAAAATTAGGGCTTCCCAATGGATGACGTGAATCTTCTGCCTTAGAGATGTACTCCATAGATGAGGAGGTAGAAGAGGTTGATTTAGGTGATGGGTTTTATTATGCTAAGTCTCTTCATTATTAATGAGTGAGAACCATACAAGGAAAGGGGAGAGAAAATAAGAACAATCTCACCACTCAAACAATAAGAAGACAAGAAAAGTATCAAAGCAATCAAGACACACACTATGAAGTATGTCAAACCTAGAGGTTAGTTTTAATCTCACTTTTGGATTATGCCTTAGTTTATGAGAATGTGTGATATATGTTGGCTTGTAGATCAGGTACTATAAAAGCAGTCTATGGTTGGTTTTAGGTTTTTTAGGTGCTCAAAAGAATCTATATTATAATTAATATGTGGCTTAGTATTGGGGCCTACACCCTCACTTCACAGTCCTACAATGATAAGGGTATCAATTACTTAACCAGTATATATTGATATCCAGAGTTTATACTCAACCAAAGAGTTGAGTTGGTTCTCCTCTTGGTAATGAAGTCTAAGTGGGATTGTCAAGAATGCGTAAGGTGATCGCTAGGTGATGAAATCCTAGTCGGGCCTTGTCTCAAATTATTTTGATGTTTGATTGATGAAAGTGGTTTGGCTAGTGTGTAGAATAAAAGTGGTGCTATGATAAGATTATTATGCTTTAATTCAAAGTGAACTATTAATAAAATCAAGCAATGGATGTAGTTGATTTTAATCTTAAAAGAAATTTTAGTTTCAATTATGAGCACAAATAGAGAGGAGAGAATATAAATGAAAATAAAATATGATTAAAGACTCTCAGTCCCACCAGGCATGCCATAATGTTTCACTCAAATTTCATTATTATTCAGAAGAAGGTAGTAAAACAAGAAATATGGGTTGTCATAGAAATACATGATAAAAAGTGCACACATTGAATCAAAATATTGTGAAGAGCTCTTTTTTGGATTGGGAGGAAGACCTACATGTAAGAAATCACTAAAGCAAATTTGTTGGTTAGACAAGTAGCTAGGTGGATTACCTAGCTGAAACTAGATCTCAAAATTGAGAGCTTTCTTAGGGGATGTCAAGCCACCATTTTAAAATAATTAAGTTGATAAAATAGAAAGAAAGTGTTTGCATCAATAATCAAAAGGTACTAAAACTGATAACAAGAATTACTTGATAAAGAGATGTGCTAAAATGATCAAATTAGTTATAAAATAATTATTGCTAGTGGTAATGGGTCAAAGTATGGCTCAAAAAGTATGAAATGGGTTTGTGAACAATCAAAAACTCAAAAAAATAGATTTGGGTAAGTGTATGTGGGTCAACACAGCTTGCTAGTTTTCTACCACAAGTGACCATCAACAATTGGGTTAATTGTCGAAGTTATACCTGACCATCAGTGATTATGTTAACCATCAATAGTTATGTTAACCATTGGTTGTTAACTATGTTGAAATTGGGTTTGACCAAAACTAGATTGACAGGATTCACAGATGAATTTTGGGGGTTAGGCAAGGGATAAATTAATTGTGAAATGGAAATAAAGCACATGTATAGTAAAAAACAAGGGCTTGTCTTACCAGAAGTGGATTGGATGAGTCGTTGGCATAGTTGGCCCATAGATGGGATCTAGGTTGATTTTAGAAAAGTAATAGTACGTAGAAGCTTGGTTGAGAGGCAATGGGAAGTCAGATCTTAATGAAATGGCTTGATGATGTAGATGATATTGTTATGATTGCTAGATTGTTGAAGCACTTGATTGACCTACAAAAGAAAACTCTAAGTACCTAAACTCTTGATAATAATTATAGATGGATTGGACCTCCCAGGCCTCTCTTTCTTATAGGCACAAGCAAGAGGTGGAAGTGAATGTGTAACTAGGGATTCTAAATATAATTCATGCAAGTAAAGGCTCATAACATGAATTAAATACAATTATATTTAGAAAAGCTAAGTCAATAGTTTACATGATGTTTGCATACTTAGTTGAGATGGTGGATCTTGATCATCGATGGTCAGGGACTAGAGGGAAAGGGGAGCTAATTGTCAAGTCTACCCTATTTGGTTAAATAGGGTGTAGGTAGGTGGGTTAGGCTTGAGAGGTATTATATGGTCTAAAAAGGGGTTTTAGGGGGTCTAGGTATAACTTTGACATTCAAAATCATAGGTATGTGTATTTTTGGTGTTTATAGTTTGAATGTTTTGAATGAATGCTTTTGATTAGTAGGTACCAATTTATTTATCAATGTACAAAAGAGGTATACATATGTGTGTATGTCATAGTAAGTAAATGATGTAGTGAGAGAGCAAGGTTTGTGTGACATTGAAGGTATCATCATCATGATTCCATGGAACCAAATGGTTTGTAAAATGGAGCCACGTGGCTCTAGTTATGGGTAAAATAGTGTTTTTCTTTTTGAATAGAAAAGTTGGTTGATATAGGAATTATGATTTGATTTTGGGTTCATTTTTGCAGTGACTAGTTTGAGATATTGCAGCTCTGGAGTAAAAAATGTCTAGGAGATGAGCACCTTCAATGACTTGTTTTGAGTAGTTGGTAGCCCAAATTTAGGATGGTGGAGAGATTATCCTTGTGAGTAAGCTTAACACTTGATTCTTACCTATTTAGAAGCATATTTTAGATATTTTTGAGCTATTTTAAGTAGTCTAGGAAAGTTTTTACTAGTTTTAATGATCCTATCCTGGAGTCAACATTGTTGTTCAGGATGTAACACCGTTGTCCAAGTTCTAGTGCTAGTGTCCATCTATAGTGTTGTTGTCCACTATGGATGGTCTTTTTCAATTTTTGTGTTGGTCCTACTTTTGTTCTGCTTAGTTATTTTTCTTGGCATGGTTATCTGATATATAGTCTATTTTTTCATGTTTTTAGGGTGAGGTATGGATGCAAGAGTTCTATAGAGGTCAGGTGATAGAGACACTAAGGATGCTACCATTATCTATTAATGAGCATGTTATTATGGATAGGATGAGGTTGGGTCATGTATGTGACCTAGGCATGGTGCAGTGGGATAAGTACTTGATTACCACCTTATGTGAGAGGTGGAATGTTGATACCTATATGTTTTGGCTTCCTATTAGAGAGATCACTATTACTCTAGAGGATGTATACCATATTTTGAATTTACCAATTAGTGGCAAATGGGTGACACTATAGGATGACATGGGTGTTGATGGCATTGATTATGCATCCTTGTATTTTGTTGGTGTGCCTTTAGGTGTACATTGAAGATGCAGTGGTAGCAATGTATTAATGTCAATTATTATGCAGATAAGGCAGTGATAACAATGTATTATTTTCAATTATTATAAAATTGAGTGTTATACACCTACATAAATGGTTAGTTGTGTTGTTGGCTTCTTTTGTTGCAGTGGATGGTAGTGGAATGTATATTGCGTATAGGATGCATAGGGTGGTTCATAGCATTGAGATGTATGGTATTGTGTTACCATGGGGTAGGAATATGTTTGCCCACTTATACAAATATTTATATAGATTTACATAGGAGGCATTCAATAGTGGTGTGGGTGTGGCCACTTTATTACATTATTGGGCTTATGAGCACATAGCATTTGTGCGACCAATTAGATTATCGAGGGTGAGTTGGGCATATCCATATCTATTTTTTGAGTGATAGACGAGTGATTTTGCTATCTGATCTCCTTGGATATATCACTACAAGAGGATGTTAGATAGATTGGTTGCCTAAGATATCATATGGAGACCCTATAGAGGATTCCCTAGATAGCTTGAGGATGGAGAGTAGCTATGGTACATGAGGGTCAGACATTGGTTATATGATCATTAGGCTAGAGTATATGAGTGCTTTTAGTATGAGCACATGACTAGGAAGTTTGGAGTTTGATAGGTTGTACCTCTTATAGCATGGGTATGGTTAAGGAATGCATGGGTACTAGAGAAAGTAGGGGCTCATTCGAGACCTACTGAGGTTGAGTTGGCACCATTACCTTTGGATGCACGAGATGTAGTTATAGATATTCTTGATGTAGATGGCATGGGATGCACTGAGGCATATAATGCATGGTGGGCTAGGCATTGGTGGACTCCACTATATCCTATGGATGGAGTGGATGTTCCTTTATATGAGGAGCTTGAGCCAATCTAGATGATGGGAGGTAATTAGTGATTGTATTTGAATTATACCTATGTGTGTGCTTTATTTTAGATTTTAAAGTATATATCTAATGTAGTTTTATACTTCTTATGTGTGTAGGTAGGGTGGGAGGTGCACAAGATGAGGCACCTACTGGGATGGGGAGGGGAGATGATGAGTTCTGGGAGACCATCATTGATTTGATACTTTGAGAGCTCATATAGCATGTTGTTGATGATGTAATGGAGGAGGGTTTGATAAAGCAAGCAATGGTTATGACTGGTATGTATGCTCATTTGTTTGATAGGGATATTATAGTTATAGCTTCATATGGTAGGGCAATAGGAGAGAGAGATGAGGTTAAATATGAGTTGGATAGGCATAAGATACCTCCACCTAATTGTGGTGTGGTGACCATGAAGATTGTGGATGACTATATGAATATTTAGGGGTGATATGTAGACTTGTATGAGGAGCATGGTCAGTTATTGGAGTGGGATAGTCGGTGCAAGAGGCACTTGGGAGCTTAAGGAGGTGCAGGGTCATCGAGTGCTAGATAGGATTATGGGACTTGTACTGGAGGAGAGAGTGAGACCAAAAGTGAGGGCATGATGCCCATTCATGATTGATTATATTTGACATAGTGTATATGTATTTAAAAACCTGGTTATATATATAGATGTTGGTTTGATTTTGGTTTTACCCATATTCATGTTATGGATTTTGGAATATGTTGGTATATTGATTATAAGGGGTTGATTTATAAATAGTTGATCTGGTATTGATTTTGAATTTACATGTGATTGGTAAAATAACATATGGGATATGTGGTTCAATTATTTTGATACGTTTGGAGGTGTTGTTTACGTTTGATTTATGATTATGTGTAAGTAAAAATTTATTGGTTTTTTTAATTTATAAAATTGATTTGGATAAATTGAGTTGGGTATAAAACTTGGAAATTGTTTGGATAAGTTGATTGGGTTTAATAGTGGTAAAATAGTATTAGGTAAGATCTAGATTTTGATAGGCTGGTTTGAGATTAATAACTTATTTGAATGAGTTGATTGGGTTTAATATTGGTAAAGTATTTGGATAGGTTGAGTTAGTAAGATCTGGATTTTGATAGGTTGGTATTTGGATAAGATAGTTTTTGGGAATTTAGAATGTTAATTGTTAGTAGGGGGATGTAAAATATCACTGTGTGCATATTATTTCCCTGAGAGTGGATTAAGAATACAAAAGGTATCTAGACCTTTGGTTTCATCATTACCTTGCTAAATGAATATTATGAATGAAAAATAGTATGATTGTGCATTTTATTATTTTGTATTGTATCACTATTTGAACCCTATTGGCCAACTGAACAAGTGCCCATTCTACTCATGTTGTGTTAGAATGTACTCAGTAATTGATATTGTATGTTTTGTGCTAACTATAGTTGTGTGTGAAGATTCTACAAAATTTAACTTTATTAGTCATGTAGATGAAACTATGTGCTATGAAAAAGGCTCATTGATTTGCAATCGTAGTGGATTTTTACATGAAATAAAACTTTATGGCCTCTATTATGATGCATATGATTGAACAAAAGATTGATATGGAACTGTTACATGTGATGGGCATTCATGTAATCTTAACCATAGTGGGTTGATATGTGAGATAGGACCCTAAAACTCTGCCTGTAGTGAATATTTCTCATGAGCGGTACTCTATTGTTGTGCCTATGACTCTGCTAGATATGTATATGGAACTACACTATGTATTCCATAGACTATGTTGTTATATGTAAGTTGTTTTTATTATATTAGTTTTCAAACCTTCTGAATAGTTGGAATAGGAGATCTCCTGTGAGATTCTATCTTAAAGCCTGTATTATGCTCATGATGAGTGACCGATGATTCTTATAAAGGAATGTCCTAGGATGACTTAGTCATGGAGGAATGAGGTATAGGGTTCCATAATGGAGGAGATATCTATGCCCCCTATGTGAATGATATGATACAATTATCAACAAATCTAGTAATGCAATCTCTGAGTCCAAAATAGTCATTATCTCTATGTCCATGGATATGATGATAGTTGCAAAAAGGCCAATGTGGTTGTCTATGTAAGAGATGTGGATCTCATCAGTGAATAGAAGGTAATGTGATTAACCTCCTATCTATTAGTGCTAATAAAATGCTAGATGGGATAGCTTGGTTTGAATCAAACTATAGTGATGCTTTACTATTATTCTCTATATTACATACTATAGGTTGTGCTCTATAAATTGGGTCTTTATTCTTAATTGGTTGCTTTTTTGGTTTTGGTCTCCTACCTTTTCTAGGACATGGTGGATTCTGAGTGCTAAGATTTATATCTAAAGACGTTTCTATGAAATCATGAGTGATCCAGTCATCTAAATTTGCCTCAATCAATCCTAATTTATTTTCCAAAGCTAGAACTATATAACACAAATGTCTAAAACAAGACTCTATCTAATATAGTAGATGCTCGAGGAGAGGTTGGTGAAGTCCCTTGATAAAGATATGTTGAATCTCTAGATCTATTGGTTTGTATATAAATCTTAACATGTGAGCCTTGAATCTTAAGATATACTCACTAACTGGCTCTAAATAATTCTGATGTAATATGGAAAGTTTCTCATATATAACATGAGGGCCCATGTTTATGATGTAATATATGATAAATGCCTCCTCTAAGTCATCATATGTGTGCAATGAATCGATAGGGAGTAGATGAAAAAACCAATTATGTGTTTCCCCTACTAATGTTTTTTGGAATAACTTGAGTATAATCAACGGGCTCACATGAGATGGCAAAGCCTTCTAAAAGGCTTAAAGGTGTATGAATGGATCTCCAATTCCATCAAAGTGAGGTAATGATGGTGTTTCGATATGTTTAAGCACTGACATTTTTATGAATGTCTTCAGAATAGGGTTACTTGTAGATCATTGTCATCCATCCAAGATTTATAAGCTTTATTTTACAAGGTAAGGAGATCTACTTAGTGTTTTAATTCACCAACTACAATCATCAAAGAGATGATCTCTTGGGATGGTACATTGGTATCTTGAAGAGGTTAATTTAATCATTGAATTTAATTGTTAATTTTAACCATGGGAATGCTACATTTAGTAATTAGATCATAAAGAAGGTGTTCTCACTTGAACCTTTGGAGGAATGGTAACCTAGACCTTACTAGAGGGGTGTGAGTTATGATTCTATTTAGGTGAAGAGTGAGAATTGGGTTCTACTGTAATAGGTGATGGCTTGGGAGATTCATTGGTATCTTTATGTTTTAATGAATCATATTTTAATTGAGTAAAATATGTGGTGTTAATATTATCATGTGCATCATTTGAAATAAAATCATGAATAAAAGGAAGAGAAAAATTTTGATAGGCATTAGATTTGAGAGAAGGAGTGAGACAAGGGTTACAAGCATGAGATGCATTTTCTTCTTCACTATATGCATAATAGTCATCATTATTCCATGCATTATCACAATCTATAGTTTTTTCATTTGAAATAGAAGAATTTAAAGTATAAATTTCATATTCACTTTCATTCTCGTATTCATTTGCATGTTTGCTATCATATTCATTATCACTTTCATCATTGCTAGGAAGAGGTGTAATACAAGGATTGAGTTCTTTTTGAATATGCAATAAATGATCATTTGACATTGGAATATCATGTTCATCTATGTTATCCATAAACAAAAGACATGAATTATTTTCATGTGAAATATGAGAAGTAAGAGTAAGAGAGTTGTCATTTGAACATTCTTTTGATAAAGTAGAGTTGAGAGCATGAGATGCACCATTTGAACTATGCTTTGGTAATTTGATTCTATTGCATTTATATTGTTGTATTTTGAACATAGCAGTAGCGCGTGAGAGAGAGAGAGAGAGAGAGAGAGAGAGAGAGAGAGAGAGATTAGGTTCACATGGAAGCAAATTATCAGCTATTAGAGGTTCATTTGGAAGTGAATGACTAATTTATTGATTTTTTGCATTGTGCATAGGAGAATGAGGTGAGAAGTATTTTTCCCATTTATCAAAAGTATTTTATTTAAAAGAAGGGATGAAAGAGATAAGTTTGAGAGGAGAAGATGCATCTATTTTTTTTCATTGTCACTATCATATGCATGATAATATTCCTCATTGTAATAATAGTAATTATCTTCATTGTAAATAAAATCATTTTCCACATTTTTAGCTAATGTACAATTTTGCAAAATTGTCCACTCGTTATCATAATTATGCAAAAAATTGAGAAATTTATCTATGGGATGAGAGGGAAGTGCCTTAGTGGAGATTTTATTTCTTTCACCATAAAGAATATGAAAAATTATTATTAAGCAAATAAATGCAATAATAATTAATAACATGGAAATTTTTAAAATACTTGTGACTATGTAATAATTTGGAAAAAAATTGAAATTAATTTCTAAAAATTGCAAGGATGAATGGTTTTAAGGTGGAGGACCTAGTTTAATAATTTAGGGTTTTGAGCTAAAATTTTTGAACTTTTGAATTTAAATTTATAATTTCAATTCTAGAATTAATTTTAACAAGATAATTTGCATAAAAATTGATACAAAAATCAAAATTTTGAAATTGAATCTTTTCATAAAATAACTACTAATTTTGAAATTTTGAAAATATTTTTGGCACACTACATAATTTTCAAAAAAAATGAAACTAATTTCTAAAATTTGTGAGGGAAACTTGGGGTTTGAGGACCTAGTTTGGAAATCTAGGGTTTTAGAATTTTTTGAAAAGTATGTAATAATTTTATATTCTAAAAATTATTTGAAATAAGATAAATGCACAAAAATTAGAATTTTAGAAATTAATTTTTTTCACAAGAAACTACTAATTTTGAAATCTTGAATTTATTTTTGACAACTAATCAATTTACAAAAATTCCAAAATAGTTTTATAAAATTTGTAAGAAGAAAAGGCTTGGTGTTTGATGACCTAGTTTTGAAATCTAGGGTGTTGAGATAGGGTTTTAGGATTTTTAAAAATTATGGCTATAACTTAAATTATAAAAATATGTTTGAAATGGAATAATTGCACAAAAATTAATACAAAAATTAGGAATTCATAAAATAATTTATGCATAAAATATGAAGGAAAAATCTTAAGGGTACCCAGGGTTTTAAATTTATTTGAAGTAAGTTGGTTTCACCAAATGTTTTATTATTTTTAGGAATCTAGAGTTTAGATCTTAAATAATAAGGGTCTATAATAATAAGAAAAATCTAGCTTAATAGGGTAAAATATAGAGTTTAATAGGTAATTATGTAAGAGAAATAGAAATAAACTTATCTAGTTTTGGATTGAAATGAAGGATTCTTGGATTGGAATTTCAAGAGCAAGATTGAGACATTGTCAAGAATCTAAATTTAGGTTCCATTTTTTGATTGGATAGGAGCATCATAAATAGGACACCCTGGTGTCTAGTGCTATAGTCCTTCCTAGGACTGTTGTCTTAATGATCTAAGCTTTTTACTTTTTGTTCACTTGGTCAATGTGAGCCTATGTACCAAATTTCAGGGGCTAGAAGTCATTAGAGCTCATTGTAGATCTATTTCAATCTTCAATACCTATATTTATCTACACACATGCAAACAATGAATACATCAAAAGCAAAAGGGGAAATTTTGGGTTAGGGGAAGAATGATCACACAATCAAGAACCCATGTTGTTTAGATTGTTGCCTACATTAACCCTCAAGCTAGGGTCTCATATCTGATGTAGTTCTCCCTTAGGGAACATTCATAATCAGCGTGCATGATAGATGAAAGAATGAATTTTACCTAGGCCCTTCCTTGATCAAGCATGCAAGTTTATGTGTGATGTAGAGAAGCTAATTTATACTATTGACTAAATTTATTTATGTCTAATGTTCTAAAGTAGTAAGTGTTATATATAAAATGCCTTGTGTAGTCCTTTATATAGGAGACTCATTATTTTGAATTTGGGATCTATATTCACATTTGGCTAACATGGGAAAACTTAGGAATGAAGCAAATAAAAGGGTTAAGACTCATCTTTCAAGAAAAATTGACCGTTGGAATCAAATTTGCACTTGGACAATAGTGCTAGAAACTGGACACCCTGGGTTTTAGTGTTATATTCCTATTTGGGTGTTATTATCCAGAGGCTTTGGAACCTGGGGGGATGGGATAAGCTTATAAAGAGTGACCTAGGTTAGTAAGGGTTAAGTATGTAAGGGTAAAAATGATTAGTAATCATCAAAGAGGTGTCTAGGATATGAAACAAGACCAAGACAAGTCAAATAAAAAGACATGGCCAGATGCAAATAAGACTCATATTCTCAAGTTGAAGTCTCATGTGAAGGAATTATGAAAAGATATGATATGTGTGGTTTCTTGACCAGTTTAGGGTGCATACAATTGCACTATCATCCCCATTGACCCTGTACTCTAATTGATAAAACTCATTTAGGGTCTAGGTCGGCCCCTAACTGACCTAGACCAAGACTTAATTTATTTTTGTCAATAACGATACAAAGTCGATTGGGCCAACCTTGTCGGCTAAACTTTTAGAAAGGTTTAGGGTTAAATTTAGCTATATATACTAATTCATTTTGTCATTTATAAGAGAAGATAAGAATAATAATAATAATATGTTATGCATATGTTTATCCACCATTCTACTTGAGGAGCACAGCTTATGGTTTCAATACTTTATTTGGAGATATGGATCTTGTCTTATGGAGAAATCTTTTGGATGTATAGAGAAGTTGTGTATCCTAGATCTAACTTAGCCTTGTTATCCTTACATACCATAACAACCTCTTATAAATCACCTTTTCCAAGGGAGATATTGAGGCTCAATGGGTTCATCTTCAAAGGTAAATATTCCTAACTTTGTTCTTCCTTTGTAAGAGTAGATGGATTAGCATTTTTACTTATCTCCAATGTATTAGGATTTCCTATACATTGGCATGAGCATAGATATTATATGCATGTTTACTTTGTATGTTTATTACCCCCACTTTGTGCCACAAGCTTTGATGAACAGCAAATTATATTTTACTTTACTTATCATTTACTTTGTGAATATAAAAACATTGGACCTAACTAGGGTTATTGCATAGTGTTACTTGATTAGAGGCATTGGAACCCTCTCTAGTGATTTTATTATGGTAAGAAATCCCTTGGTTAGGTCTAAAAAATCCATCTTATTCATGACCCTAAATATCTAATGTATCAATAATTATAAGTGTAAGTAGGATTTATCTTCTCTGAGCTAGGATTGATTAATAGATCAGTTGCATTTCCTTTTGCATACAGGATGTTGTTTTATTTTATGAAGTAAAAGTTTTTGAGAAATTGTAAGAGCTTAGAGATAAAGAAGATATTTTTTGGAAGTAAAAATATAAGGAGGGATAGTTGAAGGAATGGGATCGAAATATAAATTTCTTCCATTCTTACAATAAGGCTAAAAGGAAATTGAATAGAATTTAACATCAAAGCTTCTTCTAGGGATAACTTATCTCTTGATTCTAACATTAAAAAGGAATTGTATATCACTTTAGTAGTTTTCTATCATGTCTTGAAACATCTCTTCTCTCTGCTCAAGCTCAAAGTCTTTATCATATTTTTTAGATTATCTCAATTAGTCAAAATCAAAATCTCTTGGCTCCCTTTTCTAAAGAAGAGATTGCAAGAGTTGTTAGATTGATTAAATGTGATAAACCCCCTAGCCCTAATGGTTTACCTAATACTTTATTCTAAACCTTTTGGTAAATTGTGGGAAAGGAGGTCATTGAGATGGTGGAAGAGTCCTAGAGTAGAAGGTAGGTCTCTCTGAACATTAATTGCACTTCCATCTCTTTATTTCCTAAAGTGACATGTAAGCTAGTTCTTAGGACTTCCACACTATTCATTTGTAATACAATGTATAAAATCATTTCTAAATCAATGGAGTGTCTAAAGCCTTTGTTGGATCTTATAATTTTGAAGGAATGGGGTGGGTTTATTCCAAGTAGGAACATTGAAGAAGGGATCATTATTGCTCATTAAGTTCTTCATTCCCTTCAGAGTGGTAAAAGTGTGGGAATATTTATTAAGCTTGAAATTAGAAAAGCTTTTTATCAGTTCAATTGGATATTATTGATCAAAGTTATATATAAATTTGGGTTAAGTAAGGTGGGTCTTTAGTTGTATCTCTAGTGTTAGGTTTTTTGTGCTAATGAATGGTAGTCCTACTGGGGTTTTTTAATCCACCAGGGGTTTTTGGCAAGGGGACACCCTCTTCCCCTTCATTTTTATGTTTATGGATAAATATTTGGGTCATAATTTTTAAGGGGATACAATAGCATGGGTAATTTAGGGTCTTTTAATGGTTGAGCGTTTGGATAATCTCTCCCATCAATAATTTGTAGATGACACTTTTCTTTTCAGCTAAGCCTTAGTTCAAGAAGCTAGCAGTTTTAAAAGGATTGTTAAAGAGTTTGAATCATAATTTGGTGAGATTATAAATCAAGGTAAATATGAAATATTTTTCATTAGCTATAGTGTTTAGTGTAAACATGCCATCTCTATGATCCTAGACTTTTGTCAAGGTCAACTACCTAGTAAATATTAGGCATGTTATTTTTTGGTGAGGTAGGCAATTGTTATTTATGGAAGGGTATGATCTCTTATTTTAAAATGAAGCTCTCCTCATAGAAATGGAAATGTCTTTATTTGGAAGTTAGGATCATACTTATCAAATTAGTGCTCAGTGCCCTACCTATATTTCACTTCTCAATTTTGTAATCCCCAGCTAACATCAAGCAGAAGATCAATAAAATTATGAGACTTTCTATGGCAAGGGGAAAATGATCACTATAAAGTTCCCTTAATGAAGTGGGATTTAATTTTTTTTCCCAAAAATGTGGGGGGTGTTGGTGTTAGGAATCTCAGTATGCAAAATTCAGCCCTTATCATGAAGTTGGTGTGAGGCATGCTAGATAATCCTAATTCTTTATGGTGTCATCTCTTAAATTTTAAGTATTTTGGTGATGAAAATCATAAGAACATTGTTGGGATTAAGAATCCTCCTAGAGGATCTATTTTTGGAATTTCATGCTTCATTGTAGACCTTTGATTAAGGATCATATTTCATGGACAATCAATTCAAGGAGGAAGGCTGCCTTTTGGGATGATTCCTGGAATGGTCACTCTCCCTTGGTTTATGACCCATTTCTCTTAGAGGCTTAGATTTTCCTCTCAACCTCTTGGGGGACATGTGTTTTTGACTATTTGGAGTGGTAATCATCTAATGGTTTTGGGTTTTGAAAGTGGAAAGCTATGGTTGGTCTAAATTTCCCTGAGGAGCAAGGCTTGCATCTTTCTACAATTTTGGCTAGTTGTAAGATTTTCATTAACTCTAAAAAAGATGTGTTGCATTGAATCATAGTGGGATATAGAGTGTACTCTATCAACATAGGCTATCAAATGGTGGCTACCACATATTCTTTTATTATTTGGGCTAATGTCGTATGTTGCCATAAGGTGGGCCTACCAAAACTTGGGGTGTTCACTTGGTTGGTGGTGCATAATAATATTATCACCCAAGATCAATTGTAGAAGATAGGCTTTGTCAGACTATCCTAGTTCTATTTATGTGGTTATTCAAAGGAAGATGCTAATCATTTACTTTTTGCTTACTCCTTTATGGCTCATTGATGGGATTGGTTATATGGGTTTTTGGATTAGTTGTGGTATTGGCCCAACTCTCTCTTTCATGCCTTTTATTCTTAGCCTATGGGATCATCCAAAGATATTTTCTCTATCCAATGGAAGGCTAGTCCCACCATTTTGATTTGGTCTATTTGGAAGTAGTGTAATTAGAGAATTTTTGTTGGCAAAGAAAGCTCCTTGAAAGATGTTATTAAGAGGGTATAAGTCTCCATATCTAAAATCATTTCATGTCACACCAGAAGATTTAATGGTAATTTATCTTTTTGGGATAAAAGTATGTGTGATAATTAGATACTATTTCATGTTCCCCCTAGTAATGGGTTATTGGTGTCTAAGTCTAGTCAAAAAAGGAAGGATAATGTAGAGTGGTGGCCTCCTCCACTTAGGTAGTTCAATTTAAACTTTGATGGGGTTGTGCAAGGGAATCTAGGGGCTTCAAATGCAAGGTACATCATCAAAGATTGTTTTGGTTCCTTAATATAGGTAGTTTCTTTCAAATTTATTGGTGTTATGAATAATGAAGATGAGACCTAGGCTCTTATTTTGGGGGTCAAGTTGGATGTTTAGTGTGGGATTGATCAATTAATCATTGAAGGTGATTCAATGATATTGAATTAGGTGATCCTTAATGGGTTGATGTAGTCCTAGGTGATTAAGAACATTTTGGAATGTGTTTGGCCCCTTCTAGAGTTGTTGCCTTATTGGAAAGCTCAGCATTGATTTAGGGAGGTAAATTTAGCATTAGATTATATGGCTAATTAGGGTATTTCATAATCTAAGGTTAATGTGATTAGTAATGTGGTTCAATATTGGCTTGATTGTGCCTGAGTAGATCTTGTTTCATGATTCCCTCTCTGCATTGTTGCTTGGTACGTGGGTTAGAAGTATGTTTTTTCTTATGGCAACACTATCTAGTTTCTTACCATTTTGGCATTATTGTTATCATTGGATGACTTGAGTGGGTTCATTATGAGCTTGGAGAGACACATGGGGGATCTTATTGGAGTGTGTGGAAATTAGTTTTTTTCAAATGGTTATCCTTTTAGGCTTCCCATTCCCCAACTCTCTCTTAGTTATGTTTTATTCATACTCCATGGATTCTTTGTGGATTGTCACATCATCTGATCCTTATTTGTGCATTGTTAGGAAGAAGAGGCAGTTGGTATTTTTGTAGAAGTGTAAGTTTTATGTCTATTTAAGGTGTTTTAGGCCCCCTCACCATGATTATGGAACCCAATAAAACTATTTTAGGAGAGGCTTTCCTGAAATCCATTGAGAAAGTAAAAGCAAATGCCATAATAGTTTATGTTTTTGCTAGTAATCTTTTGTTACTTTTAGAGGATAAATATATAGTGGTTGATCTTGTCACTTTCTTTATTAAGCCCATTTAGAGGAAGGGTGATGAAATGGTGATCAAGGAGTTTGAGTTGGGATTCATATTGTCTTGTCTTTTCTAGATTGGGAAGAGGTGGGTTTGATTCCTCTGACTAGTTTTAGAGAGCTGGAAGGTCATTTGGTTATAGTGTTTAATGTTTTGGAGGAAGTGGTGGTGGCTTGGATGGAGCAACCTGCTCTAGCAACAACACTTCTTACATTCCCTCCTTTGGAGATTGCTAGTAATCCAAATCTAAACATTAAGTCCCTTATTCATGAGCAATATTCTCTAGCATGTATAGAAGTAGCCTAACATCTTTTACAAGTGGTTGGTAAAGCAAAGGTGGTTGCCCTGTCTTTGGTCCACGAGATGTCAGTTTCATGTAGATGAGTTTCATCTACGATTTTGAGGGAATGATGTGAGATAGTTGACAAGGTTAAATTAAGTGATGGTGGTCTAATAAAAAGTAGAGGGAAGTGTACATAAATGGGGGATTCATCCTTAGTGACTTCAAATTTTCCATCTTTGGTACAATGTGGGGTGGTAGTTAAAGAAGAACTTGCAAAGGAATATGGTCTCTATTCCATGTCACCTAATGATAATGTGGTGTCTGGAAAGGGTTGGTTGGCATAATGTTTAGGCCTTCCATTTTATTTTATTTTTTGTTTATTGATCAATCTAAGTCATTGGCTTATGAGAGTTAGTTTTTTATGGGTTTTGTAGGTTTGGTTGTTTCTTTGGTCTAGTTGGTTGGCCCTCTAGTTTTATTGTTTTAGCATCATGTCTTGCCCTAGGCCCTTTGGCTGGATGGTCACAAGTTATATGGCGATATATGTTTTGGTTCTCTCTCTTCTTTGTTACCTTGGGTGGAGGCCCCATATAACCTTTGTATCAATAAAAATTTGCAATTTTATATTTAGTAAATTTGATAATTCTATATCCATGGAATTTTTCATTAAAGGAATGTTAGATTAATTAATTAGGTGATTAATTAACCATTATAAGAATAGTGTATGCAATTTTCATTTGTCCAATTAAATGTTCATTTAATTACCCCATAATAACACTTGTAAAAGGTTAGGTTCATTTGGGATACACTCGATATAATTGTTGTGATGTTAGGGTGTACTACCCCAATTAGGAATGTGTCATTAAAAATTTGGGTTAAATCAGTATTTGTGTAGGTAAATTAGATAAATTTATAATTTTTTTCTAATTTTGCATGTGATTGTGGAAAGTAATTCCAATTGCAATTTAGACATAGAAGTGGTGAAAATGAAGTGTCTACATTTTTCCCCTATTTGAAAAGGAGTTTTGAAACACATATAAAGTAACATCTTTTCAAAGAATAAAAAAATCATTAAGAATAAGTTGAAAATATAGATGAATAAATAATTAGTGATCCATGATGCCCCTCAAGATGGCATGCAAGGATGAAAGACATGGATGGGATCTTTAAAATGAAAGTAAGAAGCAAGAAGGAGAGGGAGATTAACCCAATGATGGGATTAATATAAATGAGCTAATTATTGCACACTTTAATAGCCAATAATGATAGAGATTAAAATGATTAACCCCAAAGATAGGGGAATTAGGAAGGATGCATTCCAAGACAAGTGGTAGATTCTGACTTGCCCCAAACATGGCAAAAGATGTGGGCTTGGAACTAGAAGAGAGATGGACTGAATGACTAATGAATTCCTCAACAAGGTGGATTTAATCATTGATTAAATCATTTTCCCCACTAGGGTGGATGTGATTGGTGATTAGAGTAATTATTTAATTGATTCTCATTTATTGAACCACAAAGGGAATATGACTTGGCATGAGATATTGATATTGGTTTAGGTTAGAAAAATGTTATGAATTTCTATATATTCTCATTTGTGGATGTATCATGAGTATCATATAAATTATTCATTTTGTTTAGTTGATTATGTTTTTAGTAGACAAGGAGATTTCTTGCTATGACATTGATAGTCAGACCTCCAATACTTGATTTTTAATTTAGAATCTAAAAATATAAACCATAATTATAAAGGAATCATGATGACATTGGATGTCATAACCATAATAACTTGACTTAAATGCATATGGAAATAACCTAGGGTTAATATATTGAGAATCAATAATAGTGTAAAATATAATGCAATAAATCAAAAGGCAATTGATAAAATTAAACTAAAAAGATACTAATAAAGAAGAAACCAAGCACACACAAATGCATACTCAAAAATAAATAAACAAGCAATTAATTAATCATTCGCGTATGTGTGATAATATGGTGTTACTCTTAGGAATTCCCCTAAAATCAAGAGACATGTCATATGTAGACTTTTAGAAACTTTGGTATAAGGAGAATAGAAGAAGAGGAAGGAAGTGGTCAAGCTAACACAATATGCCTCTTGCATCTAAGCACTGCCTACATAGTTTGTTATGGACTTCAAGCTAAATTTAGTTCTCCTAGGAAATGAGACAAGAATAATGGTAATAACAATAGATAATGGGAAATTGATAGAATATGAGGGGAGGGAATCATAAAATAGTGAGATTGTTTAAATGAATGGGATCATAAAATAGTAAGAGAATTGAATTTAGTTGGGGAAATATGGATGGTAATAAGAGTGATCGAGCTGACTTGAGATGCCCCATGCATCCAAATATTGCATACATAGTATGTGCAAACCTCAATCCGATGTAGTTCTCCTAAAAATGGGAGGATAATGAAGAGATGCCAATGTAGAAAAGAAATAACCATGACAAGATAAGAGGTTCCCACCTAGGAAATGGAGGGAATGCAAAGCTAGGATTACTCACACAGGATTTGAAATAGTGTCATCTAAAACATGACCAAGGGTCATTGGTGAATGGGATGATAAATCATTCAAGGATTTTATAGCTTTATATCTCTCATGGATATGTTAATCCTTTTTCTAAATTTTTTTTTTTTAGAAGTTTTGGAAGTTTTCAAGTGTTTAGGATTATTTTGTGGCTTAATATATCTTTTGGAGATTTTAGGCCCTTTTCTAACACAAGGTATTCATAGGAATAATTGATAAGGAGGATGCACAAAGAGATATAAACAAAATGTATAAGGGAACCATATTTCAAAGGGAAAAAAAACCTTGGGTAGGGGTTTAAATGACTAACTTGTAAAATGGTGAGAGCGTGGCTTAAAATTCTCATAAAATGGTGAGAGCATGGCTTAAAATACTTGAAAAATAGTGAGAGTGTGACTTAAAATGCTCATAAAATGGTGAGAGTGTTGAATAAGGGTGATTGAACTGACCTTAGAAATAGAGTTTTGTGTATATAGTTTTTATGTACCTCAGTTCATTATAGTTAAACCTACAATGAGAGATACTACTAATTAAAAGTAGGTTGAAGTAATAAAATGACAAAGCATAGTTAATGACATATATTTTGGCAAAATATAAAACTTGCAATTTTAGGGGCTACCACTTAAAAAAATCATGTCAAGGTGCTCTAAGATACCAATTTCAAGGATGTGTTTATGATGACCAAATTTGCATCTGACATATGAATCTGTGTATTATACCTATAGACCAGAATCAAGATCAAGATGGTAGTAGGATGGGAGAATGAGATCAAGAGGAACTGACATAATTAGAAATGTAATGAAGGGAAGATGATAATACCTACCCCTAATTAGGGTCTTCATAGACAATATTTAATAAAATCAAGTGTAAAGGTGTTTAAGATGCATAATATTCAAGGGCTCATCTAGCCCTTACCCATTTAGTGTAGCCAACCTGTATGTTTTAGATCCATAATTAGTTTTAATAATGAAAAGTCATAGTGAATTAGGCTCAAATTTTCCCTTATTTCTCACATGAGATTTGTATTATTTTAATTCTCCTTCAACACAAGATCACTAAGTGTAAACTCTTAGGCCTAGATGCACTTATTATAGTTACAGCATAACTAGTTCTGATATGCTTGAAGATTATTCAAAATGGCTATTCATTTTTCATCAAGTAGTTCTAGTTCATGCAATTAAACTACATTATATTATTCATCATTGATGATATCCTAATATCAAATGTGCAAGGAAGGCAACTCGAGCTCAATAGGGATAATAGGCTCAGTGCCATAAATTAAGGAAAATGGCGTGGCTCATATTAGGGTTCAGGTATTGGTATGGTAGTCTTAGAGGGTGAGAAATAATTTCAAGTGTCAATTATGACTAGTGGTATTAATAGTGTTTTTAAGTATTTAGACTAGGGTCTTGTTAGATGCCTCAGCTTGGTCATTACTTTATGGAAAATAAGGAGTGGAAAACTATTTTTTGATATGGTACTTATCATTGAGGGCTTTGGCATCCTTACTTTTAAAGGATCTATCATTATTATAAATGATGTCAAACAAAATATTAAAGTGGCATATAAGGTGGTTTAGAATGAATTTGAAAATTTGCTTACTAGTTACATAAGTGAGGGGAATGGCTTTAATCTAGTTAGTGAAATACTCAGTCATAGTGAGGATGTGTTTATGGCCATATGAATAATTAGGGTTGATTTTCTATATGAGATTGAGTCCCCATGTGGAAAATAGCCAAGGAGTAGTAATCAGTAGAAGCACTTGGGCTTGAGTATGAATGAGATTGGCATGATTATGATAAGTCACACACTTATTAACATGGGAAAATACATATAATTCCATAGTGGGCCAATAATACCCTATACATAGGAGCCTTTTGGTAAGGACCATTCCACTAATGTGGGCCCAACAAATCCATTCATGTACTTCTTTAAGTGTTAATCCAAATTCTACTAAAGTTAGATAATGAAGTAGAGTTCTATCATATCCTCTATGATAGAGTGTAACATCAAGTAAGGTATAATGAGAGACATTGTGAATAAAGGCTTTTTGTTTATTGTGTGAAATATTATCAGGAAGAATGTGGTCATGGAGGTATTCATATAAATTGTGGTACCAAGGTGACTTGGGACCAAAAATATTACATACCATTCCAAATGTTGAATGTTCATGGGTTGGTTTTAGAAGATGTTTAACAAGGAACCGGTAATATAGAACATGATCTATGATTAAAATCAATGAGCCAATTATTGCCATTACATCTATAGTCTTATTACTGACCCTTGGTATCTACTCAAATTGGATATGTTCAAGTTTATGCTTCAGACTGTCCACCATTTAAGGTATAAGTTTTTCATCTTCGATCTGGTATTGCTCTATTACCTAGTTAATAATTAATTAGGAATCCCTATGAACATTTAATTACTTAACATTCAACTATACTACTAAGTGAAGCCCTATGATGAGTGCTTTATACTCTATTATATTGTTCGTACAAGTGAAAGCAATGTGGAAAGATTTGGGAATAAGATCCCCTAGTGATGTTATGAATATAATTTCAGCTCCAAATCCATGAGATGTGTAGAAACCATCAAAGTAGATTGTCTAGTGTTGTGATTCAAAAGAGGTTTCATCCAGAGTTAAGATTGATTCATTAGGGAAACTAAAAGTGAGTAGCTTAGTATCTAATAAAGGTTTTGCGATAAGTTAATCTATAATTACTTTCCCATAAATTAATTTATAATGTACATATTCAATCTCCAACTCACGTAAGAGCATGACCTATTTATTCATGTGGCTAATCAAAGCTACCTTGGAAATTAAATATTTAAGTGGGTCTAATTTGGCAATAATAATGGTTTTTTATTAAGAAATATCACAACTTATAAGATGGAAATACCATTACCAAACAAGCCTTTTCAATCGGCATATAGTTGTGTTCATAGCCAACTAATATTCTGCTTAAATAATATACTAGTTGTTCCTTCCCCTAACCATCATGTTGGGTAAGGAGTGCCTCCAAGGCGTGTTCTATGGTAGAAATAGAGGAGTAACACCTTCCTAAGCATTGGTGGGGATAAGATAGGTGTATTTTCAAAATATTATTCAATTTTTTATTGATATTCAGTATTCCATAGAAAGGTGGTGCCCTTCTTCAAAAGGTGAGTCAAAGGATGACATCTATTAGCCAATTATGAAATGAGACATCAAATGGACTAGATTTTGCCTTGAAAACTATGGATCTAATTAAAATTATGAGGAGGCATTCTTGAAATGGCCTTAGTCTTGGTTGGATCAACTTCAATATCCCTATAAGAGACAATGAAGACTAATAATTAGTACGAGATGACACCAAATATGTACTTCTTAGGGTTAAGACACACCTTGTATTCAATAAGCCTTTCAAATATTCATTGTAACATTTTTGGATGGCCTATTATGGTTTTAGATTTTCCCAAAATTCCATCCACTTAGTATTCTAAAATATCATGCATCATGTCATGGAAGATAACGTCATTACATGTTAATATGTAACATTGGCATTTTTGAGGTTGAAAGGTATCACTTGATAATAGAATGTCCCCCATGGAGTGGTGAACATTGTTTTATGGTGGTCTTCAAGTGTTATTTTTATCTAATTATATCCTAAGAATCCATCCATAAGAGATAACATATCATATCCTATTATGGAATCTATGATCATATAAATATTTGGTAAAAGAAATTCATCCTTTGGGCATGTTTTATTGATATCTATGAAATATATACATATGAGGATTCCTTGTGGATTATTGATAACTGGGATGATGTTTGATATCCATTCTAAATAGTCTATGGGATGAATACATCCTACCTCTAATAATTTTTCTAATTCCTTTTTTATTAGTATGCCAATGTGGGGATACATTTTTATCATCTTCTGTTTGATTGGCTTTGAATCTAGGTGTACAACAAGGTGATGTAAAATTAAGGAAGGATCCAAGCCATGCATATCTAAATAGGACTAGAAAAAAATATAAATAAACTCCCAAAAAAGGGAAATAAGGAGCTCACATTCCTCTTCGGTGAGGAACACTCCAAGCTTAATCCATTTGGGATCATCTAGTGTTCCAATGTTTAATTTTGTGTTATATTTCATAAGCATGTGGAACCATCTTCTAGAATAGTTGGAAATGAGGTGAATTAATCTTATTCATCATCTTATGGCTTAACAGGCTTGTCAAACTCCTTCATGTATGAATAATCTTAATTACCAGAGGTTGGTAAAGGCAACTTATCAAAGGCATGCAAGAAATCGTGAACCAATTGTTTAAATCATTTTTTATCTTCTAAACTAATTTCTAATTGGTATGGAGTTAAAGGAATGGAGGTGTCCTGGGATTCATTTGAAATAGGATGAAATTTCTCATCCAATGGCACCTGAAATAGCTTATACCAAGGAATTCATCTTTTTATTTACTATTCTCCTATTGCCTAAAGAGGTTTTCACATTGGGACCACAATGTTTCATTTTCATTTTTTATTTTTTTTAATGACCAAGGAAGTTCACCTACTCCCTAAAATATGTGGAAGGGTCCAATGTAATAATAAATCCTTACTTATGATCACCAATCATAAAACCATTTTTAAGGTAGATGAACTTGGAAATTGTCTCATCATTCTAGAAATCATCTAATGCTATATGTGAGTCTTGTTGGTCCTAGTCAATCAGCTGGGGGTGATGGAGGAAAAGAGGGGTATTAGAGGGAAATAAATTAATGGTAAAAATAGTATTAGGATTAAAAATTTTGCTATTGGCTAACTCATCCTATATAATATAATAAGACTCTTTTTCACTACCAGTATCTTCATCATTAGATGGTAAGTCAGTATCACTCTTGATATTTGAAGGGTCACCCCCAAGCATTTTATATCCAATACCTCAAGTTCCTTTGTGTTTGGTATCATATATTGTCTCAATAGGATCTTGTTGATTTGTACCTATGACTTTACTTTCATAAGCTTGTTTATCCATTATTTTATTTGGAATAGGATACTTTTTGCTTTGGTAGTAAGTATCAAAGTTTCCATTATATAACCATGAGTCATCATCACCTTTGATCTATTTTTAGTCTTGAGTAGTAGTTTTGACAAAATCAATAGGTCCTTTTTGGTATGGCTCAACCTTTTAACTCCATTCCATTCTAATACTCTTTGTAGACACCAAAAATTTGCATACAATCATTTTGAATTTCAAAATTCCCCTGGACTACCTTAGGACCCCCTTGAGACCAATTTTGACCATTTGATCACAAACCAAGCCTAATCATAGTTATTTTGACCAACTAACTTAACCTACCTTTTTACCCACTCTTTGCCTTAGCCCTCGACCATCGATGGTTAGGATGATCATTGATGATCAGGGTACACCTCCTTAATCAATGACATGCAAGCATCTACCTTATTTTTCTAAAAATAACTCATCTAAATTTGTGTGTGATTCATTTCATGTATGAGTTAAAATTAGAAGGCCCAGTTAACATCTTGTTTCACCTCTCCTTCCTTGCCTATAAGAAGAGAGGAGTAGGGAGGTGAAATCCATCTACAATTGTTATCAAGAGCTTATGCATTTGTAGTTTATTTTTTTGCAAGTCAATCATCATTAGAAATCTAGACATCATGTTAAAGAGCTAACTTTCTACCTCCACTCCACCAAAGCATCAAGTATCATTACTCTATCGAATCATGACAAAATCCACCAACGAGTCAATTGCCTCAATCAATCACCATATCAACCTATGGAAAGAAAAGTATTTATTTTTTGATATTCATTTACTTTATTTATGTTTTGAAAAAATCATCACCAATCCATCTCCTAGAATCCAACTTTGGGATCCCATTAACCAATTGTTTACCAATCTAGAATTACACACAATAACCACTGATGGTTATCTAAACCATCGATGGTATGTCCAACCATCAATGATCACCTTAATCATTGACAATCACCCCAACCACTGATGGTCACTATCAAAAAAAATAACAAGTTATTTTCACCCTCTTACCCCCAACCAAATCTAGTTTTTTGTGTCCTTGCCTATTCACAGACCCTTGCCTAATTTTCTGAAAGCACACCTGACCTGTTTAGCACTAGTATTGACTTGCTTATCACTATATTAGTCATTTATATTCTATTTCTTTATCAAGAATTTCTTGTATTTAGTTTTAGTATATTTTGATTATTAATGCAAATAATTTATCATTATATTTATAAACTTAATTATTTAAAATGTGTGGATTGATATCCCCCAAGGAAACTCTAGCTTATGGGATCTAGCTAGTACTAGGAAATCCACTTCGTTATCTATCTAACCAACCATTTTCTTTAGTGTTGTCTTATTTTTAGGTCATCCTCCCAAGCCAAAGAGAAGTCCTTCAAAATAATCTAATTTAACGCATGCATAACCAAATAAGTTTTCTAATTATACTTGTATTTAGTTTCTTCTTCTTCCTCTCTCAAAATATAAGTTGAAATTCATTGAAACATTTTGGCATGCCCGGTGGAACCCTTGTGTATTTACTAGGGTTTATTTTTTTTTCATATATATATTCTTCTCTCTATTATGCGCTCATAAATGAAATCAAAAGTTTATTTTGGGATTAAAATTAAGTGTATACATTGATTGCTTGCAAGTTTAGCTCACATAGTTGTACTTAAAGCAAAGAAATCCTATCATAGCATCACTTTTTATTACACACACTAAACCAAACCACCTTCATCAATTAAACATAAAACAAACTTGAGACAAGGCATGACTAGGATTTCATCACCTGGTGGTCACCTTACCCTTTCTCAACAATCTTACTTGGAGGTCATTACCAAGCAAAGAACCAACTCAACTCTTTGGTTGAGTATAAACTCTAAAAATCAGAATATATTGGCTAAGCACTTGACACCCTTATCATTGTGGTGTCTAAAGTGAGGGGGTAGGCCCCAATACCAAGCCACATATTGATTCCCAATATAGATTCTTTTTGAGTGCCTAAACAACCTAAAACCAAACATAGACTTTATTCCTATCACCCTCTCTACAAACCAATTTCAGTCATATAATTTCTTGAAATCTTAAGTCATAAGACAAAAGAGAGACTAAAAATGGACTTAACAAAATTTTAAGAGTGTGATTACTTTTATTGATCATTTTTATCTTCTTTATGTTTGAGTGGTGGGATTGTTTGTATATTCTCTCTCCCTTATCTCGTATGGATCTAACTTACTAGTAGGGAAAGAACCTAGTAGAATAGAACCCATCACCAAACCAATCAACATCTTCTACTTCCTCATCCATGGACTATGTCTCTAAACCAATAGACTCTCCTCACCCTTTAGGAAGTCCTCATTTCCCTCAAGAATTTCCCCAAAAAGATGGAGACTTTGTCACCTTCCTAGATAGCAACCAGGTGGCCCTTCAGCATTACTTTAACATCATGTCTCACCATACCCCTAATTTGGTTCAACCTATGGACACATCTTATGGCATGCCTTCAGACCTCATGAGAAACACTTCTATTTCCATAGTCACCACCCAACCATTGACTACCTAAGCTTCCTCATCCACCAATAATCCCTTTGATACTACTATGGAAAACCAACCTGCCCAACCTACAAACACCCTTATACCTTCCACCCCCACCAACAACTCCTCTACCATAGGATCAAGCCAACCCCTATCAACCTACACTCCCCTCACCATGGGAGTGCCTACCACTAGCATTGTTAACCTTCCTTCAACCAATACACCATTTCAAAATCTAATGGTGCCTATACCTTCTACCTTACCCCCAGTTAACACAAAGGTTACTACCTTTCCTTTAATCACTAACCTAACCACTACTCCTACCCAATAGGTTCCCATTTCACTAAACCTAGGTTACATCCCTAACCCATAAGGGCATATACCTCTATCTACTACCCAACCACCTGCATCCACCTACCCTTACATATCTTCTACCCAACCACCAGTATCCACATACCAATATGTAGTAGATTCTCAACCTCTAACCAATTATCAGTATGTCACCAACCCACCACCACGATATGTACCTTACAACCTTTTTGGTATACAACCCTAAGTAGAGCTCATTAATATGTTCATGGACAAGATGACTACCTTAGATTCATCCATTTTTGGAGCTCATAATGTCTTATCATATGATCAAAACTGTAATGAGCCCATCCACCCATTTGTGCCTATCAGACCATATCCTCCTTAGTGGGAGCTCCTCAAGTTCTCAAAGTTTCAGAGTAAGGAGGATCCCCAACAACACCACAGGGAATTTAGGCATGGATGTTATTTGATTGCCTATGATGATGCCCTCCTTATTCATACTTTCCCCATGTCACTATCTAGTCCAGCATTAGACTAGTATAGTGCCATAACCAAACACTCTTTATTCTCCTTCACCTAACTAGCCCAAACCTTCTTAGATCACTTTTTAATAAATATCTCCAAGAAGGTTTCCATCACTGAACTCTACTTTATTTGGTAATTTGATGATGAATCTATTACCAATTTTGTAGCTCATTGGAAGACCCTGATCAATCAACTCTTATTTTCCTTACCCCAATCCAAATTAATCAGACTCTTTGCTCAGGCATGTGCCAAGAACATTTCTTCCACATTACATGTTTAGAGCTTCCAAAACTTTGATGAGTCTTTTACCATGGTACATAAATTAGAGAATAGAGCCATAGGTGAAGGAAAGCTAAAACTAAGAACTAAGAACTCTACTTACAAAACCAATGAGGCTTCCTCCTCTAAACTAAATAACCAAACCAATACCAATACCAAAATCAAGGGAACTAGGAATATGGTTATCCTTAAATCTGCATCTCCACCATCTGTCAACCAACCAAATTCCTCTAGCTCCTCAAAGCAAAACATGAGAAACCTAAACGGGAACACCCAGAAGAAATTTAATCCACTTGGAGAATATTATGCTTCAATCTTGGAGAAGTTATTAAAGGCCAACATCACATATCTTCCTCCTATCAAACCACCTCAACAATTTAATTCTTCTTATCTTGCACCTAGTTGGTACAATGATAATGATTTATGTGCTTTTCATCAAGTAGTTGGGCATGCTAGTAGAAGGTATAATACCTTCAAGAGCATTGTCTAATCTCTCATTGATAAGGGGGATATTGTGTTGGATAACCCTAATGCACCTCAAAACCAAGCCCTTGACATCTTTAGGAAACCTTTCCCCAATCATGCACCTACTAAAAATGAGAGTAATAAGGTTAATTATTCTCATGATGCCCACACTATTAACATGGTTCTTCGTACACTAATTGTTAAAGAACCTACCACCCAACCTATCTGTTCCTCACCATCTACCCTTATTGAGGTAGTGGAGTTACCTTCTCTTCCTTTAGAGACCTAAACTAAGGAATCACCCATTTCTTCTCCTCCACTTATTGAGGTACTGGAGCCATCAACCCCTCTTTCCACTAACATACTGGAACAATCACCATTTTACCTTCTCCCTCAACCACCAAGTAATTTAATACCCCTTTGGAGATCATTCTCAAAGAGGAAGCCCCCATGTTTTCACCTCCCATAGAGGAGTCACCCATTCAAACCTTGCATCCTTTTATTGAGGAAAAGGACTAGGTTACCATCCCTCTATCTCAACCTATGGGCTTATCTTTCAAGTCCATTATCCAAAGACCAAAACAAGTTTATAAACCATTCTCTAGGTTAGTGCATGAATTGGAATGGATCAAGCCACCTTTTGGCCTTAATTAAGGCTACCTTATATCACCAAGTAGTAACCTCTAACCACACCTTTAACAAACTAACCCACCACTCCTATTATCTAAACCCCTATCTCACCAACCAAACTAATAAAATCTTATACCAACCTAACTATTCCTCAACCATCCAAAGTAACCAATAGCCAAACAACCAAATCACCTTCTCTAACCAAACTGACCAAACCAACCAAAACCCTTGGCACCTTCCCTACACATATCCTTAATCACCCATCTATGAAAGTAAATCTTACCTCACCAAACCCAATAACCAATGACAAAACCATATTAACCAAGGAAGTGAAGACACTAAAGGGCTAGAGGGCCAAAATCCTACCTCCCTCAACCTTACCCTCTATCTTGGGACCTCATCCCTCCACTCTGAGTAGGAAGCCAATTGTCCCAGCCAAAACCCAACCACCACTGCTAGTTACAATATGACACTTAATTTTTGACACACCTATTTTCATTGAATGATCAATGACCAAGTTACCTACCTTTAAACTTCCTACCTATACCATATCAACCTCTACCTCACCAAAACCCAAACCATCAACTAAGAATGCTACCTTACCCAAAACTTCCATCACCAAACTTGCTCCCAAAAATACTTCCACCTTACCAACCAAGACCAAAACCCCTAAACCCTCACCACCTTTAGTTGATTCTTAATCATCTCCCAAAGGTTATTATGAGTCTTTTCTTTGACATTAACCCCTATCAAGTCATTCAACCCTCTTGGTCTAAAACTAGTCTTATATAATGATTGCCAAGTATGCTCATATCATAAGACACTAGGGCATGACACAAAGAACTAAAAGGCTCTCCAAACTATTATCCATAGGTTCTATGATGAGGATGATTTATTAATAGAGGAACCTCCCATGAGCCCACTATTAATCCTACCAAAAACAACCACTACCCAACACCTACCTATTCCCCCACACTCACCTCAGAGTGATGAAGAACCAAACCCATCTCTTACCCCAACTCTTCCCTCTATCTATACTATCCATGTGGTCACATGATCACAAGCTCAATAAAAGGATAAATGGAAGACAAAGTGTCCATTCCATGGACATACCCATCTTCTACCTCTCAACCAAACCCAAGATATCTATCTTGGGTACCTCTTAATCTAACCCCTCTAAATCTATCAGAAGAGTGGTACTCAAATAACTTCACCAAACCCTAGTGAAGATGAGCTTATATGAGTTGATTACTACTTCACCTCATTATCACCAAGCAATGATCAAGGCACTACAGTCAATAGAGGTCCAACCTAAAGACCCTCAACCTCTAAGAGCCTTTTTTTTATGGTCTCTAAATTTCCAACCTTGTCACCTTCAAGGATTCATAAATACCTTCTATCCATCTTGATGACCTCAAATCCCCTCTCTTTATTACTACTTACATCAACCAAACCAACATTAAATGTTTCATGATAGATGGGGGAGCTAGTATCAAAAACATCTCCTCCCACACCTATAACTAACTCAACCTATCAGACAATGTCATTTTTGAAACCTTGACCATCTTCTAATCCTTTAACGACACCATGACCACTACCATGGGAACGGTTATCTTTCATATCCATTTAGGACCCTGCATGCTCCCCAAACTCATTTACATAGAGGAAGGTAAATTCTAATACAATGTTTTGTTAGGGTGACCTTAGATTCATTCTATGGGTTGCATCCCCTCTACCCTTCATCATTACATTAAATTTGAGCATGAAGTCTAGGTCATCACCATCTAAGCTAACCCAAGTCCCTTCTCAACATGCAACATGACCTACCAACCTAATGACATCATCCTACCCCCATATAGCACACCCTCCTTAACCAAGGACAAGACCTCTACCATAAAAGAGAAAGTCCTACCTCCTTCACCAACAAGGCATCAACTAGCTCATCCATCCCCTTCAATCAAATCCCCACCTCAAACCATTTAGAATCCACATTTTAGCATCTTTCACTGAGGGAATATCACCTCCCTACCCTTGATGCTTTCCTTACTCCTTGAGACTATGGGAAACTTGACCACCAACCTGGATATGACCCCAATATCAGAACCATTTTTCCTTTTGGACCTTCACACTATCTAACCCATTTCATTTATGGGGGACTTGACAAACCACTTGGCACTTCTACCACCTCCTCTTCACCTTGACCATTCACCTCTAACTTCTCTTATCTAGATAAGCAGAGTTTTGTCAAAACATACCTCCACAAGTGCACTTAGAAAGGATTTGGTCTTGGTAAATATGAGTATGGCCCACATGAGTTGATTTCTATTGAAACCAAAAAGCCTCATGAGAAACATGGCCTCAGTTTCATTCTACCCACCAAGAAACAAACCAAACCACCTATCGTCACCATTATTGAGGAATACACCCATTCCTCACTGACCTCTCCTCTACCTGCATGTGAGGATGATGGCATCATCCCACCAAACCTTTTTTTCATCAACATGATCAACCTTGAACCCCTGACTTATCAAAAGGAGGGGACAATCATAACCATCCCTTTGACCCATCCTAAGATGATAGGAGATGACTCTCCTACCATTAATTTTGTTCAATGCCAAGATGATGATTCTATTCTCACCTACCTTGTGCCCCAGATTCTTCCATTCATAAATCCCTTCCTCCTAAGACTTTGACCATGTTGAATGAATTTACCATGGATATCAACTTGGGCACTCTGAACAACCCCTATATTATCAAATTTGGATAATTGCTTAATGCTGAGGAACTTCAAGATTTCCCCTCCTTCCTTCAAGATTACAACATAGCATTTTCTTGGTCTTATAATGACATGCCTAGAATTCACCCCACTATTGATACCCATAACATAGTCACCAATCATGATGCCAAGCCTGTCAAATAGAAACTTTGATGTATACACCCTCATATAGCCATTTTTATCAAATAATAATTCAACATCTTCTATCTATCAATTTCATTCAACCTATTGACTATCCCCAATGGGTCTCGAATGTTATGCTTATCACCAAAGCCATAGGGGGACTATGCATTTGTGTGGACTTTTGTGACCTCGACCTCACTTTCCCCAAAGATGACTTTCCTCTACCAAGCATCAACCAAATAGTTGATCTTACAGTCGGCCATGAGATGTTATCTCTCATAAATAAATTCTCAAGTTACAATTAGAAACTAATCACCCCCAAAGATCAATACAAGACCACCTTTACCACCCATTAGGGAACCTTCTTCTATATAATCATGCCTTTCAAATTAAATAACACTGGTGCAACCTACCAATGTGCCATGACTTATATCTTTCATGACCTTCTCTACAAAATTATAGAGGACTATGTGGATGACCTTCTCAAAAAATACAAACTTTGAAAGGATCATTTAGTCATTCTCAAGATCATCTTTGATCAAATTATCCATTATCATATCCACCTAAACCCCAAGAAGTGCATTTTTAGGGTCTTATCAGGAAAGCTCCTTATTTATTATATCCCTCTAGGGAATCTAAGTCGATCCCACCAAGATCAATTCAATACTCAACATGATTCCTCTAATCAACCTCAAGCAACTCTAGAGTTTATAGGGGAAACTCAAATCCATTCATCACTTTATTTCCTAACTCTTAGACTACTGCCAACCCTTCCACCACCTTTTGAAGAAGGATGTATCTTTCAAGTGGAATAGTGACTGTCAAAAGGCCTTTGATTCACTCAAAAATTACCTTTTGTCTCCACCTATCCTCACCCCTCCCAAATATGAGCAACATTTCTACCTTTATATCTTCACCACTAACCACTCTCTAGGGGCAATACTTATTCATCAGGGTGAAAAACATAAAGAGCAAGCCATCTACTACATTAGTTGCATACTTGTAGAGTATGAGACTCAGTATACCCACATCGAGAAACTATGCTTAGCCTTAGACTTCATGGACACCAAACTTTGCCACTATATTCTTAACCAAAAAACCAATGTCATAATAAATACTAACCCACTCAAGTATATGCACTCCAAGCCATACCAAAACCAACATATGGCCAAGTGGTTCATGTTTTTTTTAAAAATTGACCTTAAGTTCCTTTAGCAAAAGTTAATTAAAGGGCAAGTCATTTCTGACCAATTGGCTAAAGAACCATTAATAGACAATCAACCTCCTCCTCTTGAGTTCCCCAATGAGTCCATCATGACCCTCTCTCAGGTAGACTTCACCTATCAAGTCACCATGTTCTTTGACGGATCAAAATGTCAAAATGGTGGGAGAACTAGTATCATCCTTATTCTCTTTGATGGTGAACCTCTTCCTTTTTATTTCAAGCTTGATTTTGAATTTACCAATAATATGGTTGAGTATGAATCCCTAATCATAAGCCTTAAAACTAAATTATCCCTAGGGGTCAAATTGATCAACATCTTTGGTGACTCCTAGCTTGCGGTCAATCAAATCAATGGCTCTTAATAGTGTAATAATGATGTTTTGCAATACTATAAATAACTAGTTGATGAACTCTTAACATCATTTGAACACTACCACATCTAGTCAACCCCATGATCTACCAAAAATTTCATTGATACCATGGCTTTACTCCCCTCTCAGATCCCATTGGCACCTTCTAACTCTAAGTTATCTATTGTTATATATAGACTTACCTAGCCTCCTATCTCAAACTAGATTCTCCTACCATATTTAATGTGGAAGAGACCCAACCCAACCTTCAATATTAGCAGACCTTCGACTATCTCAAACTTGTCATCATTATTTTTAGGCTTTCCAAGAATGCTCAAAGAGAATTTATCTAGAGTACCTCATGTTATACCATTATGAGATGAATTCTTTATAAACATGGCTTTAATGGTATCCTCTTTTTTTGCCTACACATTTACGAAGCCTCTCACACTATTAAGGAAATACATGATGGTATCTATGGGGGACACATTAGTGGCCTCACTATAGCTAAATGCATCCTTCACCTCAACTATTACTAGCCTACCCTTAACCAAGACTATTGTGATTATGTGAAAAAGTGTGCTAAGTGTCAACAACATGCCAATATACATTATGCACCTAGTCATAGCCTTCACATTTCCATTGATTTCTAACCCTTCTCATAATGGGGTCTAGTCCTTATTGGTAAAATTAACCCCCATTCTTTATAGCGACACCATTTTATCATCATTGTGATTGAATATTTTACCAAATGGGTATAAGTTATTCCTCTAGTCTCAACCAAAGCAGAGAATATTGTCAACTTTATCAACCATCACATCATTTGTTGCTTCAATGTTCCTCACAAGGCTATCATCGATAATGGAAAATATCTTAAGAACAAGCAAGTCTAAGTTCTATATGATGCATTCAGTATTAAGTTAAGTTTATCCTTTCCCTATCACCTCAAATGAATGGACAAGTCGAGGCCTTTAACAAAACTCTTAATAACATGTTATCTAAAATGGTTAATGCATCTAGTTGGGATTGGCGTTTGCACATCCCATTCACCTTATGGGTATATAATAATAGCATTAGAACCCCTATGGGTGCTACCTCTTTCTCTCTTGTGTTTGGATCAGAGGCCATCTTACCTCTTGAATTCAAAATACCTTCTCTTCACATTCTTTGAAATATCTCATTTTTGAGGATGATTATCATTAGTACCAATTAACCCAATTTGAGTTACTTGATGAGAATCACTTAGCATCCCTTACCCATCTTCATGTCTATCAAGAGCACATCAATCATGCCTATAACAAACACCTTAGAGTGTGAGAATTCAACATTGAAGACCTCATCCTAAAGGAAAATCAACATGTCACCAATATGGAGAAAAGCAAGCAGGGCAAGTTTGCTTTCAATTGGCTTGGACCCTATATCATAACCCACAAGTATGGATCAAGATCTTACTAGTTGTCCTTTTTTAATGGAAACCTAAAACTTGATTCCCTCAATGCTTAGCATCTGCATCCATTCTTTTTTTAAGAAGGATTAAGTTCACCTTTTATTTTAACTTAAGCTCATCCCTTGATTTCAACCACATTCATCTCCCTATTTTAGGGGTAACTGATTAAAACCAAATCTTGTGATTATCAATCATAGTCATAGTATAGTCTTATGGTACTTTTTTCCCCTCTCCTAGGATGGATTCCCATGATCATTGTCACTTAAACCTCTTTACACCTACTCAGCTTCCTTGTGATTTTACTTTTGCCTTCATAAAGGTGAACCATTAAGCTTATATAACAAGTTTATGTCAATCAAAATCAAAAAAATTAATAAAAATCAAAATCCCTACCAATAGCAATCATGGGTCATTCCTAGCATATGCAGACTGCTCCCTTGAAGGATGGCTATCAAAAGCATTAAACAAAGCACACAAACTTAGACCACTCCCTCAAAGATTGTTTGACTAAATCATTTATTAAAATCACCAATTTCTTGGAAGTTTCCCACATTTATTAGCTTATTTAACCCTCCTAAGAAAATAAACAAAAGACCCATTATCAATAAATGGCAAAATCAATATAATTTTGAAAGCCACAATCAGCTCTCATAAACACAATAATTTTGAAATTTGTAATCAGCTTTCATAGGTAGACTTCTCGCATCAATCAATTTACACTTTGTATGACAGAGACTTGTTTATACTAACTCTTCAAACACCTATAAAAGAGGCATGCTAGTCTCACACAAAGGTTTCATTTTCATCCATATCCCCCTCTATACACTATAAGCAAGGGAATTTAAGCTCACTTGACACTATGTTGTCAAGACATCTTTTTAACCAACTAACAAACGCTAATGTGAAGCATTCAAAGTGCATATGTTCATTATGTCAATCCAACTTTGGTTTTGTTTTAGTCCTTGTCAAAGAAGAAGCATTGTGCCCTCTTCTTATCCTCTCATGACTAGTTGATATTTTCATTACGATGTTTTGTCTCTTGATTATCTTTTTTCTCCTATCTAGTGTTGTTAATTAACTTACCTCATGTGTTTTACCTTAAAAAAAATTACTAACAAGCATATGTGCATGTGGCATAAGAAAATTCATAACCATAATCATAACCATAACCATAACAAGCATAATAACATCATAGTATCCATGAGCAATAACATAATCAACCATTTTTCATCACATGTCTACATCTAAATAATAAAGCATATACTAATTAAAATTTATCATGTCATAAATAAGCATGGCATAAATCATACCCATAAATAAAAGCCATCTCATACCTAGCTAAGTGAGTCTACATTAGTGTCTAGCATCCATAACATAAATATTATCCATAAGAAATATAAACATTAACATCAAATCAAACCATAGACCATGAGTGTCCATGAGCAATAAACAAATAACATATATATAAATCATGAGTCAAATAACCTTATAATGTATACAATAGATATACATGTCTCTCTCTCTCAAAATGTACATCTCACCGCATCGGCTCACAAGATAGAATCAAAATTATATACAACATAATATAGTGTGTCATAAACTATGTCTTGGCTATGCCCCTGGGGAGCCACTATCTCCTAGAGCACCGCTAGATCTTGGTGCCTACACTCTGTAGTACCTATCTATCCCCTAGATGTACCTATATATGCAACTACTAATGCATCTCACTGACTTAGTGTCACCACTCTAGCACCGCCTGTGAAACTAGCTTTTTACTCACCCCATCGAGGCTCTGTTGGGTAGTGAGTAAAGACTATAGCCTCATATTAGCATAACTCCTAAATAGTGGCTATGTACCTCTACATATCAATGGTATTTATTAGACTTGTTAGTTATGCTACTACTCTTATGGCCTATCTTAGAGCATCTCACTCCTAGGTGACCTGGCCTAGTGTAGCTCTAGCCTGGTCCCTCTCACCTATCACAGTGGCTAGTTGACCCCATAATGTAGCAACCTAATCTTATAATGTATATATATGACCCTATAATTCTATGACTTATGCCTATGTAGTGGTTAACATCGATCCTACCTATCCATTAGGGCTATCCCCCTATACTTTTGCTCTCTACCCCCATCTCCCAATTGGGTCCACAACTATTAGCCTCTTACCACCATCATCTCCACCAAAATATACAACCACATGTAAACCTTATTACCAAGCCATGTACCCATCTATAAATCTAGCATCATCTATCTGTGGCATGGCTGATAGCTCTTTGTGATCTAGCAAAGTTAGTATTGGATGTGGCTTAGGCAATAGAATCTTTGAGTCTTCATGCTTATATTAAGGGAATACACCTGGAATACCCTGAACTAGGCCAAACTATTTATGCACCTTGTCAAAGGGGATAAGCTCCACCACCCCAACCCACCTATCAAATATCCATCTATAAATCTATAGAGATAGTTTCTACCTCCTGGTAGCTAGGCCATACTAGAAATTATACATAGGGTCTCCAGATAATGTCATTGATCACCAACGCACCCAGCGCACCCCTAAACTAATTTACATCATGTGCACCTCCCCCTACACTTAAAGTAGTGAAGTCACCTCTCCATCATATAAATCTAATTAGGAACTCAATATGCACATATCCCATCCATGGCAATCCCATCAGCCTCAACACCCAGATGTGTTCATAGGCCTAGCAGTGTATAATAAGATTGACACTGATGTTGTACCTCCTATGGGAGCTAAATACCCATAAATATTTGTATATTTTCACCAAAAGAAAAGTTACCTAGCCGAATACAGTCTACCCCAGTAGTAACTCAACCAGCACCCCTAATAATAAATATCAAAATCTCCCATTTCTTGAGTCAAAAAAGGCAAAGCACGAAATAGAAATTATAAGCATAGTCATAAATATCCACTCACCTGGTGACCTCTTAGATAATGTACTGTAGTTAAAGACACTAGCATTCCATTTGACCTGATCATGGTCATCACCATACAATAGCTCAAGGTGATCCTCATGCTCCTCCTTTACATGGTAGATTAGATCACCCTGTGGGGGTAAATAGATAATCCTATGCACATCCTCTGATAAGATCATCATCTCGCTAGTCAGTAGCAAGAATGTGTTCATAGTCAGATATTATCTCTCAATGAGAGTTATGATCATGGATGCATCATGTGGCATGTGCTAATAGTGTTACATCACTCCCAGCCTGACCTCTTCCATATGGGCCTAATTAGCTAGGGTTATCCCTTGGTGGATCTCTAAAAATATGCATGGTACCCAAATCATGCATCTATATCTACTCCTAGGGCCTACAAACATTCATTAACACACAACTTATTTATATATCCTATGATCACCTATAAAACATACTTTTTTCTACACCTACCCCTTACCTATTTTACTACTAACATTTATCTTGTCACTTTCACCTTAAAAACTTAGCCCAACCCTTTGATCAACCATTTCACTTGCTTAACCTTAACCTCTAAACTTTGACCTTTCCTTCAACACTCCAAAGTTTACCTGATTGCCAATGGTAAAGCATCCCTATTGTTGATAGTTGTTGATCATCGATGGTCAGGGTGACTATTGATGGTTACTATGTGTGACCTCTAGTGTAAAATCCCCAACCCTAACCTACCCTAGACCATCTAAAAACACTCACCTCTTCCCTATCAAATTTCACCCATTCCTACCCCAACCTATACCTTACCTAGCCTAACTCCCTATTTTGAAATTCACCTACCCATTTTCACAAAAATAATCAAACCCTACCTAGGGCACAAAACCCAAAACCCACTCATCAAAACAACTAATATAACCACCCTTAAAACCTAATGTAATTGCAAAATCAAGCTAAACTATCAATTTAAGGGCTCCACCTACCTCATTTTGTGACTTCCATCAAGGATTAAGATATAGACCCACCCATCCTCATACATGCCCACCCTACATCCTCATTATTCTACTCAGTGTACTATCTACCTTAGCTAACAACCAACTCCTATGTAGTCCTTATTAGTAGTGTCTTCACCAAAACATGCCAAAATGCTAGAGCTCCATAGTCAAAAGTGAAAATGAGCAAAATGACATTCAAATTCACTTTTGATTGCCAAACTTTTTAAAGTTTTCACCCTAACCATCGACGATCAAAGTGACCATTGATGGTCATCATTAAATACCCTAACCACTGATGGTTAGGTTACTCCCACTTTCACTCTTTCCTTAGAGAAAACTTAGCCATGTAGAACCAAATCAAACCAACTCACCCCTAGAAACTACCTTCTTCATCTAACCTAACCACCTTGTTATCTTGTCATTGGTCTATTTTGACCCAACCAACATGTATTTTGTGATGACATTTGCTTGGTTCTTTAACCGTAGCAACAACATTACCATGTTGACTACTTTTTTGCACCTATGCCACCTAGCACATACCAAACCCACTTGTGTCTTCTTGGGAGCACTTTTTACCTTGGATACCCATGACACTTGGCCAATTTGTGTTTTCACTAGTAACACTTCCTATTTTGGATACCCACTAAATCACAAACATTGCCTAGGAAAATTGCATTTACAAGCATACCCGATTACCATGCCTAAATGTAGTCATGTGGTCTACTTGTCACTTGTCCTTCTAAGCACTAACCTTTATTTTTACCAAATGTGGCAACTTAGTCTATACATGATCTTGGCTATCACCCTTTTTATTGCACTTTGTGCACTTATTTGCACTTTAATGCCCAACCTATCACCCACCTTCATGGCATTCACTTCTATCATCACCTTTTCTACCTTATCCAACCCACACTTGGTTTTATTTTACCTCATCGACTCCCAGTTTGAGGGGTAATACCTCCTCCCATACTTGGGGCAGCTAGACCTGTGACTAATAATTTGGTTTTGTTTTATAGCTTGTTGATTTAAAGCTGTATAATAAAAGGGGGAAAATGTAGACACCATAAATCTATACACCATGATTCTGAATGTTAAAATTCCCCTAGACCCCCTTGGGACCAATTTTGACCTTTCAACCATAAACCAAGCCTAACCATATTTAGTTTAACCAATTGACTTAACCTACCTTTTTACCCACTACTTGCCTTGGTCCTTGACTATTGATGGTTAGGATGATTACTGACAATCAGGGTGTACCTCTTTAACTAATAACATGCAAGCATATACATTTCCTTTCTAAAAATAACTCATTTAAATCTACATATGAGCCATTGCATGTGTGAGTTAAAATTAAAAGGCCCAGTTAACATCTTATTACACCTCTCCTTCCTTGCCATATAAGAAGAGAGGAGCAGGGAGGTGAAATCCATCTATAATTATTATCAAAATCTTTTGCATCTAGAGTTTCTTTTTTTGTAGGTCAATCATCATCAATGATCTAATGATCTGGCCATCATGTCAAAGAGACAACTTATCGCCACCACTTTGCCAAAACATCAAGTACCATTACTCTATCATAATCATGCCAAAATCCACCAATGGGTTAACCACCTCAATCAATCACTAGATCAACCTTTGACAAGATAAGTATTTATATTCTAATTTTCATTTACTTTATTTCTATTTCATAATTAACCCAGCACCAACCCATCTCTTCCAATCCATTTTTTGGATCCTATCAACTAGTTATTTACTAATCTAGACCTACACATAGTAATTTTCAATGGTTGTCTCATCCACCAATGGTCTATCCAACCATCGATGGTCACCTTGACCACCGATGGTCACCTTAACCATTGATGATCAACCCAACTATCGAATGTCATTATGGCAAAAAATAATAGCAAGTTATTTTCACCTTCTTACCCCTAACCAAATCTAGTTTTTTGTGTCCCTACCTATTCATAGAACCCTACCTAATTTTTTTAAATCACACCTAACCTATTTATCACTAGTATTGACTTTCTTATCACTATATTAGTCATTTTTAGTATATTTATTTATCAAGCATTTCTTGTATTCAGTTTCAATATCTTTTGATTATTGATGCAAACACTTTATCATTCTATTTATAAACTTAATTGTTTAAAATGTGTAGATTGATAGCCCCTGAGGAAGCTCTTGCTTCTAGGATCTAACAAACACTAGACAATCCACTTAGCTATCTATCTAACCAACCATTTGCTTTAGTGTTATCTTATTTGCAGGTCATCATCCCAAGGTAAAGAGGAGTTCTTCACAATCATCTAATTCAATACGTGCATAACCAAATAGGTTTTCTAACCATACCCATATTTAGTTTCTTCTTCTTTTCTTGAAATATAAGCTTAAATTCACTGAAACACTCTTCACTTTGGCCCTACCATGTGATTTAGGTGTTTTAGGCAATTCGGCTATTCGAAAAACATTGTTAATTTGGTATTCACCATGGCCTTTGTCTGTAATGGTAAAATGAGAGGATTTTTTATGCAAGTGGCCTAATCCACTTGACCAAACTAATTCATATGACCCATTTTACCCACTTTTGAACCCTCTTTATCAATTCTGACTTGTCACTCTTAATCACTTTAGTATAGGCCACCAATTAGATCTCTAACTAGGTTTTGAATACTTTATACACCTTTCCAAACTGATTATAAGATTGATCAACAATCATATGACTCATTGAAAAAAGTTTTGGAAACTCTCCAAGGTGACATGCTTCCAAATTATTTCTCGATGTATCATTTCCTTGTTATATTTGCAATAGAATTTAATGATTCATTCTTATGATCCCTTTATAGTAATAACAACTTTTTAAAAGATTTCAAACTTGATTCTTCACAAAAATCTATGTAGCCTTAAAGGATACAAAGGTATTACAAGTTCGAGGTCATGATTTCTCTTTCCACACCTATTTCATCCTTTTGATCATTGCTTGTCCTTTCCAATAACATCATTAACATAAAATACATCAACTTGAACTGATATGACTGACTTGTTTGGATTTCTTACCATACATTATTTATTTATAGCGAGCAAAGGAGGATTAATTTACTCTTAACGCATGATTTAAAATAGTTATACATATTCTACTGATCTTAAAATATTTACCCATCCTCAAATATATTATTAAACACAAAATAATTGATCTTTCTCTATTATGAACTTTCAAATGCTTAAAATTTAACTACATAGTATTTGTATTTTATTAATACACAGTCTATGTTTTGATGATATCTCTTTAAATATTCAAACATTCAACCTAAAACTATATTAATTGCATTACTCTCTCAAAAATGTCTTTATTTTCCAATTTTCATAATTTTTCATTAATTCTTTAGTGAGACATGACTGATTTATTATTGTGCCCTAGTTTTGGCATTTTAACTTTGTAAAAGGCTAAGAGCCTTTGAAATTGATTTTCATGGATTTAAAAGGATTTAAAGGCATCTTATTGGTTGAAAAAATGTCATATTTACTATTTTATACATTTAAAAAGTGTCAATAATTATCGTACAACATAAAATTTCAATAATAAGACTTTTCTCAATGTAAATTATGAGTTCTCATTATTGTCACAGGGCCAAGAGTATATAAAATAATCTAATTTCCTTTTTAAAGGATTTAAAAGCTTATATTCATCTTTATGGAGTATAATTTTAATTTTTATTAGACTTTATGCAATAGTAAATATGTAAAAGATAACTTCTTGCCCAGTTATATAAGAAAACTCAAATACATACTTGCAACTTTCAAGTTTTGATCTCAAATATGCAAAAGTGGGTACACACAAAGCTTTAAATTGCATTCACATATAAAAATGAGTGTGAAAAAATTATTGAATCCAAAATCCATTAATATCATTCATGATAATCTTACAATCTTAATTTCAAATTTGTAATAACTTGATAGATTTTTATTTCCTCTTTGACCTCAATAGACCTATAATTTTAACTTTATTCATCCTACATACCTAAACGTCTAAAAAATTCCACTACACACATTCTCCAATATAAAAATTTGCCTTTTATTCTTATCTTAGCTCCTTATTTGATGGAAGGAAGCTTTATCAACTTATAACAAATTATCTATAATTGATTTCATACTTCTTCTAGGAACTAATGCCTACCTTCTTGCCAATGTAGACTTCCTTCCTTATCAACTTTCTAAATGAAGTCCTATGTTGCATGTAGATTAAATATATAACATACTAAAATTACCTTCATAATAAAACCTTGTCCCTCAATGTAATTTTTGGACATAAAATTCCTTACAAGATACTTCATAATTTGAATTTTCAAACATAGATTTTTGGAGGGAAAATATGAAAACTCCTAAGAGACCTAATTTGACAAATTAATCACTCCAATGGCTTATTATTGATCACCTAAGACCTCTTAAACCTCATAAACTCATACATATGTACAATGAATGGTCTCTTGATCCTTCTGAATCAAACTCCCCATGAGGGAAAGATTTGAGCTTCTATTTAAATGGAGTTTTGATTCTTCTTCCTTATTTTCTAATTCTTTGGTACTTTACTTGATTCAATTTCATACTTGTATTTTTATTCATTTTTGATTTGTTTTTCTCCACTAGATTCCCCCTTCCATCCATCTTCATGCTTTTCCTCATGACTTCCTATTAGAATTTTTAACAGATATTCTTGGTTGTATAAGACTCTTAAACAAGACTCCAACTCTGTACTTTCCTTTTTATCATCTTCATCTTCACTTTGTTCTTCATTACCTTGATTCAAGAGATCTAATAGCTCCATCTCTACATCTTTGATGTCTTCTTCACCTCCTACAGGGTCTAAACAATAAGATTCTTTCATGATTTGTCTCCAAATCATCTCTTCATCATTATCACCTATAACCACACACTCATACTCAATGTTAGAAACAAAACTTTGAGGCTCAATTACCTCTTCAAAATTTTGCTCTTCCTTCTTTTCACCTTTGTCATCTTCATCTTTAAGCCTTCTCCACTCTTCATCTTGTTTAATGGGCTAATTGTAAGCTCTCTCATGAGATTCTTCTTCATTACTTTCTTTAGTAAGTATCAAGTTAGACACTTATTTAACTTCCACCAACATTTCCTTAGATTCTTAATTAATGAGCCTATTTATTGGCCTAAATAATTTTCTCTCCCTAACTATTACACTTGCATTCACAACACCAAAAGCAATATTAGATGGAAAAATTGAGGCCACATATCCCCTTGGTGGATTCTTTGTTCAAACACCACTTCCTTTATCTCCTCTTCTTCTTCCAACTATTCACTCATTTTATACTTCTCAATCTCTTTCTTGATTTCTTTACACAACAATATCTTTTGCCTTTCTCTCTCTCTCATGGAAATATTTTTTATTTTTTCTATAAGCCACCTTATTGGCCATTCAACCTTATTTTTCATTTTAAATAACATCCTTATGCTTTCAATTTGTTCTTAATTTTCTATCACACACTGAATTTTTGCCATACTTCTTTATATCTCAGCTATCTCAACATCCATTTCCTCTTTTGTCATTAATTTCTCTTTCTTTTCACACAATTTTATAAACCTTTCATTCTCTTACCTTATTTACTCTTTCTCAGCCTCAATGTGTTATTAATTTTTCTCTCTCTTCCTAGCAAGTATTTTTTACCTTGTTTATTCTTATTACCTCATCCAACTCAGTTTTACCTTGGTCTATTGATTTCTTTCTAAGCTACTACCTACTCTATTTTCACTTTTTAAGCCTCAATGGCTATAGGTATTTCTCCTTTCCACTCAACCTCTTTTTATTTTTTTTAACTTAAGGTTTCAAATAACCTTTATTGTCTCTCTTCTCTCAATCACTGACAAGCTTTTCAATTTTTTATCACTAAAACTTATGAAAAAACAAAGAGCTTAACATAGGCTTTGATACCAAATCATGTAAGTGGCCTAATCCACTTGCTAAAATTAATGCAAATGACTCATTTTGAACACTTTTGAACCCTCTATGTCAATTATAACTTGTCACTCTTAATCACTTTATTATATTATGCCAATTAGGTCTCTAACTAGGTTTCAAATACTTTATACACCTTTCCAAACTGATTATAAAATTGATAAATAATTATGACTCTTTAGAAAATGTTCTGGAGACTCTCCAAGGCTACATGCTCCAAATTATTTCTCAACATACCATTTCCTTATTATATTTGAAATATAATTTAATTATTCATTCTTATGATCCCTTTACATTAAAAATAACTTTTCAAAAGATTTCAAAATTGACTATTCATAAAACTCTATGCAGACTATCAACCAAGCCTTAAGGGTTACAAAGGTATTACAAGTTTGTGGTCATGATTTCTCTTTCCACACCTATTTTATCCTTCTAATCATTGATTCTCCTTTCCAATAACATCATTAACATAAAATACATCAATTTGAATTGTTTTGATTTACGTGGTTGGATTTCTTACCATACACTATTTGTTTCTAGTGAGTAAAGGAGGCCTAATTTGTTCTTAATGCAAGATTTAAAACATTTATACATTTTATAATAATATTCAAAGATTTACCCATCCTAAAATATATTATTGAACACAAAATAATGGATATTTCTCTATTGTGAACTTTTAGATGCCTAAAATTTGACTACACAGTATTTATAGTTTGAATACATAGTCTGTGTTTTGATGATATCTCCTTCAATATTAAACCATTTGACCTAAAACCAAATTAATTGGAATCCTCCCTTAAAAATGTATTTTCTATCCAATTTTAATAATTTTTAATTAATTATTTAGTGAGATATGATCGATTTATTATTGTACCCTATTTTTAACATTTTAATTGTGTAAAAGGCCAAGAGCTTTGAAAATCAATTTTCATGGATTTAAAATGGTTTAAAGGCATCTTAATGGGTGAAAAAAGGTATATATTAATATTATACACATTTTAAAAGTGTCAATAATTATCATCCAACATAAAACTTCAATAATTAGACCTTTCTCAATGTAAATTATGAGTTCTTGTTATTGTCATAGGGCCGAGAGTATATAAAATAATGAAATTTCATTTTTAAAGGATTTAAAAGATTATATTCATATTTATGGAGTCCTATTTAAAATATTATCAATCAAATCATAGTCTTCATAAAACAATAAATATGTAAAAGATAATTTCTCACCTAGTTGTACAAGAAAACTCAAATACAGACCTGCAACTTTCAAGTTTTGATGTAAATGTGGGTACACATAAAGATTTAAACTACATTCACATATAAAAGGAGACTAAAAATTTTATTTAATACAAAATACATTGATATTATTCATGATAATATTACAATCTTAATTTTAGATCTGTAATAAATTGACAGATTCTTGTTTCCTCCTTGACAAAACTCCATTATTTGACCTCAATAGACCTGTAATTTTAAATTTATTCATCATATAGACCTAAAGGTCTAATAAATTCCACTACACACATTCTACTACCTTTTATTTTTTTCTTATCTCCTTATTTGATGGAAGGAAGCTCTATCAACTTATAACCAATTATCTATAATTGATTTCATACTTCCTAAAGTCTAAGAACTAATGCTTACCTTCTTGCTAACATAGACTTCCTTCCTTATAAAATTTCTAAATGAAGTCCTACATTTCATGTATATTAAATTTATAACATAATAAAATGACATTCATAATTAAACCTTGTCCCTCAATGTAATTTTTGGACATAAAATTCCTTACAATATACTTCACAATTTGAATGTTCAAACATAGCTTTTTGTAGGGAAAATATGAAAACTCCTAAGAGACCCAATTTGACAAATGAAACACTCCAATGGCTTCTTATTGATCATATAATACCTATAAAACCTGATAAACTCATAAAAACCATAATTTTATGTATTGGCATATGTACAATGAATGAGCTCTTATTGTTCATGCATCAATATTTGAGGAGGTGGTGCAAACAAATTAGATGCAAGAGTATTTGGATCCACATAATTTGACTTAGGAGGTTGAAAAACTACCTCTTCATCCTTTTTAAGGACATGCTCTAGGCCAAGATGATAATTTTATATTTCATACTTTGCTTCAAGATGTCTATAATGTTGGTATGGTTGTAATTTGCCAGATACGGTGACCTCCAAACTTGAATGGGGGAATTTGATGCATTGATATAGAGTGGATAGTATTACACTTATTTCATGTATCCAAGGTCACCCAAGGAATAATTTTTATCACATCTCTAGATCAAAAATATGGCAAAGGGTTTCATGGGTGAGAGGCCCAACAATAATAGGCAAGCAAATGGTACCCTATGATTCTTTTTCCTCATTATCATAAGCCTTGATGGTAATAGTATCTGGTTGAAGATATTCTACAATGTGGCCTTAATGTTTGACCAAATTCAAAGTCACAATATTTAGACCTAAACCATTATCTATGAGGAAATGTTTGATTTTATGTCTAGAAATGACTGCCTCTATATAAATTAGATTATTGTGAAGAGGACTAAAGGGTGACATATTGCTTTGGTCAAAAGTAATTTGTTGCCCTAGGGCCAAATGAATCGCAAGCATTTAGATTTTTTTAGGAGTTATGTCACTTGGGACCTTGGATTGAATCAAAATCTCATTCAATATTTTTTTATGGATATTTAATGTACATAAAAGATCTAGGATAGAAATTTATGTTGGTATACTTTGCAACTATTCCATAATATCATATAGTTTGTCATGAGTAGAAGCAATTGGTTTGTATTTTGAGGTGGAGAGCCTTGAATGGGATTATTAGAGGAAGAAGGTGTAGGACCTTGGATAGTAACCTTAGAATGTTGAGTTGTGATTGCACAACCCCAAGTTGGTAGGTGGTTATTATAATTAGAAGGGGAATTAGGGCCTAGAATGGTAACTCTTGGTCATTGTCTAGTATTAATACCATTTCAAGCCAAAGGGGGATTACTAGTATATGGGGGAGGGGTCCCAAAATGGGTAGTGGTAGATGTTGGGTATTATTACATGTTGGATTAGGATTGATCTTGATAGTGGCTATATGACTATTAGTAATACAAACTATAACATTGTCGTAGTCATAGGGGACAATATTATAGTTGATTTGGCTAGAATTGGTGTCTTGAGCTTGATTATAATTAGTTTACAATTATTATTGATTTTTCCTTTGATTATGATTATTAGGTGGCATGTTCTGACTCTGATTATTATCTTGATGCTAATTATAATTTTGATTGTCAGAAATGTGATATGGAAAATTCTAGTTATACATTGAAGTAATGTTTTTCAACTCTATTTCACCATTGTCTATCAATCTTGGTTAAAGTGGAAATGTTACACATACCTATGAATATAATGACCCTTAACATAATGATAATCTTAAAAATCATGTTCCATGTACCAACTAGGTTAGTTTGGCCTTCTAGAAAAAAAAAAAAATAACCAAATGATCATATTAGCTACAACCATCTTCTGGAACACCACCCTAATCAGTTCACCAAGATCAATGAAAACTTTATTTTGGTATTGACATCTTCCTAGAGGTGGTTGTTACAAATTAAGTGGTTGAGTAGGTGGGGTTTCTTAGGTAGGTAGTGGTTTCACCATTTTCACATATCTATAATATGTTACTCCATCCTCAAAAAAAAATTATTCTTATTGAATGGTTTATAATTATTAGATGTACTTGCTTAAGCTTGCACAACATATTGGTCTGAACCTTGTTCTGAATTTGGTTTTGAGAATAGACTTTGATTACCCCTTTATCAATGATGGATCGATCAATTTATATTCCTTTGGAAATAATCTCTTAAAATGTATTTGTATAATGAATTATGAGATTATAGGCTATATCTAGTTGTAAATTGGTAGTAAATATTGCATCCAATTGTTTATTTGGGAGATTGTGTGGGAATCAACTAGCTAATGTATGCCACCATTACAAGTAACTAGAAAGACTCTCTCCTCCTTTTTGTTTGGCATGACACAAGTCAACCATAGTCACCTCATGTTTTGTGTTATAGGAAAAGTATTGCACAAATGTTTTAGATAAATTGTCAAAGTTATTAATAGAATTTTTGGGTAGATGGAGAAACCACTCTAAAGGTTGCCCAGCCAAACTATGGGTAAACAAATAAAGTAACTACACATGATTGTATGCCACCTCTTAACAAGCAATGAAGAACCCTTTTAAGTGTTCTTTTGGATCACCTTTACCTTTGTATTTTTCAAATTTAGGCATCTCAAAATGATGTAAGAATGGTATCTGAAGATAGCTCATATCAAAGGATAAGAGCATATGTCATCTGATTTGAAAGTTTTATTATGATTTCCTACTTGGATGGTAGAAACTACATCTTTTACCTCTTGGAAGTCCTGAAAAGTAGGGATGGATTGAGAGGGAATGGGCACATGTTTTTTGGTATTTAGAGGTGGATTACCTTGACTTGAATAAAGTAATGGTATAGGGTATGGGGAATTTACACCTGATTGGTTTAACCAGGAATGTTCACCCTTTGATTGGGGTTATATTTTTGATAGATCACTTGTTTTTGGTAAGGAACTTTTTGTTTAGTGCAATATTGATTTGGAGGGAAATGTGGTCTAAACGAAGGTATGTTTTATTAGGTATTAAATGGGACTTGTTAGGTATGGAAAGAAGCATGTTATTGATTCATAGGAATATGTTGGATGAATGGGACTTATTGCTAGTTGGATGGAATATGTTGTTGGATTGAACATGCATATTATTGACTAGAATTAATATGTGTTTGACTGATAAGAATGTATTTTTTATTAGATAACATCTGTTGGGGATTGGTTGCCACTTGTTGAAGTGGGGGATTGGTCACCACTTCTTAAATTAGGGGATTGGTCCCCCTTGTTGAAGTGGTTGATTGGTCACCACTTGTTGAAGTGGAAGGGTATTAGAAACTTGTTGTTGTGGTAAAATCATGTTTGTAACTTATTATTGAAAAGTGTTAGGAACATTGAAAGAAAGAACTTACTAGGGAGATGGAAGAATGTTTTGTTGGATTTTGGCTGGCACTTGATGTGGATTGAAATGTTCTAGTTGAAAATTATCAACCACATGCTAAGAAGAATCCATGAAGTAATTTGGACCAGGATTAGCCAATGGATTACTTTCAAATATAAGAATTTTAAATAAATATGTGACTAATGTATCACTAATAAATAAATCAGTATTGGTTGTAGGATGGACTAGTGAATCTAAGTGTGGTTTAGTTGGTGGATTTACCTCTATAAGTGGTGGCTTTTAAATATTAAGATCGATTAGGGAGTTGACTAAAGTAGCGAAGTCCTGACTATCCTACTTTATTTGAGAGGCAATGAATTGGCTTTGTGAAGGTGGGTCAATGACGTGACCTTTTCCTTTGCTAGACACCATAAAGGCTTGACTAGAGGTTGGTACAAGAGTCTAATTTTGACTAGAAGTATCTTGATTATCCGATAATATAAAGGGTGTTTCATCAAGAGTTTTAACCAAATAGCATAACTTCTCCATTGGAAATCTAGTTGGAAATATAGCTCAAATTTCTGACAATATTATAAGGTTCTCATCTTTATTATCAAAAAGGTGTCATGTAAATTGGTATTTTATGTATTCTACACTAGATGGAACTTTTGAGAAGTATTTTTGGTTTTATCCATGTTCAACATTAGATGGTACATTTGGGAGATAATGTTGATGTTACCTAGATTTGACATTAGATGGAATGTTTTTGGGGTATTGTTGCTCTTGTCCCTGGTTGGTATTGGATGGTATATATGTGAGGCATTGTCAATTTACCTCTTCTTCAACATAATGGTCATATTTGTATGGATTGTAAATTACCTCCTCATCAAAAGAGGGTTTATAAATGGTTCCACTATGTGTATACTTCAGCATTAGGTTTATGTTCTTTGTCTTGGGATAATTTTGTCAATGTGAATGTTTGAATTAATGTGTTTTTATCATGTTAAGATGAATGTCACAATAGAATAATTCAATCAAAGGTATGTCAATGTAAGTGGTCTAGTGAATAAGGGTGTGTGAATCAAATTTATTTTCAAATGTGCACATGAGTTAAAGTATATCAAATGTTTTCAAATGTGTGTGTTTTACAAAGGATGCAAGTGTTTGATGTTTGGATCTTGGAAGTATTTGAACTTGGACTTAACCTTAAACCACTTATCTTAGAAACCCGATTAATGAATATGGAAAATAAACTTGATTGTTTAGGAACTTTTAAACTTGGAATGTTTGTGGTAAACTATTAAATTAGGTTGCAAAATTTTGACCTTAGGTTTTGAACAAGTATGCTTTAGAACATTGGCTTGACTTGAAGTTGTGAACTTAGGATTTTAATTTGTTTTAGACAATGTTTGACTTGATTTGAACTAGATTTTGACTTTATGAAAGCAAGAGTTTGAATTTGTGACTTTGGAACTAGAAGATTGACCTTGTTTGACTTTGGAACTAGAGCTAAAATTAGAATTCAGATAGGTTTGAAACAAAATAGATAGCATAATTGCAATGGTTTAACAAGAAATTGGACCATAATATTGAAATTGGTTTAGATTTGGAAATTAGATTTTGCTTGAAATTAGAACTTAGTTCAAACTGGACAGCTTAATAGCATGGTTTAGATAAGAAGGGTGTGTATTTAGATAAATTTTGACATGGCATTTAGAAGGGGTGATTTTTTACTCAAAATACAGACAGAGTAACACTTTATATGTAGGTGTGTATGGACTATTTTTTGGACTTGATCTAGATTTTGCCTTGATTTTGAACACACGGTGAGTTTTGACACAACATACAAGCAAACAACCATTTAAGTACATGATCCTATCTTAATGGTAAATTAGGAGTCCATAACAATAATTAAGCCTTTAATATAATTGATTTGAGAGGAGAAATTTAATATTCATTTTAATAAAATTATCTAAATGTAGGTGAAATACCCACCCTTTCTCAAAGTCTGTATGTACGAGTCAATATTCAAGGGTTATTACTGTGCACCCCTACATTAGTAATGGTTTTATGGCTAAAAGGTATTAATCTAAAGTTTTTTTTAGTTACTTAGATGGTCCCTGAATGGCACAAAATATATTGAATAAGAGATTTAGGCATCAAGTTGCTCATAAGGGGATACATCCCCTATTGAAGAGACATTGGATTCCTTGAGGGTCAAATGTCTTCTCATTGGGATTTAACCTATTTATTTCATGAAACCCTTTGTGTAATTTTTATATGCCCTAATGACACCTACCAATAATTTATCTCGCTCATTGGATGTACAGGGCTTGTACGGACACAGGGGGTAAAATCCCAGTCATCATGCCCTAAAGACCTATGAGAAGGTAATTACACCCCAATCATATATCCTAAAAGAAAAGGAAATGTATTGTCATTCTGATTCATAGGAATCTAATTAAGGTCAAGTAGAGCATAATAGGTAAATCTCTTGGAATAAAGGTAAATGGTTATCTTCACATTTTTTGGTCACCCAAACAAGGGGAGAGCATAGGCATGAAGGAACTACACAAACACACAAGTAAATAACAAATGAAACAAGTGTGATAAAGGAAATGACTTAGAAAAAAATAAGTTTTTAGAACCCAAATTGAAATAGTGTGTTCATTTTACGCCTAAATAGAAGTGTTTTGAAAATAAATGTGCTTTGTTTTTAGGTCTGAAATCCATGATTTTGGCCAAGGTCCTACAACAGAAAGTTGTCATAAGTTTTTAAGGTGATTTTTGATTAACAAGGAAGATAAAAATAGGCTTTTTTAAGTCTCAAATTTTTTCCACATTGTGATTTCACCATTTTCTATTATAATTTCACCATTACGCAGGCCTCCACAAACACAATCGAAAAAATAAAAGAGATGAATTTGTTATTACTAGAATAATTTCATTATTGTTCAGGATAATTTCATTATTGTTTAGGATAATTTCACTTATATGCAAGACCTATAAAAATACATTCAAACAAATAATAGAGATGATTTCATTAATTTTTAGATGATTTTATGGATCAATTTCATTAATCTATAAGATGATGTCATTGTTTCATTAGATGATTTTGCCTTTTTCAAAAAATATAAAAAAATAGATTAGAACATAACAAAATGATTTCACAAGTACAATTTCACTATTCTCTATGATGGTCTCGTTATTTTTTGGAACCTATAAAAAATAGTAAAATAAAATAGAAATAATTTCACTATTCTCCAATGTGATGTCATTGTTGTGCAGGATGATTTTGTTGTTTTGACCTGAGATAGAAATTAGCAATTTTTTGAATAAAAATAAATGAATTAAGCCAATGATTAGGTTAATTATTTTAATTATATGAACAAGGAAAATTTATAAAAGGTCATGGGGTATGTCATGTCCCACTGAGCATGCCATTATGTAGAATAGGAATCCAAAGAAAGATCATTATTAGTGACATAAAATCAAAAACAACTTGAAGAACATAACATTCTAAGCCTATCCACTAGGTTTGAGCAAGATCAAATCAAATTTTAATGAAGTAAAAAGAAAACAAACACATTATACCTTCCTTAGAGAGTCCTTTTCTTTAAGGTCCAAAGAGGCTTGTGTTTGGCTTGTAGACTAGATATCTTTAGTAATGTGGACTCTAGGCTTGGGCAAAATTTTCCCTTGTCTACACTTGATCTAGCTTGAAATTTTCATGAAGAAATGTGAAGTTGTAGTATAATTTTGGCATAATAAGTTTAGTTCAAGAGGGCTTGTCTATAATATCCAAGGGCCCTTACATTTATAGACTTTTGGTTTGAATGTGAGCCATTTATCTAAGATCAAGATCAATGGTGGAGAGGGAGTCCTCAAACTCATGATTTCACAAGAGTGTGTAAGAGACTCCATTTAAGGCAATTTTAGAGTATGGAAGAGATTTAGAATAAAAGTGCAATCATTATTCCTCTTGGAGTGTATCATAGACCATGTAATAGATGAGTGTGTAAGAGGCCTTGTCATAAGTGTAAGAGAGTGTTTAAATGGCCATGTCATAAGTCACCTTTCTTACACTCCACTCCTTGTTCCATTTCCTTTCCAAATGATGTCACTAATGTGAGGTAATATTGCAATTTTGAATCTAGGAAATTTGATAATTCAAAATCCTTGGAATTTTCCATTATATGAAGGTTGGGTTAATTAATTAGGTGATTAAATAACCATTCAAAGAATGGTGTAGTTGAAATGTTCATTTATCCAATTAAATGTTCATTTAATTTCCCTAGAATAACACTTACAAAATGTTAAGTTCATTTGGGGTGCACTCAATAGAATTATTGTGATGCTACAGTGTACTGCCCCAATTAAGAACATGTCATTGCAAATTTTAGTTAAATTGGTAAATATGCAAGTAAATTAGATTAATTTACCATTTTTTTATAAATTTTCTTGTCATTATGAAAAGTAATTTTGATTTCAATTTAGACATGTAAGTGAAAATGAAGTGTCTACACATGCAAACATGCATAAGTAACCAAGGTTGCACATTGATTCCTATTTACCTACAAATGGGGTCATGAAACTCCCATAGTTGGTTGATGTTGATGAACTCATGAACCTAAAGTGTTTATCTTGAAAAAGGGGGATGAAATTCCTTAGGCTTTGTTAAAATATAAATTGGAAGAAAAAGATGTAGTGACAGCTAAAAAGGTTGCTACTTCAGAGCCAATCACTAGTCTGATAGTTTCCACCATGTCTAGAGCTGAAATCATCAATCTCTTAAAAAGTACATTCCACTCATCCTTCCATTCAGCCTAAAAGGGTTATGAACCTATAAATTCTCTAAGTCTTATAATGAGGGACACCAAGAGTGATTAGCCAGTCTCCCTGATCTATGAATGATAGAATTGTTAAATACTAAAGAGGTCCCTCTTCATAATAACATTTCTCATGACTACCATCATAATTTCCCAACACTCAAACACACAAGGGAGATTCATACTTTACATTTTACTCTTGTTACATTTGAGCCTATTTAAATCATGTTCTTAGATCATGTTATGATAAGGTTGTATTAGTTTTCCAATATTTTTAATCCATTTGGTTTGCTTCCTCTTGAGATGTCAGTCATTCTACTTCAGCCTACATTAATTTTTGATTTGCAACACATCTTGGGCTCCTCAATATATAGTCACATTGTTCCTTCTCCTTTGGCCATGTTGGTAATAAAAGATAAAATTCATACCTTAAAATGGGTACCATAGCCATTAACATTGGGTCTCATGCTTATCCACACATTCTTAAAGAGAGGCCTTCTCCCCCCCTCGTGAAGAAGGGAGCCACTCACTAATTTCCTACTAACCTTCCCACATATAATGATGGGAAAAGTAGAGTTACCCATGTCCTATCAGTATTAATTTAAGCTACATAATTATGTTCCTAAAAAATTTACCCCAAAATAAAATCATAACTATGTTGGGATATTGCTCATACTTAAAAATCATCTTAACTATGATGACATACTTCCTATACCAAAGAAAAGTCTAGAAAACTTCCTTTTGAGTTCTTAGAGGTGGTTACCTAACTCAATTGAAATATTATAAGCAAGCCTTTTTAATTCCTATAGGTCTTTCCTTTCCTTAAATAAGGTCACAAGAGTCAGCCTTTCACATTTCTATAGACTCTTCTATTCATTCTACAACAGGCAAGGATTCATCACTATTCTGAGTCTCAAGACTATGAACCTCAAGAGGGGTTAATGTCTATGCTCAATATTCATATGGTTGAGATATCATAAGACCAATAAGCCTTTCCAAACAACACTTATTCTTCCACATATGATTATTGGGTCATCTACTATGATGGGGATAAGTGTCATCTAGGTGCAGGGGTAATAGTTATTTTAATTTCTCTTGAAGAATGAGTCATGCCATTTGGTTTCAATCTAGACTTTGAGTGTAAAAATAATGGGTTTGAGTATGAATCCCTATTACTTGGCATGTTTATCAAAAAATATTTATGTGTTCAGAACATAAGGATCCAAGGTGACTTATAGCTGGTCTCTAACCAAGATTCTAAGGTTTATCAAATTAAAGTTAAACATATTAAATTATATAAAGCCACTATGTGTGATATTTCTAAATACTTTGACTTTGTTCTTATATAGGCAATCCCTAAGGAAAGTAACTAGCTTATTGACTCCATGGATGCTTCATCTTAGTACTTTGATCCTCATCTCACTATACCATATTTTGATTTTGAGGTTTTGGTTAGGACAAAACCTCTTGTGCACAAAACTCCTATTGGCCAAACCATTGCCCATATTTAAAGAGATGACAATCCATTAATCTTTGACTTAGTTGAGAATGATGAGGTTATTATCAATTTCTTATGAGCCTAAAATTAGATCTGCATTTTTTATGAGGATCAGAGTAAGACCTCCTTCATTATGCCAAGTTGAACCTTTTGTTATGTCATGATGCCCTTCAGTCTCAAAAATATAGGGTCAACATATCAAAAGGCCATGACCCACATATTCCATGATCTTATTCATAATATAGTGGAGGTATACATCAATGATATTTTAAGGAAATAAATATGATTAATAGAACACTTAGAGGTGTTATGCACCATCTTATCATGCTTAATTGAATATAATGTTACTCTTAACCTAGGAAAATGTATGTTTGGAGTCACCAACAGAAATCTCCTAGGGTATATCATCTCCCAGTGTGGGATTGATATTGACCCTACCAATATTCAAGAAATTTTGGAAATGTTTCCTCTCATATATGAATTAGACATTATAACATTCCTAGGTAAGTTGGTATCCACTCAATGACTCATTCTTAATATTACCTATGTTCTTCATCCTATCAATAACTTGCTTAAAAATATAAGTGGCCTAACTTGGACAGATGATTGTTAGGAGGCATTTAAAACAATGAAATGCTTCATTATGTCTCCCTCCATGCTCATGGAGTCTAAGATGGATAATCCCTTGATACTTTACATCAAATCAACTAAGGTGTCTCCTTATTACCTATTGGTTCAAGAGGATGATACTAGCAAATAATGTACCATTTATTTCATTAATCACACCCTTATCGATTATGAAATGTGATACACTCAACCAAAAAAGGAATGATTAACTATATTATTTGCAACCAAGTGGTTGTGGCATTATATGCTTAATCAAGAGATAAGAATTATCATGAGATCTTAATCCCAACATACTTTTCTAACCCAACTGGATTTCTATGGGAAGGCTAGGTATTTCAACATGCTTTTAAGCGAGTTTGCTTTAACTTACGTCAACCAAAATTTTATTAAGGTAAAAATCATTATTGATTGGTTAGATGATTCTCCTATAGAATTTAATTATTTTATCAATACTAACTTTCCTAATGAATTGATCTACTATATACAAAAACCTATTATTACTTCTTCTCCTTGGTACATAGATATTATCTACCTAATCGACCACACTTATCCCAAAGGTGCCAACTCATATTAGAATATGTGTCTTCACATAATTGCATCCAAATATGTTATTTTAGACACATTTCTCTATTGTAAGGCATTTTATGGTATGTTACTTAGATGTGTCAACCAAGAGAAGTTAGAAAGAATCACTTTTCATTATCATAGTGGCATTTTTGGTAGACACTTTGGTAGCCATGTGACCACTCTCAAAATCTGTAGGATGGGATATTTATGGCCCACCCTAAACCATGATTCCTATTTCTATTCAAATTTTGCTTTCTATATTCAAGAGAAGAATTAAGAAACTTAAGAAGGAATGGCCAAGGCTTGATGTGTACCTGGATATAGTCTGCGCACCGTAATCCAGACGCTATGAGTACTCCTCTTTGGCTGTGGAGGAATGACACCTGCAAAGAAAAAGAGACTTGGACAAAAAAGGTGTTAGATAAGGAGATGGTGGGTTGCCAAGCAAAAGCTTGATCCCAGAAGTATGAAGACTTCCTTAAGGGATGTCAACCCACTAATTGATAAAAGAAAAGTCTGATAAAATACAAAATGATTAAATACTGATATGATAAAAGACTGAAAAGGAAAAAGGAAGCAAAAACTTACCTGAAAGATGTTGTCAGACTAGTCATAGTCGCCGGCGTCGGTGGTCCTACCAGCGTCAGTTGTTGAGGTCTGCCGACGTCGGTTAGTCTGCCGACGTCGGTTGGGGTAATGACCAGCATCGGTCGGGGCAGTGGTCTGTAGTCGGGTCTGGTCGAGTTTCTTGCTCTAGGGACGGGTCTGTGAACAAGTCTGTGGTCTGTTTGATTGGTCTGAGACAAAGTTTTGGGCTCAAGTGAATGGTCTAGGGTCTAGGTCTGAGAGTCTGGTTTAATGGGCAGAATGTATGGTCTGATAGAGGGATCAAACAGAAGACAAGGATAGCAGAGAGACAGGATTCGGGACTGGTCTAGTTTGGTCAGAGTTTGGTTTGGGAGAAAGGAGTGTTGAATCTAGTTTAGAAACAAATGACTAGAAAACACAAATGAAAACAAAGAAGAAAACTTACATGTGGTATGCTGAAGAAAGTGTTGCAGACTGGTGTACCTGTTGTTGGTGCTGATGGTGATGAAAATCCCGTTGTTGGTGGAGTTGCTAAAGCTAGAATACCTGTTGTTACACCTGAGGGAGAGAATGAGAGGCTTGGTTTGAAGATTGGCAGAGTGGCAGGGTCCAAGAACGGATTGATGATCAGAGTGCAAGATCCCAAAGTTGGGTTATGCGAGAGGAGAGACCAAGAGAGCCAAGAGAGGGGGATAACAGTGCAGAAAACTGTTAAGAAGGCCACCGACGTCGGTCGATAGTTGACCGACGTTGGCGGCTAAAAGGCCAGAGAAAGGCTAAAAATAGCCTTTCATCCATTTTCCAACCACCGGGTCAGCTAATCCAAGGGAGAAACGGTCGAAGGGGATTAAATGGACGAGGGGAGAAGTTGGAATGGGAGTCTAGGTGTTAAATATGGCCATGTGGGGAATGAAGGGAATCCAAGGAGGGTATCTTAGGGTGGTGAGGTGGCAAGGAGAGGGAAAAGGGACTTATTTAATTAAAAATAGATGATTATTTCTAATTAATAAGACCTAGGTGGGTTAGGGATAGTCGAAGTGGCAAGGGACCAAGGGGAGAGAGAACGAGAAAGATGACCAGGGGAGTAGACATGATTTCAGTGTCTACATTTGCCCCTTTTTGTCTTGTTGATTGTTCTGGACGAACTGCAAGACAAAAACAGGAGTTGGTTGCCCCAGGTGTGGGAGAAGATTGATTTCGTCTTGTTGGTTGTTCAGTGAACTGCAAGACAAAAATAGAAAGAGATTGAGAGATTGATTGCCCCGATTATGGAGAAGGTATTCCCCCTCAAAGTAGGAGTCGAGGGAAGGGAACCTGAAACCAGGTGCTGATTTGATAAAGAGTGGATGAAGAAGAGAGGTGAGGGTGAATGCTGCAAAAGGCATAATTGCGCGTATACCACTGCACGAAATGGTCGGGTCAATTGTCATAGGTTAAGGGTCGAGGAGTGCCAAAATTGAAGTAACCAGGCCCCAGCATTTAGTCGTCTGCTGATCAGGTCACTCAATCTAAGCTGTAGCTCCAAATGGTCATCGTGTTCCAGGTATCCCAGGCTCAGGAAGTGCTCCTAGAAACATGAAAAAGTCACAAGTAGTGCGGATCAACTGGCTTGCGATCCTATACTTGTGAGGGTCCAAAAATAGGTATGCGCACAATTTGCTAACCAATCGGGAGGTAGCATATATGCAAAAACAACCAAGGCAACGTGGTCTTGGAAGTGGTCATGGTCGGAGGAGATAGGCATGATCTCCATGGTCATTGGTCGAAGTGGATGGATGGACGAAAAGATGTGGCTGAGCTAACCTCAGAACACTGAGTGTTGCCTACATATCCCTTGTGTAAAAGGGCCTTAGGCCAATGTAGTTCTCCCTAGAAGGGAGGAATGGTCAAAGGGATTAAATTGGTCTTGGTCAAAGTGGTCGAGGGACTGGTCGTGGTCGAAAGAAGGTTTGTCTGTCAGAGAGACGAATAAATGAAGATGGTCAAGCTAACCTCAGAAGATGGTCATGTCATCTGAGTGCTGCCTACATAGCCCCGGTCTTAGGGCCTCAAACCAATGTAGTTCAAACTGAGAGTCTGAGTGGTAGGCAAGAGGTCAAAAGATTTGAATGATTGGTTTTGGTCAAGTGTCAAAACGATGAGGAGAAAGAGATGTTACAGCCTTTTCCAAATGGTGTATTCTATAACATTGGTCGAGGGTCTTTCATCCCTAGCAAGTGTCCATAGTCGTGATAGATGTATGCTAAAAATGAATTGAGGTCTATTTATTCTTCAGCAAGTATTAGTTTATGCTTAACATAAATTGGGTCAGGTCGATAGTTTCCATGCGTATTGGTATCCACAAAAACTATGTGAAATGGACTAGGTCGTGTTGATGGTCTGAAAATGTTGGATTGGTTTAGTTTGAGTTTGTTTGGATAGATAATGATTTGGTTGGAAGTGTGACCAAGATGTGTCAAAAACGAAAGGCGAATTGCTCTTTCATTGACAAGAACCAGAATGAGAGCATGGATAGGGGTTGTTTAGAAACAAAAGACCCGTTCATGCATTGCATTGTTGACTAGTGGTTGTGTTAGAGCGGTAATTGAATCACTTGACGTTAAGTGAGCTCAAAATCCCTTGAGTGTGCAGGGGTGATAGGATTGATAATGAGAGATGGAAGGGGGAACCTTTTTGTGGCAGGAACGACATTGCCCCTTTTATAGGTGACCCGGAGAACAACTATAGACAAGTCCATAACTCTAAAGTTTTGTCAGTGATTTTTTTTTTTGTTTTTTATTTTTTTTTTTGAAGGCAGACTGATCGATGCGAGAAGCCTGCGATGGGATATTTTTATGCGTTGGGGTCATGTCGTGAAGCTGATTGATGCGGGAAGCCTCAGAGATAATGCTATGTATGTAGCAAAATTTATGCATAGCCATCCTTCGAGGGAGTGGTCTATATTCTGCTTTTTGATGTTTTGATAACTTTGACCTAGCTGTCCTTCAAGGGAGCAGTCTAGTAAATACAGCAATGATGATGCAGCTGTCCTTCGAGGGAGCAGTCTACATTTATAGTTTTATGACCTTGGAAAATGCATCCCATTTTGATATATTTTTGATTGATTTTGCTGACTGGACTTTTGGTCATGGACTTGACTATTGAGGTTTAGAGGGTTTCCCTTTTATTAGGACAAAGCATTCATGCTTGCCAAAAGGGTTAGGATTGAGGGTTGAAAGGAGATAGGAATGACGGTGACAAAGACTACTCAAGGGATCAAGCTCAAGTTAAACGTCAAATGAATAATTACTTGACTAACGGTGGACTGGTCAAAGAGGCAAGACATAAAGGGGCTCAGGTTTTGACAAAATCCTGACCCATGCTGGTGTTAAGGTCTGAGTTAATTGGGAGCAAACTTGCCCCATTTGCTTCTTTCCAAATTGGTCACAATGATTAATGACAGTTTGAATAAATGATAGGTGTTTGGTTGGTCGATGTTTGATAATTGAAGTTTGGTCAAGGTTTGGTTGATGGTGGTCGGGGTCATGTTTAAAAAGGTTGGTTGATGATTGGACTATGTGTGGTCGAGGTTTAGTCGAGGTCATGGTCGATGTCATGGTCGAAGGCTTGGTTGAATGTTTGGTCGAGGTCGAGATAAGGTTGGACTCCCCCAGTTGCTTAGGGAGAATGTTGGATAGATTGGTCAAGGTCAGTTGAGGCTTAGTGGCCAAATGGACTGTGTTGATGTCGAATAATGGGGTCAAAGGCGGTAAAGGGACCATAATCTGGCGTGGAGATCCTGATTTAGGCGACGAGGTTTGAGAGGCATGGGTCGATGTTGATAATTTGTCGAAAAGGTGGTCAAGAGGGTCCTTGATTAGAAGGGAATCCTTTCTCTGTTGTTAATGAATGACAGCTTTGAGAGTGCAACAACGCTCAGTGTCATGTCCCAGAGTGTGATGATAATGACAGAATTTAGAGTTGTCGAACCAAGAGGGTTTTGATCCGAGAGTTGATGAGTGGGGTGGTGTTGAAGGTTTGTTGATAACGTGGTCGAGAAGAAGGGTGTCATTTCCCAGACATTGGCGAATGGCAACCTTGAGGGCACAACAATGTTCGGTGTCATGCCCAGGCATGCGATGATACGCACAAATGCGGGTGTCGTCGAACCAAGGTGGTTTTGGTCTGAGAGATTGATATGGTTTAAGAGCCGGGAGATAGATACGAGAGGACTGCAACAATTGCCGTAATAGCAAAGCATAAAAACCTGCTAACGGGTCTAGATGTTTTGTCGTAGTGGAGATTGATGACTTTGGTTTAGGAGGCGTTAAAGGCATAGGTAGATGGTTTGGAAGAGATATATGTCTGAAGGGTTGAGGGAGTAATGGAGGCAACTTACCTCTATGAAGTATGGGAGTAGGAAGAACTCCTATTAAAGTGGATGGATGCGGGCCCAAGATTGAAGGTAATGAAGAAGGTGGGGGAGAAGTCCTCTGGTATGGTCTAGTGGCCTTCTTTGATATGGTTTGAGGGCCATTATTGTGAGAGGCGAGGTTAGATGTGGGGCGAACACCAAGAGGTTCAATCTCTTTTGGTAAGGTGGGCGCTTGTGCGGGTTTGGGCTTAGATGTGGACGGAGGTGAGTGAGATGTAACAATCTCAGGCAAAAGGCAAGAGGAAACTGTGACTGGGTCTTCCTCATTTGAAATGGGTGAAGAGACTGATTCTTCTCCTAGTGGAGAAGAAATAAGAGAGTGCGGCTCCTCAAGAGAGAAGAAGGCAGGGATGACCGTGCCTTCTGCTTGTGCTTGAGGAGTAGGCAAGGTAAGGTCTTCAGATGAAGGTAAGGCTAATGGCGTAGGCATGGTCGAGGTGTCCTCTAGTATGAGAAAGGTAGATGGAGGACTAATAGGAGAAGAAAGTTCTTCATCCTGTGAGGGAGAAGGTTGGTCAAGGACAAGAGGCAAAATAGTGTTGATTGTGTGAATATCATGGTCTTGGGGGTCATTGGTCGAAGTCTGGACGTTGTTTTGAGTAGGTGGATGGTTTGGAAATGGTTGTTTGAAGATGTCGATGTTTTGATTGGGTGGGGCGTTCGGGTTATCTAAAATAAGATCCCCCTTGTCAATCATGTCTTGGATGATGTTCTTGAAGGTTTGGCAATTATCGATGTCATGGCCGTGGACGCGATGAAAGTGACAGAAGTCGGCCTCTCTATACCATGTAGGGAGGGCTTTTGAAGGGTCGAATTGAGGTGGTCGGATTGGAGGGAGATTGAGGACCCCCTGCTTGAGTAGTTTTTCCAAAACGGAAGTGTATGATTCACCAAGTGGAGTGTATAAACGCTAGATGTACCATTGTTGGAATTGTTTGGTGATGCTTGGAGATGTGGAAGGTTGAGAGTAATTAGTTGTCGTCGAAGATGGTGATCTAATGACCACAGTGTTAGCCACTCCTTTGGGTTTGGATTTGGCAGAAGAAGAAGGTCTGGAAGAAGAATGGTCATTGGTTTTTGTGTTGGTATTACGCAATTTGACCTTATCCTCCTCAATGGCATAGAGTTCAAGCTTTCGAGCCATGGTGAAAGCTTCGTCGAAAGTGCGGAATGTCTGAATCCGTAAGGTATAAGAGATGTGCTTGGCACATTCTCAAGAAAAGAGCTCGATGAGCTCAGGTTGAGGTAAGGAGAAAGAGAGTTGGTTAATCAGGCCTCTCCAACGGGTGACAAAATCGACTATTGATTCATCGTTGAATTGCCTGATGGAGTAAAGGTCTGTGATTGTGACTTGTTTGGTGATGTTGATAGAAAAATGGTCAAGAAATAATTGGGCAAGTTGAATGAATGAAAAGATAGAATGTCTGGCAAGAGAGCTATACCAGTCAAGGGCGGAGCCAGAAAGGGACATAGGGAACGTGCGTAAAAGTAATGCATCGTCGTGGGCAATAAGATAGCAGGCATGTCTGAATGCCCATAGATGTTGTTGCAGGTCCTCCTTACTCTAGAAGTGAGCAAATTTAGGAAGCTCCCAATGGTTGGGGTATGGTCAGATAGGGACAGAAGGATGGATGGGCTCGTTGCAAATTTGCTCATACGAGAGAGCATTGCGTGAACCAGAGATAGAGGTCTCGAAACTGGACATTTTATCCATCAGCATTTTAATGACGTCTGCTGACGAATTGGTGGATGGAGTGCCCCCTAGGTTGTAGGGCACTTAAAAGAGGCTAGAGGAGGTATACGACGTAGACGGTTGTACCAGTAAGGGGGCAACGTACGGATGACTAGTCGCAGAGACATAAGTGGAAGCCAAAAGTGGTTGAGTTATGAAGGTCGAGGGTATAAGTTGACTAGATAGCACCAAGGGTGGTTGCATGGTGGCACTGGTAGAAGGATAGGTTGTCACTCTTGCGTGTATAGGTGTAAGAGTGGGCGAGGTCAAGACAACTAAGTTCTGATATGGTGTAGAACTCGGTTGAAATGTGTGCAGTTGAGGGGGCAATGAAACCCTGATGGAGGTTGGTCTAAAAATGGATGGGGAGGCTAAACTTTGCGTATTGGCCATGGTCGGGTTAACGGTTGAGGCAAAAGGCTGAGTAGTGGATGGTGTTAATGTCATCACCGCTTCACCCGAAAGGTCTCACGCTGGGTCTCTCGCGAAATAGTTTTTGAGGGCTGTAACGTTGAGGTCCAAGAATCTTTCGAAATCTTGGTCCCCTTCAAGGATGATGGGAGTCTGAGTCGGGGTCGGTCCTGTAGGAGTTCTTTCAATCTCCGAGTGGAACTCCATGATAGGATTGGTTAGGGATGAGAAAGCGTGGTCAAGAAGAGGGTCAGGTTCCAAAAACTGTGTGTTTTCAGTTTCAGAAACTCAGAATGAGGTTTTGGCAGAAAAAGGGGTCAGGTTTTAAGTTGCTGTTTTGAAGAAAAGGATCTTTGACAGTGACCAACGTCGGTTATAAAACCGATGTCAGTGATATTAGCAGGCTGACGTCAGTCAGAAAACTGATGCCAGTGAGGAAAGATGGCCGATGTCGGTGGTAAAGCCGATGCCGGTCACTATAATTCCTAGAAACTCAGTGAAATTTGAAGATTCTTGGAAAAAAGGAAGAAGAGCGTCCTCACAACTCAAAAAAGTAGATAAGAACAGAGAAACAGAGATGGAGACAGGCAGACACTAAGCGTTAAATCCTAAGAATCGATTTTTAGAATCTTGTGGCTTATGCCTTAAAATGATGTTTGAGGAAGTTGGCTGTAAGAAGGGTCCTAGAATAGGTAATCTAAAGATGGTTTCAAGTCTGTTTAGGCACTCAAAAATCTGTATTAGCTTTCGTACAGGCCTGGTGCTAAGGAGCAAGCTCCCCTCACTTCATGATTCCAGTGGTTAGCTGGTTTCGCTTAGCTAAAATATACTTTCATTATAGTTTAGACTCTGCCAGAGAACAGAGTTGGCTTTCCCCTTGGTGGTGAAATCCAAGTAGGATTGTTGGGTTGGGTAAGGTTGTCTGCTGGGTGATGAAATCCCAGTCGGGCCTTGTCTCAAGTGAGTTTGATGTTTTATTCAGTGCACGTGGTCTGGTAGTGTAACATCAAGTGATCTACGATTTATTCAATATGCGGTTTAACTAATTACTAAGTGTGGTCTAAGAAATGCAAGCACAAGCAGAAATGCAATGCAATAAGTTTTAAAGCCCCAAATGGAAATGTTAAATTGGAATGAAAACAAGTTGGAGAAATGGGTTGAAGAAAATGATTCTTTTACTAGTCTAGAAATGCAAGAAAAAGTTCTTTTTATTTCCTGCTTATGATGTTTTTTTGGAAAAGAAAAACGAGGTGAAAAGGAAGAAGCCTAATGCACCTAAATGAACAAAGAAGGAAGGGAACCCAAGGAAGGCCCTAAAGGTCCCACTGGGCGTGCCAGAATGTTTCTATTCAAATTTTGCTTTCTATATTCAAGAGAAGAATTAATAAACTTAAGAAGGAATGGTCAAGGCTTGATGTGTACCTGGATATAGTCTGCGCACCGTAATCCAGATGCTGTGAGTACTCCTCTTTGGCTGTGGAGGAATGACACCTGCAAAGAAAAAGAGACTTGGACAAAAAAGGTGTTAGATAAGGAGATGGTGGGTTGCCAAGCAAAAGCTTGATCCCAGAAGTATGAAGACTTCCTTAAGGGATGTCAACCCACTAATTGATAAAAGAAAAGTCTGATAAAATACAGAATGATTAAATACTCATATGATAAAAGACTGAAAAGGAAAAAGGAAGCAAAAACTTACCTGAAAGATGTTGTTAGACTAGTCACAGTCACCGGCATCGGTGGTCCTACCGGCGTCAGTTGTTGAGGTCTGTCGACGTCGGTTAGTCTGCCGATGTCAGTTGGGGTAATGACCGGCGTCGGTCGGGGCAATGGTCTGTAGTCGGGTCTGGTCGAGTTTCTTGCTCTGGGGATGGGTCTGTGAACAAGTCTGTGGTCTGTTTGATTGGTCTGAGACAAAGTTTTGGGCTCAGGTGAATGGTCTAGGGTCTGGGTCTAAGAGTCTGGTTGAATGGGCAGAATGTATGGTCTGATAGAGGGATCAAACAAAAGACAGGGATAGCAGAGAGACAGGGTTCGAGACTGGTCTAGTTTGGTCAGAGTTTGGTTTGGGAGAAAGGAGTGTTGAATCTAGTTTAGAAACAAATGACTAGAAAACACAGAAGAAAACTTACCTGTGGTATGCTGAAGAAAGCGTTACAGACTGGTGTACCTGTTGTTGGTGCTGATGGTGATGAAAATCCCGTCGCTGGTGGAGTTGCTGAAGCCAGAATACCTGTTGTTACACTTGAGGGAGAGAATGAGAGGCTTGGTTTGAAGATTGGCAGAGTGGCAGGGTCTAAGAACGAATTGATGATCAGAGTGCAAGATCCCAGAGTTGGGTTATGCGAGAGGAGAGACCAAGAGAGCCAAGAGAGGGGGATAACGGTGTAGAAAACCGTTAAGAAGGCCGCCGACACTGGCAATATCACTGACATCAGTCGATAGTTGACCGACGTCGGCGGCTAAAAGGCCGGAGAAAGGCTAAAAATAGCCTTTCATCCATTTTCCAACCGCCGGGTCAGCTAGTCCAAGGGAGAAACGGTCGAAGGGGATTAAATGGACGAGGGGAGAAGTTGGAATGGGAGTCAAGGTGCTAAATATGGCCATGTGGGGAATGAAGGGAATCCAAGGAGGGTATCCTAGGGTGGTGAGGTGGCAAGGAGAGGGAAAAGGGAATTATTTAATTAAAAATAGATGATTATTTCTAATTAATAAGACCTAGGTGGGTTAGGGATAGTCGAAGTGGCAAGGGACCAAGGGGAGAGAGAACGAGAAAGATGACCAGGGGAGTAGACACGATTTCGGTGTCTACAATTCCATAGAGTATGTGTGAAAATGCAAGAAGTTCCCATATTTTTCACATGATATACATATTCCTAGTAGGGCATTGTAGCCCATAGTCACTCTATGGCCTCATAATACCTCTAGCAATGTCTCCTACTATTGGCTACCTCTAAGGCCATCTCACCCACTCTAACCTAGAGGCCAGTATAGTGGCCCCTATTAGTGTCTCCCTCTAAGGTTTCCCCCTATCCTATGGTTGGATGCTCATCCCCCTCCTCCACCTACCATTGTATCCACTAGGGGATCTATTCTCTTTGCCCTAGCTAGTAAGGTATTATTCTTCATCTTTAGCATTATCACCATCATAGATGTAAGATACATTGGGGGAAATAAATTTATATGTTGGCCAATCCCTATAGGGAGTCTAAGATCTATCAATATCTACCTCTATTCATGTCAGTGCTAAGTTAGAAAAGGTTGATCAGGGTGTCCTTGATCATATTCCACCTACTCATAGTATATACAATCATAAAGATCCAAAACATGTAAAATCAACTAAATAGTTAAGTTATAAAGTGAAATACAAACTGTAAATGTAAATATTTAAATCAACATTTTACCTAGATCCCCCTTGTGCTAATTAGGGATAAAATTATCATCTACGGCCTCCTTAACATCAATGTTAAGGTTTTCCTCTATATCAATATACTGTACCCGCCTTACCATATCCACGTCTTAGATGTTATTAATCAAGATCTTCCTAATTTGGGTCCTATTGTGGTGGTGGTTTTGGTGGTGGGCCCATATATTATTGCCTAGTTATGATATCTACTCTTATTTACCTAGTTGGTTACAGTAGACGCCCCTGTACCACTCCTGACTGAATTAGTTAGGTGATGGGCACTTCTCTCACAAGTGAGTGCCATGTTAACCTTCCCAATATCATAGCCTTTTCCTCATATATTCCCCTATAAACAATCTTAAAGATAGGATAGTTACATGAATAGGGCATGCCAAATTGTTATGGTACCCTTTATATAGGGTATACCTCAATCTATGAGACTCTATCTCAAACTTGAGTGGCTCTTATAGATATTATAAGATAAACCCACTCATTGGCCCACTGCCTAACCATGTCCTATTAAGGCAACACAATTAGGTCAGTTATTGTTAAAGTCTCCATTCCTTAGGATAAAGCATGAAATGGCATCACATCCCTCTATATAATGAACCTAATGTCCCTAGGCCCTCTAATCATCACTCCCCTCTGATAAAGAATGATGCCCTCGTATATCAAACCCAAGATAATCATTGGGTGGCTAATCAAGAGGGATCTTAGATGAGCCACATGATATAAATCCCTATAAATCTGAGCCAATAACTCTTATATCTAAGATTATCATGATCCTCTCTCATCAATACATCACAAAAGGTGACCAACAGAATAGTAACCTATCGGTACCCTTGTCTCTCACTAATTAAAAAGCAAAAATACCAATAATGGCCTTTCATAGGTTGGACATCATTGATCCCTCAACCTGAAAAAGCCTCATGTCATGCTTCACATCCACATCAAGTACATCAGTATCTCTAAAATACTTTACCCAATTACAAACCTCACAACTACTCTTGATAGCTCAAATTGATACCAACCAACTAGTTATAAGAAGGCCTAGGATCTAATAGATACCACCAAAAGTGATCATCCACTCTCTTATGGCCTAGGGGAACACAAACATGTTTTGATCAGGGTCCCAATAAGTTAAAATGTGATAAAGAAGTTAGTTGGATATTAGGATGATCCATGTTTATTTAACCCATAGAATCCCAACTCGATGAAGGATGGATAACTTGTCTACCATCAAAAGTTCCAAGACTCAAAAGAGCCAATCCTACTCTTGATCTCTACTCTAATGAATATAAGGTACTTATAATAAAAAAGGACCCTAAATTGGCATAAATTCCAATTCAATCCTATACAAAAATATAAGTTTCTTCATTTAGTTCTAGTGAACATAACCACCCTTATTTGTAGGTGATGATTAAATAACCACCTCCGGTGGTTACATAACTATCCTAGGTGATTACAAAACTACCCTAGGTGGTAGTTTCAATACCACTTCACTATAAATAATGATGATTACATAACTACCAGCCTATAAAGGCCAATAATTATGTCCTCGAGTGATAATTTTTACCGATAGCCACATGCCATCCAAAACTCTCAAAATCTACCAAAAAAAAATCTTATATTTTTATAATCTAACCTTCCCCTTAAGAATTTTAAAGCTATAAATTTTTAAATACATTATATTTATAGTAAGTTTTGACCTAAAATCATAGAATTGGGGAAAAAGGAAAAGGACCACAAAACCTATTGATCCTAACCCATAGCTTCTTCCATTGGTAGATTCACCATCTTCTCATCATCCTCTTCATGTTGATTGCTTTCTTACTTGAAACAATCACAAACAATCTAGAGCTCAAGAAATCTTAAAATTAATTGGCATAAATGAGTTAGTTTTTTATAAGTTTTTAAATATATTTAGCCCCAAACTAATTATTTTTAGTTTAAAAGCTTTCCAATTTTGGTATGTTTTCACATTATACATATATTTTGATGTTTACATATCATATTTTTACTAAATTATACAAATTATATTTTAAAATTGATGGTTTAATGAATTTCTATCTTTCTTAGCACATTTTTATAGTTTTGCAAGTTCTTGACCACTTAGGGCTAGATTCGATTCCTTGACGGGATTTTTTAGTTAGTATGATCTTCCATACATATATGGTACATATTCTTATTCACATTCTAATTACATAATTTATTTTTTGCTTTCTCATTGTGTTGCACTTGATTCTCATCTTTTGATTGTAGGTTGCATAAAGTCTTGACTAGTTTTGCTACACTACTAAGGTAAGTAAGATAAGTATTTCTAACTTCCTATTTACCTTATGCATGACACTGCTCAATACTACACCCTTATCAATTCATGATAAAGTTTCCTCTCAAAGGGCAAATATGTCTACACCTAATTTTCCCACAGTGTGATATTCTTGACATGACAGGTCCAATGATGATGTAATGACCTCTTAATAATTTTCAAATGGGAACTCTCTAACACCTATTACCCTATTGCTTCCCTCTCTCTCTTCTAGGTCCCTCAAATCCCCCTTTTTTTGACCTTTTCAGATCCCTCATCTTATTTTCAAAAATCTCACATGATTGATAGAATTGTCATATTAGGTGATGAAACCACCCCATGGAGTTATAGAATCACCCTATGAGTGACGGTGGTTCTGTAAATGACCTTGAAAAACCCATTACAAAAGGGTGGTTTTTTTTAAATGAATGGAAGTTGTGTAATCTAATATGAAATTTTTATCCCCAAGAATGACTATTACGTAATCACCTCCTACAAACAAGGGCATTTATGTCACCGTTATCTCGCCTTATAATTTTAGCTTTTAGGAATCATTCTTTGATGTGATTTGTATGGTTATTATCATATTTTTTATTCTTTAAACCTTAAATTCACTGCAAATTGGGCACACTCACTTCTATTTCTAATCATTTTGAGTCCTTCCTAAGTTCAACTCAATTAAACTTCTTCGCGTAACCTTCATTGCTCTTCTACAAATAAGTTAATTTTGGCTTGATTTTGTATATGAAATTTGTATTAAATCTTAATATTTTTGAAGTCTTTAAATTCACATCTTACATAATTCCTTTAGAGCTTTGTTTTGATTGCTTTCATATTCGACTACACAGTTCTAGATAGGGAGAGCCATTTTTCTTGTAATCATGTCTTTACAAATAGTTTCTTAAACTAATCATAGTCAGTTATTATTTATTTGGATTTGTGTCTCTCTTATTTTTCTCCCATTTTTGATATTCATTTATTCATCCTCCTTGTTAGATAGTTTCATAAATCTTCATTTGAGTAAAGGAGCTAGCACACAAAAGACCATAGTACAATAAATCTATTGCTTTCAACTGGTCTATACCATGATCAAGTTGGATGTTATTAGTTTAGATTTATTTATTTTATTTAGTATATTGGATTATATTATCATTCATTATTATGTTATCTTAAACATATATTTTGGAAAAATTAAATTTTGATAGGAAAAAGAATTATTCTCTTTCTCATCCTTGTACAAAAATAGTAAATAGTTTATTTGTTTGCTTGAATTCATTCAATAGATTCTTTCAAAAAATAATCTTGCATCTAAACCCTAAGTGAATGTTAGATAATATACCATACATTTATATCCATTTTAATAATTATTTTTCATTTTGTAAACAAGTTGTTTTCACTCTCAAACAAGCAATTAGTGAGTAACAAAATCCTAGACAAGCCTAGGTGAACAAGTGGTGCTATTATTTTTCAAATTTTAATTATTTAAATTAATTAATTAATCTATTTTTAATTCATTTAATCTAATAGATTATAACTTAAATCATTCATTTATATTTCAAATACATTGCTTCCATTACTTAGAAAGGTTAAAAACATGTTATTGGCTTGTTTGGATGAAAGAAAACTCTAGAAACCTCATACTATTGTTATTTGGGACTTAGATATTTTATTGAATCACTTTCATGTTAAAAAAAATTATTTTTCATAGTATATCCATTCACATATCAATCAAAAATTACAAACACAACTTCATATAGCTTGTATCTAAAAAAATTAAAAATCGACATTAGTATAGCTAGAATAGATCTCTCTTACTTTGCATGCATTGAGAAGTAGTTGGAAAATACAAAAAAGAATTGATCATTCATTTAATTTTAGTTTTATTATCAATATATATTGTAATTTATTTCATTTCAACAAGTAATTAGTTTCTATTTCAATCAAATATTCTTAAAATAAAAATATTTCATTTAATTTTAATTTGATTAACGATCTCTATGTTCAGTTATTTCATTTCAACAATTAATTAGTTTTTATTTCATTCAAATATTTCTAAAATAAATAAAAACAACAAAAAATTGCAAAAATCCTTGTCTAATCATACAAGATAAACAAAACCTTGCTTTTAATAACACAACAACTCCTCACACAATCTATTCAAACAAGCTCATACTCTTACACATTGTCTAATCCATTTTGGATGACACTTCCTCATACACCTAGCCTTGTTAGATAAGGTATTTTCCCTAGAGTTAGGTAAATTGGTACCACAGTTAATATACAGTTTGATATCAATACCAATCTTAGAAGAGAGGTTTTATATTCCACCCAAAACCCCCACCTCATTGTTGACTCTCTCAATGCTTTAGAGGAACAAGAACAAATTCTCAATTTACCAATCATTGTCCTCCCTTAGAATAAAGGTTAATAGTATAATATGATCCAAGCCTAGATCCTCACCTCCATCCCCTTCCTTTTTCTCCTTAGGTATAATCTCTTCATATATTATTCACATTCATGGATGACATTTATTAGGCATAGCCAACTCAATAGATTTAATCTCATCCTACGAGTCATTCAACATAATCTCCCCCATTTCCCCAATCCTATTATCAACCAAGAGCTTCACTTCCTCATACTCTCAAAGATTGAAGGACACTCATAGATTGACGCTCTAAATGAACACTATGATGCTATGGTGGTATTATAGTTCTATCATAATAACCCCTTACCATCACCCATTCTAAATCCCATTCCACCTAATAACCAACCCAATCCATAGCCCATTCATTACGTTGGTTGCCTCAGCCTAACCTCGAGGAGTTAAGTGAAAAATTTAGCATGTGTTATTCATGTGTACACAAATACTTGGGTCATCAAAATGATATGGATCAAACTAAAAGATAAGCATTTGGGCACAATGAGATTGCGGAATGGAGCCTTTTAACAACAAAAAATTATAGACTAAAGGGTAGATCCTTGATTGATATTTATCACATGTACAAGATGGAGATGCTATAAACATTTAGTTTTAGTATATATATTTACCCCTATTTATTCTATTAATATATAAAAATGAAATTATTAGGATAAAGGAAAGAAATGCATACATGGGTGTGTACAACACACCCTTCCTTTGCTTTATCCCACTTTGAGTGCTTTGCTAGTGTATGACCTATAACCAAGAACATGTTATAGTATAAATCAATGCATATAATCTAAATTTTAAAATAATTAAAATGCTTGAAAATAAAGAGAGCAAAGAATGATTACATTTATGTATCGATGTAGCCATGTTACCTCTTAATACTTTGACTTGGTAAAGATGCTTCCTTATGAATCATTAAAGTTGGAAGATGTTTAGACCTAAACACTAAATATTTAAAGAGATCATAATATATTATGACCCCAATTTGGTACAAAGATTAGTTGTGACATGGCCATTGAGATCATTATATCTAATTCATACAACTCAAGTGTCAATATATATTATATGGTGAGGGTGAGTGATTTAATCAAATTATCTTATAAATCTAGTGATATTAGATGATTTAATCACTTTAATATATAAATTTGGTGATGTTGAATTATTTAATCACTTTAATTATAAAATTAACCAATTATTATATCAAAAAAAAGCTTAATAAGAGTAGATCTTGGTATAATCATTTTATCCTGGTAAGTAGTGTAATTAGTAAATTTTGTAATTTTTGGTGCAATAACATAGTATATGCACCTATAATGTGTCCAAGTTGGACTGTATGTGTCATAAATTAAAAAAACATTATTTCAAATCTATGAAAAATTAGTGCAATGTATAAGATTCTGACTCGAGTGTATATCTAAATCATGGAACTAAACTGGAGATTGTGTAAGTGTGGAGTTTATGTTTTTACGACATACTCCCATTAAATTTTAGAGATACTAAGTGTGTAAGTGTGGATTTCATGTCATTATGACTTACTTGTTGGTGATAAAAATTATCACATCAATGAATCAACCCTTTGGCCTATTATAAAGGTTAAGATGGAATCGTACCAGTCTAATAGTAGAGACCTAATAGGTCACGAATGATCTTATATATGCACAAGGGTTTTTTAATTGTTTTATGAAATAATAAGTAAGTCAAATAATTAAAAATACTTTATTATAATTTATAAATCAAATATCACTTAAATTAGATGAAAAGAATCATATTATGATTATATAATATAACCTATCCAACAGAGTAAATTCTATGAAAGAGGCAGTCTATTGAAAGAAATATCTATGATTCTTTATATTTTTGTTTTATCAATTTTTCTATTGTCTTTTGATATCTCGATTAAACTCAAAAAAAGTTCAAAAAAAAGAAACTAAATAAACTAAAAGATAAATAAAATAACTAAAAATGAAAATCGAATAGTGAAACTAAAATAAAGATTAACATTACTACTTAACAATCTATCTAAATAAGAAAGAAACTATTATAAACTACAAACAAACTATCAAGAAATAACCTATAAACAAGATACAAACAATGTAAAGTACTTCAATATAATCAAAACTGATAATAAAATATAAGTTTAAACTAGAAGATTAATTAAAAACTTAAAGAAAATAAAAGATTAATCTAAACAAATAATAAATCTAATTCAAAATAAAGAAATCAAATAAGTAATTGAATCAAAACATGTAATCTAACTAGAAATAATCAAATGAATATTCTAGATTAACAAACTTAAAAGAAATAAATGAATGATAATTTAAACTTAAGACATAATCAAAAGTAAATTAAAGAAAAATAATATTGAAATGAAATGTAAATCTAATATGAAATGAAGCTAAATTAAACTAACAAGAATCTAACATTTTAAATAAGATGAAATAAATCTAAATCAATTTGAATTAATTAAATTTAAAGAAACAACAAGATGAAATAAGAAATATAAACTAATGAAAAGAAAAGAGAAACTAATCTAAAGAAAGATTAAATCAAAAAAATAAAAATAGATTGTGAATCTTAAAAAAGAGTCATCTTAACAGAAAATAGAATAAGATTTTTGATCCAAAACTCAAAAATATTTGGTTGAAATATAATTCAGAAATAAGAACAACACAATTCAAATAATGTTATCTCTAAAAAGAGATGTTTTATTTATCAAAATTATAGACCCAAACATACGCTTACCTCTGAGAAGAGATGTCTGATTTCCATTTCGGGTTACATCTTAATTTATACATGTTTTGAAGGTGTGGGGAGGATATGGAAGGTCACCAATCTCGAGGGAGATGAATTGGTTTGACTTCCATGATTTACAACAATACAGAATTCAAAGAATTACTATTTTTAGAAACTTACTATTTTTAGACTGCACTACTAAAATTAAAATTTAAGACACTTTTGTTGGGTTTTAGGGGGACAAACTTCATTGAGCAAAGCTCATGCCATCTCATGATGTTCCCCTCATTATTAGCTTTCCAACGGTTCAAACAGCGAGTCAATTGGAGCTATGGTGCAAAATTTATGGCTCCCGAAAGTTTCACCATCAAATGGGGTGGACCCATCACCCGAATTGTCATCTGAATTGTTGTCTGGATCATTCCTCCCTCCTTGAGAAGCAATGGTCCCCATTACATCAAGATTTTTTATCAAGTGTGGTAGTTTTACTTTGATTTGATTCCCGTTGCATACCCGATTGTTCACCATTTTTGTCTGACCATCAATCTGTGGATGGAAGGTTGTGAACTTCTTCAGCTTGATATCTATTTACTTCTGTTGTTGTGTGGTTTGTGTAGTCAGGGCTGTAACATCAGCCCTTTTAGATTCATGTGGCTTGCCCACCATGAGAACAAATTTCTTGGCACTAATCAGAGAGACAGATGTAGAAGGTGGTACTTCTGGTACGCTGTAGCACCATGTTCCAAGAGTGAGAGTGATCCTTCTAGTTCTTCATTCATATATACCATGTCAATCATACATGAATGGCTGACCAAAGAGTACATCAAAAACATCTAGATTGACCACATCATATAAGACCTCATCTTGGAAAGGTTGTATTGCATATGAGAGAAGACATTGGTGGGTAACACGGAGGTTTCTCCCTGGATTCAACCATCCAATACTGTATGGTTTTGGGTGAGGCTTCATAGATAGATTTAGGCTTTTCACAACATCAACAGAGATTAAATTCTTTTGACTTCCACTATCAAGAATGAAATGTAGAGGCTTACCTTTCACCCATAACTTAGAGTGAAACAACATTTCCTTGTCATCTAGCATCTTGTCATGTGTCTGTGATGAAGCAACAATGGCTTCAAGATCAGCATCTATAATTTCTTCTTCAACCTCTTCAACTACAGGGTCTGTATGAGGTAGAGTAGAGGATTGTGACTCAAAAAGTAGTGATTTGATAGCTCGACATTCTTCTTTGAAGTGAGTTCCAGATTTGTGATAATCACACCACTTCCCAGTCTTTCCTTCCTTTTGCTTCCAATTTTGGCCTCGTGTTTGACCTTCTTTGTCACTTTTCCATTTTGAAGACTAATTCTTTATATTCATTCTTCCATGCTTCTACTCAATCTTCACTGCGAACTTGTATGCCTCACCGATGGTTTCCAAATTGAAGAGTTCCATTTCTCCACAAATGTACCATTGTAGTCTACCATGATATTTGAGAACCTTATGTTTCTCACTTTCTTGGATGCCCAATCTTGCAGATAGAGAATGAAAAATGTTAGTGAAATCTTGAACAGATTGTTCCTTACCTTGGTGAAGTTATTGCCACTCTATATACAGATCATCATATGCTCCAATGGGGTAGTATTCTTCCTTTACAGCATCTATGAAATCATCCCATGTAGGTTATATCTCAAGGCCAATATCATCTGCACTGAATCTCTTTTTGTACACTTCCCACCAATTTTTGACAGGCAATGATGCTTTCAGAAGAGCAAAAGTAATCTTCTCTTTATCGGTGAATTTATTTACAAAAAAATAAGAGGACAATTGATCCAACCAATTTTCTACTACATCAGCATTGATTTTGCCTTCAAATGTAGGGATATCAAAATTCACCTAAACCTTGAAGGGTGTTGGGGCACTGAAAGGATGTGCAGGTGTGGATGAGGAGCCAAAATTTCCCATCAAGATTTGTTGGAGAATTTGAGTGAAATGTTGTAGCATCTATGCTTGTTGTTGTTGGAAGGCTTCATTCACCATTTCCTTGAAAGGATCGGATGCCTCGGTGTTATCTGCCATTTGAAGTCATTTGGAGCAAATAGGTGGATATTCTGCTGGTTCTATTTTCCACCCAAGCTTCCTATCATCTGACCTCGTCCTCGGGATCATACACTCTAAAGACAAACTGCTCTGATACCACTGATCCAAAACTTGAAAAGCTTTAGTTGAAATATAATTCAGAAATAAGAACAACACAATTCAAATAATGCTATCTCTGAAAAGAGATGTTTTATTTATCAAAATTGCAGACATAAACATATGCTTACCTCAAAGAAGAGATGTCTGATTTCCATTTTAGGTTACATCTTAATTTATACATGTTTTGAAGGTGTGGGGAGGATATGGAAGGTCACCAATCTCGAGGGAGATGAATTGGTTCGACTTCCATGATTTACAACAATACAAAATTTGAGGAATTACTATTTTTAGAAACTTACTATTTTTAGACTACAATACTAAAATTAAAATTTAGGACACTTCCATTGGGTTTTATGGGGTCAAACTTCATTGATCAAATCTCCATGCCATCTCATGATGTTCCCCTCATTATTAGCTTTCCAACGGTTCAAACAATGAGTCAATTGGAGCTACGGTGCAAAAGTTATGGCTCCCAGAAGTTCTGCCATCAAATGGGGTGGACCCATCACCCGAATTGTCATCTGAATTGTTGTCTGGATCAATTTTAGTGAGAAACCAACTTCAGTACAAATTATATTTGAAAAGATCAATAAAGTATCATACATGGCGATGTGATCATTATTATTCAGGTTAATTACTTTATATTCTATACATATGACTGCATATCTAAAATCATCATAAGATATTAGACTTAATATATTTTAGATAATCAAATTATAAATTAAACAATAAACTTGTATATACTTGCATTGATTAAGCATATTACTTAATTATTAGAAGATGTATTATTGATCTATCTACAAAAGTTATGTTATCTCATAGATGTTGCCTATAAAAAAGAATGATAAATAAATCTAAAATAATTCAGAGTCTTCTGAATACCTATGTAATATTTCCTCCCTTTATGATGTGACTTTGATCTCTTTTTAAACAATCTCTTGAAAAGATGGTTAAGAAAATAAGTTATAACTAACTTTAGTTAGTTATTTTTTAACTTTAATTGACTTTAACAAATTCAATTAATTAATTATAACTTAACTTTAAGTTCAAGACTTTAATAGTCTTGAGATCAAAATTAAATAATAATAGACCAAATACAATTCTAAATAGGTGGGGGCCCTTTAGTCATTGCAATCATTTAAAAAATATATTCAAATCTATCAAACAACATAATAACTATAACAATCTAAATAAAATTAAATACTATAAACGTTAATTCTATAAGCATTTAACCATATAATTTAGTAAAAATATATAATCAAAATAAACTATATTTTATAAAGAACTAACTTATTGTCATGTATCCATGAAAGTCAAAATTCAAAGTATCCACATATTTAAAATATCAAAATATCACCCACAACAAATTAAAGTATCAAGTTTTAAGCATAAAATAACTTAAGCAACAACCCACTAATCATCAATATTTAAAAGTACTTCCATCAAAGAATGGTATTTATCTATCATGTATTTAGTATATTTCATTGTAGTTATAGGGAACTTAACCAATTTTGTGTCCAACTCACTGCCCTCATCATTTATCTCTAGTTTTATCTTTTTAACCATCCTTGTAATCAAAGGTGAATCTAAAATTAGAAAATTGATTACACATTTTTTATTACTAAAAAACTTATCTTGATCATGTGAATAAGGTGTAAATTGATCAAGACTTAATTTGAAACACCCTAAAAGTCTATTTACTAGTTCAGGTGAAGGAACTCTAGTATTCAATGGCACAAGTGAACATGAATGTAATTTTACATTCATTTGGAGTTTATTTTCAAGAGTGTGTGTTCTATATACAAGAGAATTATTAAGTTCAAACTATATTACAATATGTATATGCTGAGAAGATCCACTTAGAGTACCTTATCCACAAAGATGAACTCTCCAAGGGGAACCTCTACAACTTCTATTTCTATAGATATAAGTAGGATTAGCTGACAAAGAATTTAAAAACATTCTAAAAAGCAGAGTTAGCAGCATCAAAATGAATAGACATATAAGTACCATGATTAAATATACATGCTAATGAATCAATCATTTTGCCTATTACAAAGGTTAATATGGAATCGTACTAGTCTAAAAGTTGATACCTAATAGATCACGAATGATCTTATAGATGTGTAAAAGTTTTTTAATTATTATAAAAATAAGTAAGTCAAATAATGAATAAAACTCCATTATAATTTAAAAATCAGGTATCACTTAAATTAAATGAAAAGAATCATATTATGATTATATAAATTAACCTATCTTACAAAGTAAATTCTATGAAAAAGACAGCATATTAAAGTAAATATCTATGATCCTTCATATTTTTATTTTATCAATTTGTCTATGATATTTTGATATCTCAATTAAACTCAAAATAAGTCCAAAGAAAAAATAAATAAATAAACCAAAAGATAAATAAAATAATTGAAAATAAAAATTGAACAATGAAACTAAAATAAAGGTTAACATTACTAATTAACAATCTATCTAAATAAGAAAGAAACTATTATAAACTACCAAGAAATAACCTATAAACAAGATACAAACAATGTAAAGCACTTCAATATAATCAAAACTGATAATAAAATCTAATCTTAAACTAGAAGATTAATCATGAACTTAAATAAAATAAAAGATTAATCTAAACACACAAATAAATCTAATTCAAGATAAATAAATCAAATAAGTAATTGAATCAAAACACTTAATCTATCCAGAAATAATCAAATGAATATTCCAGATTAACAGACTTAAAAGAAATAAATGAATGATAATTTAAACTTAAGACATAATTAAAAATAAATTAAAGAAAAATAATATTGAAATGAAATGTAAATCTAATAAGAAATGAAGTTAAATTAAACTAACAAGAATCTAACATTTTAAATAAGATGGAACAAATCTAAATCAATTCAAACTAATTAATTTTAAAGAAATGACAAGATGAAATAAGAAATATAAACTAAACAAAGAAAAAAAAACTAATCTAAATATAGACTAAATCAGAAAAATAAAAATTAGATTGTGAATCTTAGAAAAGAGTCATCTTAATAGAAAATTGAATAAGATTTTAGTGAGTAACCAACTTCAATACAAATTATATTTGAAAATATCAATAAGGTATCACACATGGTGATGTGATCATTATTATTCGGGTTAAATACTTTAAATTCTATATATATGATTGCATATCTACAATCATCATAAGATATTAGATTTAATAGATTTTGGATAATTAGTTTATAAATTAAACAAGAAACTTAGATATATCTATACTGATTAAGCGTATTACTTAATTGTTAGAAGGTGTATTATTGATTTATATGTAAAAGTTATATTATCTCAGAGATGTTGCCTATAAAAAAGAATGATGAATGAATTGGAAGTAATTCAAAGTCTTCAAAATACATGTGTAATGTTTTCTCCCTTTATGATGTAACTTTGATTTCTTTTTAAACAATATCCTCAAAAGATGGTTAAGAAAATAAGTTATAACTAACTTTAGTTAGTTATTTATTAACTTTAATTGACTTTAATAAATTAAATTAATCAATTATAACTTAACTTCAAGTTCAAGACTTTAATAGCCTTAAAATCAAACTAAAATAATAACAGACCAAATACAACTCTAAATGGGTGGGAATCCTTTACTCATTATAATCATTAAAAATAAATATTTAAATATGTCAAACAACATAATAACTATAACAATATAAATAAAATTAAATATTATAAATGTTAATTCTATATACATTTAACCATATAATTCAATAAAAATATCTAATAAAAAGAAATTATATTGTATAAAGTACCAACTTATTGTCATGTATCCACAAAAATCAAAATGTGGAGTATCCACATATTTAAAATATCAAAGTATCACCCATAAAAAATTAAAGTATCAAGTTTTAAACATAAAATAACTTAAGTAGCATACCACTCATCACCAAAATTTGAAATTACTTCCATCAAAAGATGACCTCATGTATTCAATATATTTCATTGTAGTTATAGAAAATTTAACTAATTTTATGTCCAACTCACTGCCTTCATCATCTATCTCTAGCTTTATCTTTTTAACCATCCTTGTAATCAAAGGTGAATCTAAAGCTAAAATACTAATTACACATTTTTTATCACTGAAAAACTTATCTTGTTCATGTGAATAAGGTGTAAATTGATCAAGACTTAATTTAGAACACCCTACAAATCTATTTACTAGTTTAGGTGAAGGAACTCTAGTATTCAATGATATAAGTGAAAATGAATATAATTTTACAATCATTTGGAAATTATTTTTAGGAGTGGATGTTCTATATATAGGAGAAATATAAAATTTAGAATATACTACAATATGCATATGCTGAGAAGATCCACTTAGAGTACCTCATCCACAAAGATGAAATCTTCAAGGGGAACCTCTCCAACCTCTATTTCCATAGACATTAGCAATATTAGATGGCAAAGAATTTAACACAATCTAAAAAGTAGGGTTAGTAACATCAAAATGAATGGACATATAGGTTCTATGATTAAAACTTTTAGAAAAGTTCTAACAACCCCATGACCACAAGAAATTGACCTCTCTGAACATGCCTTTATGGAGGAGTATCTTCTCTTTGATTATCATTATTATCTCTAGTCATTCCCATATGACTGATGTGAATTTGGAGGAGTCCAACCATACATCTTTTATATTAGAATGTAGGACATTTAATTAAAATTGAAACTCTATTTGTACTTTAAATCTTGATTCATCAATGTACAATAAATTCATGAAAATATATAATTATTGCAAATAGATTGTCAACAATCAAACTCAACAAATAAATGAAAAGAAGTTATGAACTATTTTATCAAAAATTCCAAAATGAGTGACTAAAATTTTGAATAATCTTATATTCCTCAAAATTTCATTGTAACCCTAATATTGATATAAATAATTTAACCTTTTATTTTTAAAATAAACAAGTAAAATATATGAATCCAAATCCATGTAACTTTATTCTCAAATAATTTCATATATTTTGTCAAACAAAGTTCTTATTTCAAAATAATAACCACAAATCTAATTTCAACCTTATAACATCCCTGTTATCAAACAAATTTTATATCACCAAAAAGATACAAAGAGTCTTATAATTTCACAAACACTCTCCCAAAAATGTCTCTATGAAACTATTGTCTATTCATGATCGAATAACCATTTTGTATATTTGAATCTTCAAACTTTGTTCAAATTAATAAGTTATATATAGGCAGAGTTCAATGATAGTATAATTGAAACCATTTCATCATATATCCATTATATACTACCAGAACCCAAATGCAATCTGATAATGAATTGAATGAGGACAAGAATTCAACACAAAATAGCTTATGAATGCTATAATACAAATTAAAAAAAGTAACAGAAAATGTAGTAATTTATTCACAAATTTATAAATTGCATTCATCTATAACCCCATTAAATCATCCATAAGATAGTATGACTTTATGTGAATGAACAACTTAAACTAGCAATTCATAAATTCATTTTGAGGAATCATAAAAAGAATATTTATACAAAATGTAATCATATCTTTAAAAACTTATCACTCATTTACAACCTGGAATCGATTCTATAACTCAAATAACTTATGCTCAAAAGGCTTCTTATCACAAACTAGAATATACATGCAGGAGGAATGAAACCATATATTATATTGAAATCCAAATCTTATGCCAAATTAAAAGAATGAAAATAGAGATAGTCATTCGTTTCATCACATTGTCCCAAATACTTCCATACCAAAAAATATGTATTTATGTATCTGTTCAAACTTATAATCCATTTTAATAAACAAATAAAATATATCTTATCAATATTTACCTCAAAATATCAACACCCAAAAAACCATTTTGAAGGATACCATTAAAATATATGCACATGCAAACTTTAACCATTGAACCAAAGGATTATGAACCTTTCATGAAATTATCATCTACTCTAGATACACATCCAAAAACTCAAAACTGATATCAACTAAAAACCTTCAAGTTTATAAATTTCTCCTGACTAAACACAACAATACTCACCATGCATCATATTTTTACAAAAGCAAAGTATAAAACCCAACTAATATGAAGTTATAGATATTTGAAAATAATCTTCAAATTCATATGAGTTTTATAGTTCCATCCCATAATGCCATGCAATCAAATTAGTAAAATAAAAATGAATGTGTCAACATTATCCTTTGAGTAGTCAAACAAATTATAATTTTCTATGATAATAATAATTGTGATATGGTTGACATACCTTGATTACAAATAAAACCAAGTGTAGAAGGCCCTTCCAAACTTAATTTTTCTCCCAAAAAAAAAAATCTTGCTTGAAAGCTTTGTGAAATGACTATCTAAATGTGAATAACCACCCTTTTGTGTGAATTGGTTGAGTATTAACAACCTACATCTACATGTTCAATTTCTATTCAATATCTCATCTACCACCAACTAATTTAGTGGTTCTATCAAGTTAAACATATCACTACTAATTTATTAATCATTAAATTTCTTTAAAATATCCCACCAATGTAATGAAAACTAATTCAAGTACCTTAATATTCAAGTCAATATAATCTCCATGATTCTAATAAATCTTAAAGAAATCCTAGCACAAAAATTTGTATCGAAACATTAACTTCACATTATTCAAAACCTCCATGGTGGCACTGTCACAATACTTGGGTTAAGTTCAAACTTGACTTCAAACAATGATCTCAATTTTAGTTTAAATGTATCATCATATACCATAAACCCTCCACTTAATCACCTTAGTAATTTTGATCATGATAATAATATCACCTTGTAGCTTAACCCTTTAGTTTTAGCATTTAGGTCTAGATAATCATTTTTAACTTAAACAATAAATAAAGTTTAGTATATGCATTTATTTTTTCAATCAATCATGTAACATTATAACCTTGACCTTAGACAATAATATTTATTCCACATATCCATTAAATCTGGTATCATAAACAACATGCCTATCAAATACCCATGATTTTAAATAATAATCCAATGGACCTATATACAAACTCTGCACAAGAATCTTGAATATACATCTTAAATATCAATATATTTGTTTATGCAAATAGACAAGATAATGTTATTCCTTTATAATGTTTCACAAATCAAATCAAAATAGATAGAATTGTATCATTTACAACTAATAATAGACAAAATGAAAGCTCATGACTATCACTGTTTAAAACAAGTCAAAACACAAAACAACTACCAATCTACATATTTGATCATATAAATATTGAATGTATTTTCATTAGTCACCACTTTTATTTTTGAAATGACTTATCAAAGTTTAAAATTTTAAAAAAAAATTATTAAATGCAACAATCATTAATGATTATTAAACATAAGAATACGTATTAAAAATGAAAGTAAATGGCTAAGACCCCCGTAAGTAGTTTTCAATTTCATGACATTAATTCATTAGTATGATAAAATTTCTAAGTACATTCAAATTTTTAGAAAAAGAGATGGGTGCCAAAAATAGGCATAATACTGGTGACCTTGCTAGTCAGTTACCATAATGAAATTAGGTAGCAATAATAAATTTGCCTATTTGAAAGATAAGTCACCTAAGATTATGATCTAAGTTTAATCATTTTTCAAATAGCTACACCTGAACCCCTTTCATAATGATAAATTTTTAAGGGATTAAGTGTTCGACTAACATGATATAGAGAATGGGATAAACTAGACAAGGGAATTCAAGTTGGATATGCAATGAAGTGCAAAAAATTTCAAGTATAATTTTTGAAAATTAGTAGTAATTTTAACACATTTATAACTCAATTCATGTTTATTCATAAAAAAAATATGAGCTTTATCATGTAAAATATCTTAGCATAATTGAAAAACTTATAGTGATATGACAACTTTTGTTGTACTCTTCCCTTAAAATGAATTCTTCAGCCAATATGAGCAATGTTGATAATTTTCAAAAGGGAATAGCAAACAAATAAATAACTGGAAAAGAAAACAATAAAAATGACAAGAAAACAAACCAAAACAAGAAATAAGAAAAAGAGATGAAAATGAGCTAATGATGTGTTACATCCTATTCCTCGCTAAACAAACTTAATTATCTGTGGATTTTCTATAGTTGATAATTTGATTTGATTATTAATAGCTAAATTTTAAGTCATATATTATTATGGGGTAGTTGTATGTTACTTAAATTTTATGATTTTATTGCTATGAGTTAGCTATAGTGTATATTTTTACATTATAATCATGATGAGTTATTATTTTAGCTATATTTTATGATGTTATATACCATGGTGTTATTGACTAACTACCTTTTTTTTGTGACCTTGATGTAACAGAGATTCATCCTTCAGAGCTTGACAAAGGGAGAGCATCATTAGAGAAGGTGATGTAAATGAAGTTGTTAAGGGGTGACAGAGAAATCGGCTAGAACCCTGCACACACCACATTAGTAATACATGTTAGATGTATGGTTTAAATCGTTAATGTTAGTATGTTCTGATAATTAGTTGCATTTGAAATTATTTTTAAGTGGTTAGAATTAGTACTTGTTGAATATTGTCTATTTTTATATGATTTTTTATGTGTTAGTTTAGTTCAAATTTATGTTTATGCATAACTAACTTGTAATATTTGTGTTATGGTTGTTATAAGTTCATATTGGGAATAATAATGAGTGTAATAGCAATTTTGATTAAAATAATATTAATGACTTGTTGATATTAAGTCATATTATTACTAATTAGTAAATATATCCTAATAAATGCATGAATAGAATAAAATAGGATAATATATTTCTAGTCTTGCTTTAAGGCAAGATGGAAAAAAAATAGAAAAATTATAGATAAAATAAATAAAAAGAAAGGAATTTTGCTTTTGAAAACAAAAAGGAAAGACAAGATTTAAAGTAAAGGGTCATTCTCTGATAATGGAAGAATATAGGGTGTGAAGCATAGCATAGAGAGAGGGAAGAGGAAAAGAAGGAATCAAGAGGGAGAAGAAGGAATTTTGCTTAGATCGATCTTTTCTAACTCCTTAAATAGGTAGGTGTTGTTATTTACATTTTATATAAGAATTTGTAGAAATATATGTGTTTATTAGAATAGAGCGATCTAGTTAATTTAAATAGTTTAAATTTAGTGATATATCTAAATATAGTGATTAGGTATACTGGTATATATTTGAATATCAACTTACATATATCACTAATATAAGTTATAATGGAAGACATTTAAAATATTGAATTATTTATATTTAAAAATTGACAAATATAATCATATAAATTGTGCATAGTGTTTGACCCAAACAGTAAATACATGTATGGAATCGTCATGTGTTCTAACCAAAAACAAAATTTGAATTTAAATTTTAGACTGTATGTATATGGAATTGCACCTTAAGCTATTCTAGACTGGGTGTCTATAGAATATGCTGAACCCAAAAACAAATAATAAGCTTTTTAAAAAAAATACAAGCAGACATTACACCCAAATGAAGCACATATATACCTTTGTTCTGATGTTCATTCATTTTACTAGTGATTATGTTTATTTGGTTTGTTGTTCATTTCTTTTATTAGCAATGATGCTTATTATACAATTAAATTTTGGTAAACACCCAATCAATATTAACAAGCCATCTCTTTTCAAGACATGTGTTTACCAATCTAAATGCAATTACCAACTATGCACTATGGTTGTGGAGGAATAATTCTCTTTCCTCCATAGCATTCATTACATATATTGAATCTAGAAAATATAAATTCCCTAGCTTTGCATAGGTCTCTAGTGCTTGTAGATGTCAATCGTTTAATAATCTCCTCACTTTTTGAACATAATCTCAATTTTGTGTAGATGTCTAACAAAAGAACATAAGTCGCATCATTGCTAGGATCTAGCTCAAAAATGAAAGTTGTGGTTACTCCTAGATCTATACGATGACATGCCAATAAAATGTAAAATAAGATTACTTGGACATGGAACATTTTACAATGCTCAAAGGGTTGGAGAGCATCCTTTCCATAGCCATGCATTGCATATCCTGCCTTCTGTATGTTTCCATGCCTATTAGTATCAAGGCATATTATCTAGATCATTATGATCAAACAATGCAATCCATATTATTTAATTCATGGTTGTTATGATAATATAATGTATTAATATTTTGTAATAGGTTTCATATTATTAATAATTCATATATATGTGAGAGCTGAGGAGATGAGCATAACTGTGACATATAACGACTCGTGTATTGTTATAAAATATAGTGATGTATAAATATATTATTTATAAATATGGAAAATCATTGTTTATGATTATACTAATAACGTTAAATTTACTATCTTTTGTTACACTATAATAGTGTTATCGCTCTCTCTCTCTCTCTCTCTCTCTCTCTCTCTCTATATATATATATATATATATAGAGAGAGAGAGAGAGAGAGAGAGAATTAATAATTAATATACATAAGTGTGTGTGTGTGTGTATATATATATATATATAAGATAATCTAGAATTAATTACTAATATACATAATGCATAATTGATATATATATATATATATATATATATATATATCAAAAAATTTAAATAGTTATATAGATATATAAATGTGAGCTGGGGATATTTGGATGGTCAAACCATGATAATATATGAATAGGTATAGTTAGTTTTTCAAATAGGGAGAATATATATATGGAGTTGGTCTCATTTGTTTTGTAAATTCGTGAGAGTATACCTATAGTTGTATTTTTCTAAAGGATGTGATTAATGCAATAGAGTTGTATTTTGCTAAAGGATGTGATTAATGCATTGGATTATAATAGACCATATATATTATGTACTAATAGCTTATATAACTAGTTGTACCCTTTTATCTCTTCCTCTCATATCTGAGAAGCGTGTGAATGCTACAAAATCATACTTATATATTTGTTACATATATTATACTTCACTAATAATATGGAGTATATAGTTTAGAAACAACTATATAATATTTGTTTAGATCAAATAATCCAAATGTTTGGGGTGAAGTAGATTAGGTATATAGCAATAAAATTATATAATGTCTAGCAATTAAATTATATGATCTCTATATGAACATGATTAATGGATGAAATTTCTACCGACATATGTTTACATGTGGAGATGGTATATAGATATATGGGTATATATATATGGATATGTATATACTATATATGTATAGTGATATATAAATAGTAATATCTTTTATAATGAGGTTGAAGTCTTAAGTATGAAGATGATGGTCTTGAACTTGGTAGAATATATGGGAACTAGTTGCATTGTTCAAATACTCATACAACAGTGTCAAGGTCTAAAAATAAATTTGTTTCTTAATAAATTAGTTTTAGATTTGGTCAAAATGAACTTGATCATAAATGAATTATACCCTTTGTGTAGGGATAAATGAATCAAAGTAAGGGAAGAAAACCCTGCATAGATCTTGATACCTATATCATGAAAAGATAAATAGTTGTTAGAAGCTTATATAATTTTTAGGGGAAAATGAAGAATACTACTAGTATGGCAAAATAGTATTGTGTAGTAAACATATGTATTATGTAGTTTATATTATGCAGGGTGCATAAACATATGAACATGGGTACTTTATTTCATACACACACACACACATCCTTATATATTAGGATGTGTACCTATAAGCATAGATTCTGATCGGTTTACTATCACAATTTTAGTGATTTGTATAAGTATATATTTGAAGAAACTTAGTGTATCATATCAATGCAATTTGTATATTTTTGAATACTTATATGCAAACCACAAAACAAAAACTATGTTATTTTAAGAACATGTGTACGGAGTTATATGCACTATCAAAATGAAAATCTATTTAGTTAGGGATTAAAACTATGAAGGACAATTACATGGTTGAATCCCTTATCTTATAAATATCATCAATATACCTATGTATGGGAAATTTATAATGACTATTGAAATCATATGGAGTTATTGATTAGAGCTATAAATGATTGTTAGTATGCAATAGTAAAAAACTTAGGTGAAGTTCATATTGTGAATGTATTAATATGTACAAGTGTTTATACATATATATCATATACTAGTGAAATGTGATGTAAGACTATAAGTTATAATAGTAGGTAGTTTAAACATAGGAGATACCCAGTTGGCATAAACCATACTTGCTTAATTTTATGAGACTTTTGATTCTTAAAATTATAAGATTGGTTATTTGTGATTGAATAGTGTGCTCATGTGTAATGAAATATGATATTATGAGATGTCATAGAGTGTATTATATTTGAAAAATATAGTCTAAATGTATGTTATACTTGGGTGGTAAAAACTATAATTATATGTCTAGATGCATTCATATGTTTGATGAACTAAATGTATGTCTTAGTTTTGCTATGTTTGGAATATTTTTGATTACAGGTAGGAAGTAATTTGTATGAATTTTTTGGTTGTGTGTGTGTGTGTGTGTGTGTGTGTTTTAACTAAGTCTCACATTTTTGTTACTAAATAAATAATGACATGGATATCACTAGCTTACTAGCATCACAATGTCAGATGAAGGTAATCCGATCAAGTGGTATGTATGAAATTGACTGATCCTAGAGATCGATAACTATTTGAAAACCTTGGCTAGGTAATGTTAGTGAGACATTATCATTTCATGTGTATGATTTACATATTTTTATAATATCTTGTTAGAATATATTTCTTTATGATACACTGCATGTTTATTTTTAGAAATCATATAGCACACAGGTACTAACTTGTCTCTGGATTTCCTCACCATCACTATCTACTCATCCATGAAGGGAGGGCCATTCCCTTATGGGTATTGTGTGGGAGATCAATGGTCCGTAGTTAGTGTGTAAAATTACTCGAATGATGTTTTCTCTCCCCACAACAATACTTACACGGAGATGACACTTGAGATTGCCAGAGATACTAGAGTTTGGGAACTCATACTCCGTGGGCCTTTGTATATTATAAATTGTAAATTATATTATATTTATTATTATTGAGACATTAATCTAATGAGATGTAACTATTTACTTATTTTTACTTTGGTAGTAGTGGATGTATCATTGTACCAGTTGTGGTTGGATATTTATAATTACTTTCCATATTTGGTTATGATGTGTTTCATATGTTGTTAGTGATTAGTGATTGTTAGATGTCACATGATTATTTATAGTTAAAATACTTAGATTATTATATTCAGATCACTAATCATATTCTCATGGTGAATTCTAATGATAGGAATGCATTGACTAAATTTTAAAAAAAAATCATCATGTTTTCTATTTCAAACCCAACAGGGTTGTTATATGTGGTGTAAGAGTTGTGGCTTGAATTCTGGGACCTAATGAGTCCATTAGCATTTTTGTATCCTTCTATTTATTAGAAATAACAATAGTTAAATGTGTGTGTTACATTGATTATGTACCTTAGGAGCATTTATACCCTCTTAGAGTTGTTAAAGGATTGGGTTATTGAATGTCTCAATTATGATGGTTGTAATCAATGTTTGGTAGAAGAGTGCATAGCATAGTTCATGAGTCATGAACAAGAGATTCTTATAATATTTTGATCACTTAGATCAAACACCTCGAGAGTGATTACATATTTACTTGTTAATCAAGTCACCTCTGTCATTTATGTTTTTATTATGAGTATTCAGAAAGCATGGGATGTTTCTCACTTAAGAATGTTTGTATTTTAGATAGAGTTTTGTGTCTTACATCCTAGGAGTGGGAATCATGAAATATTGCTTGTGGATTAGCACCAATGAGTGTGGTGGGAATTTTCCTTGTATTAGAGTGTAGTTATCTTTGTTGAGGATTCATATATGTTAGGAGTTTGCTTATGTATTGGCATACCATATGTATATGTGGATTGGGAAGGGATGTCATCTCACATAGTTAGCATAAAAGAGGTGAGTTGTTACTCTCTCACCCTCCTTTGACATCATTATAAGCCCATCGAGGGGATTCATATTTTCATGATGTTGATTTAGTGTTCCCTTAAATGGAAACTTGTTTTTGAAATATTTTGACCATATTTCCTAGAGTTTGTGGGATATTGTGTTATACCTCTTGTTGATAGAAAAGATTTAGTAATGGAATGGATTGATGCATATGTGGTTAATATTATTCCTTACAATTATGGAAATACACTGTGATACTACACTTACGATTTTGGTAAGTAGGTAGTGATTATGGCAACTTGGGTTATGATGTTTTCTTTATACCATGTAAGGGTATTTAAGAGTTTGGTGATGTGGCTTTTTAGAATCATACTTACCAGTGCTACTTTATCTAATTTGGTGAATTTGACCACATGATGTGGCAAACCTTGAATATATATCAGTTCTAGATTAAGATTTATAATCATTATGTTATTATTTACCCTTGACTAGATGGGTATTATTATCATCCTACTTAAAACATGTTGTTTTAATGAGACATTTATGTACCTTTCACCTAGAGTGAGTATGAAATAAGATTTACAAAACATCTTGTTAGTCTAAGGGGTTGAGATAAAATTATAACTTATTGAGTAACTAATTGAGTAAGTAGGGAAGTATTGTCTTGCTTGTTTTTTTTATAAGGTTGTAAGGATAGTGTGATCCTTGGTCTTTGTTTGTTATGATAATTATAATATTATTTCCTCTTAACTACGAATATAACAGAATAGGTTAAGCTATGAAATATGATACTAGTTATGTTTGGCAAGTGGCAACTTAATATAATTATGGAATGATTGTATGATTTTTATTGTAATGTATGTTGGTACATCTATCATATATGATTTTTTTCTTGTAATGTATTTAGCATATATCATTACTTTCTATTATCTATTAGTATGGATTTGTGATTCTTTGAACCTTGTACACATTTTGGAGATCATCAGGTCATAGAGACCTAAGAGACGAGTGGTGAATTAGGAATGTGAGTACTAAGATATGGGAGTAGATATTATTTAGTATCATACTGACTCGGTAGTTACTGAGTTTAAATCTGACAAGGAGAGATTGTCAAATCCAAGATTTGGCAGATGAATTTGTCAAATTTAGTTATATGTCTATAAGCATGTATATTGTGTAATGTTTATTCCTTAATCTTATATACATTAAAAATGTAGTATTTCCAGTTCCTATTCATCATCATACTTGTCAGGAGCTATGTGAAGTAGCGGTAGTATTGACATGTTATACTTATCAGGAGCTATGCAAAGTAGTGATGGTATTAACTTATACACATCATTCTTACCAAGTTCTCTAAACACTTTTCTTCAAAATGAAAAAAATACTCTCTAGGTTAGAGAGATGTGCAGAGGGGCTAGCAGTTTTTGTGAAACTCTCCTTGGCCATTTATTTTTGGATTTTATGATGATTTCATGTGCTTTTGGTTGAATCCTAAATTTAGAAATTTAGTGAACTTTCATTGAGATATGTAAACCCTTTGAGGTATTAGAAGTGTCAATCATGTAGTGTATAGGCATGTCTTATCAATCTTAGACCCTAGGGTGGTCATGATAGAACCAATCAAAGTAAGTGACACTCATAAAATTTACTTGCATAATAGAGATATGTCATGCTGTAAGGTTTTATGAGACCAATACTTTGAGGATAGTACTACGTGAGAGGACTATGATGTGTTTTATAAGCAATTTCCACATTTATTTGCTTGATTTGATACTTTATACTATGTTATTTTTTTGTTGAATAGTGTTTTTAATTCTGAATTTATGTTTAAATAAGAGTCATCTGAAACGATGAATAGATTTAGGGGGAAGGATGTTACATCTTGATTCCTCTTTAAGCAAACTTACTTGATTATCTATATATTTTTTATAGTTGATAATTTGATTCGATTATTACTAGCTATGTTGTAAGTCATATGTTGTTATGGGGCAATTATATGTTACTTAGTTTTCATGATTTCATTACTATAAGTTAGTTATAGTGTATATTTTTACATTATGATCATGATAATTTTTTATTTTAGCTATATTTTATGATGTATATATGTCATGATGTTATGGATTAACTACCTACTTATTGTGAGGTTGACACAGAAGAGATTCATCCCTCAGAGCCTAACAGATGGAGAGCATCATCGAAGAGGGTGATGTAGATGGAGTTGTTAGAACCCTGCACACACCACATTAGTAATACATGTTAGATGCATGTTTCAAATTATTAATGTTAGTATGTCTTGATGATTGGTTGCATTTAAAATTATTTTCAAGTGGTTAGCATTAGGACTTGTTAAAGATTATCTATTTTCATATGATTGTTTATGTGTGTTACTTTAATTCAAAATTATGTTTATGTGGAACTAACTTGTAGGATTTGTGTTATGGTTGTAATAATCTTGGATTGGGAATAATAACGAGTGTAATAGTAGTTTTGATTAAAATAATATTAATGACTTGTTGATTTTAAGTCATATTATTACTAATTAGTAAATATATCCTAATAAAAGCATAAATAAAATAAAATAGGATAATATATTTTTAGTCTTGATTTGAGGTAAGATAGAAAGAAAAATAGAAAAATCATGGATAAAACAAATAAAAAGAAAGGAAGTCTACTTTTAAAAATAAAAAGAATAAAATAAAAAGGAAAAACAAGCTTTAAAGTAAACTGTCATTCTCTAAGAATGGGAGAATATAGGGTGTGAAGCATAGCATAGAGAGGAGGAAGAGGAAAAGAAGGAAGCAAGAGGGGAAAAGAAGGAATTTTGCCCAGATTGAGCCTTTATGACTCCTTGAACCGGTAGGTGTTATTTAGATTTTATATAAGAATTTGTAGCAATGTATATGTTTATTGGAGTAGATCAATTTTGTTAATTTAAATAGTTTAAATTTAGTGATACATCTAAATATAGTGATCAAGTATACTGGTATATATTTTAATATCAACTTACATATATCATTGATATAAGTTATAATGGAAGATATTTATAATAGTGATTTTTTTATATTTAAAACCATGCAAATATAATCATATAAAGTATGTATAGCGTTTGACCCAAACAATAAATACATGTAAGTGTTGTGTGTTTTAACCAAAAATAAAATTTGGGTTTAAATTTTGGACTATTGTATATGGAATTACACCTTAAATTGTTGTAAACTAGGTGTTTATAGCATATGGTTAACCCAAAAATAAATAACAAGATTTAAAAAAAAATACAAGCAGATATTACACCTAAATGAAGCGCCTATATACATTTGTTCTGATGTTTTTTTTTTACTAGTGATGATGTTTATTTAGTCTATTTTTCATTTCTTTTATTGGCAATGATGCTTACTATACAATTACATTTTCATAAACATCTAGTCAATCTTAACAAGTCATCTCTTTCCATGAGACATGTTTACCAATCTAAATGCAATTACTAGCTACACACTATGGTGGTAGAAGAATAATTCTCTTTCCTCCTCCATAGCATTCATTACATATCTTGAATTTGGAAAATATGAATTCCCCATATTTGCATAGATCTATGGTGCTTGTAGACATTGATTTTTTAATAATCTCCTTGTTCTTTGAACATCATCCCACTTTTGCATAGATGTCTGAAAAAAGAACATAAGTTGCATCATTATTAGGATCTAGCTCAGAAATGAAAGTTGTTATGGTTACTCCTAGATCTATATGATTACATGCTAATAAAACATAAAATGAGCTTACTTGGATAGGGAACATTTCACAATGCTCAAAAATTTGGAGAGCATCCTTATCATAGCCATGCATTGCATATCCTACCTTCTGTATGTTTTCATGCCTATTAGTATTAAGGTGTATTATCTAGATCATTATGATCAAACAATGCAGTCTATATTATTTAATTCATGGCTTCTATGATAACATAATATATTAATACGATGTAATGGGTTTCATATTATTAATAAGTCATATATCTATGAAGAGCTGAGGAGATGAGCATAACTACGAGATATAATGACTCATGTATTATTATAAAATATAGTGATGTATAAATATACTATTTATAAATATGGAAAATTGTTATATTTGATTATACTAATCATGTTATATATATTGTGTTTTTTGTTACATTATACTAATGTTATATATAAAATATATGCATAAGATCGTATAGAATTAATAATTAATATATAGAGGTGTGTGTGTGTGTGTGTGTGTGTGTGTGTGTGTGTGTGTGTGTGTGTGAATATATATATATATATATAAACATTTAAATAGTGGTATAGATATATAAATGTCAACTGAGGATATTTGGATGGTCAAACCGTGATAATATATGAATAGGTATAGTTAGTTTTTCAAATAGTGAGAATATATATATGAAGTTGGTCACATTTGTTTTGCAAATTCATGAGAGTATATCTATAGTTGTATTTTATTAAAGGATGTGATTAATGCAATATAGTTGGATTTTGCTAAAAGATGTGGTTAATGCATTGGATTATAAATGCATTGGATTATAATAAACTATATATATTATGGACTAATAGCTGATATAATTATTCGTACCCTTTTATCTCTTCCTCTCCTATGTGGGAAGCATGTGAATTTATAAAATCAAATTTATATTTTTGTTACATATATTAGACTTTATTAATAGTATGGAGTATATGGTTTAGAAACAACTATATAATAGTTGTTTAGAGCAAATAATCCAAATGTTTGGGGTGAAGTAAATAAGGTATATAGCGATAAAATTATATGATGTCTATATGAACATGATTAATGGATGAAATTTCTATCGATGGATGTTTTCATGTGGAGATAGTATATAGACATATGGGTATCTATATATAGACATGTATATATCGTATATGTATAGTGATACATAAATAGTAATATATTTTCTAATGAGGTTGAAGTCTTAAGTATGAAGACGATGGTGTCAAACTTGATAGAATATATGAGAACTAGTTGCATTGTTCAAGTACTCATACAACGGTGTCAATGTCAAAAAAAATATTTGATTCTCAATAAATTAGTTTTAGATTTGGTCAGAATGAATTTGATCATAGATGAATTATACACTTTGTGCAGAGATAAGTGAATCAATTTAAGGGAAGAAAACCCTGCATATATCTTGATACCTATTACATGAAAAGATAAATAGTTGCTAGAAGCTTATATATTTTTTTAAGAAAAAATGAAGAATACTGCTAGTATGGCATAACAGTATTGTGTGATAAAACATATGTATTATTTAATTTATATTATGTAGGGTACGCAAACATATGAACATGGGTACTTTATTTAATATATGTATTGGGATGCATACCTATAAGCATAGATTCTAGCTGATTTACTATCATGATTTTAGTGATTTGTACAAGTATATATTTGATGAAATATAGTGTATCATATAAGAGCAATTTGTGTATTTTTGAATATTTATATGTGAACCATAAAACAAATACTGCATTTTTTAGAATGTGTGTAAAGAGTTATATGCGCTATCAGAAAGGATATATATTTAGTTGGGCATAAAAATTATGAAGAAGAATTACATGGTTGAATCCCTTATCTTATAAAGATCATCAATATACTTCATGTGTAGGAAAGTTATAATGAGTGTTGAAATCATATGGAGTTCTTGATTAGAGCTATAAATTATTGTTATTATGTAATAATGAAAAACTTGTGTTAAGGTTCATATTATGAGTGTATTGTTATGTATAAGTGTTTATACATATATAAAATATATTAGTGAAATATGATGTAAGACCATAAGTTATAGTAATAGGTAGTTTAAACACAAGAGATACTCAATTGGTATAAATCATACTTGCTTACTTAAATTTATGATACTTTTGATTCTTAAAATTATAAGATTAGTTGTTAGTGATTGAGTAGTGTACTCATGTGTAATGAACTATGATATTGTGGGATGTCGTAGAGTGTAATATGTTTGAAAAATATAGTCTAAATGAATGTTATACCTAGGTGGTACAAACTATAATTATATGTCTAGATGTATTCATACATTTAACAAACTAAATGTATGCATTTTAGTTATTGTTATATTTAGCTTGTTTGTGATTATTGGTAGAAAGTAATTTGTATAAATTTATTGGTTATATATATATATATATATATATATATATATATATATATATATATATATATATATATATATATATATATATATGTTAAACAAATATCACATTATTGTTACTAAGTAGTGAGATGGACTTCATTAGCTTACTAGCATCACAATGCCAAATGAATTTAATTCGATCAAGTGGTGTGTATGAAATTGACTAATCTTAGATATCAATAACTATATAAAAACCTTGGCTAGATAATATTAGTGAGGCATTATCATTTCATGTGTATAATTTACATGTTTGTATGATATATTATTAGAATGGGTTTCTTTATGATATGCCACTTATTTATTTTTATAAATCATACAACACACGAGTACTAGCTTGTCTCTTTAGAATTTTATAGAATCACTATCTACTCATCTATGAAAGGAGGGCCATTCCCTGATAGATATTATACGGGGGATTGATGGTCTGTGGTTGATGTGGAAAAGTGTTCGAATGATGTTCTCCCTTCCAAAAATAGTACTTACATGGAAATGATACTTGAGATTGCCAGAGATACTAGAGTTTAAGAACTCATGATCCATGAGGCTTTGTATCTTATACATTGTATTGTATTTATTTTTATTGAGACATTAATATGATGAAATGTAAATATTTACTTATTTATACTTTGGTATTAGTAGTTGTATCATTGTACCAGTCATGGTTGGGTATTTATTATTAGAAATATTGTCATTGATGTCAAAGGTCTAGCATTATTGGTGATAAATGCTCCATTGCATTTAATAGTATTTTTAATATTCATATCTTGGATAATGTGTGTTAATATTTATTTAAAATTAATGAATATATTTTTGGTTGCATATAAGTCAAAAGAGGGCCTATGAAGAAGTCAAAGAGTCACAGGGTAAAAGATGAAAGAGCTGCATTTTTTCATTAAGAGTCATCTTGAGGAATTCCAAGAGTCACTATGTGAAGACAAAAAGAGTATAGCACATTTTTCCATGAAGAGACATTATGAAAAACACAAAAAGTCACCAAGATAAAGACAAAAGAGGAAAGAATGCTTTTGCTTATGAAGGGTCACCATATGACTTTTCAAATGCAAGGATACGAAGGGTCATGCAAGTTTGGCACCATTTTCCATGAGGATTGAAGAGTCACAAAGGGTGAATGTCAAAGGTCTTTTGAAAAGCTATAAATAAAGGCTTGAGAATCCATTAGTAATATGCAAGAGAGTCCATGATTTGTATTTATTTTTGAAGAGAGAAAATCAAGAGATATTATAGAGTTATATCATTTGTTGAGTAAGCAACATTGAGAGATAGTTGTATTTCATACATAAAAGGGGTTGGTGCTCCTATGGGTTGGTGCTCACAAATAGTTGTATTGGTGCTCAGCAAAGGGGTTGGTACTTTTACAAGTTAGTACTTGAAAACTTTATATTTTGAGTTGGTGTTCATTCATATACTTCAAATTGTTTTCCGTGGTTTTTTTCACTTTGAGTTTCCACATAAAAATTTGGTCTCTCTCTCTCTCTCTCTCTCTCTCTCTCTCTCTCTCTCTCTCTCTCTCTCTCTCTCATGTGTGGTGTAAATTATTGTTTCAGTTTTATTGCATATCTTGAATGTATGATTAAGTGGTTAAATAAAATAAATCAAATTAAGTAAAAAGATATATAATATATTGATTCACCCCCCTTCAGTATATTTTGTGCTTAACAATTAGTATCAAAGCAGGTTCCTTTTGAAAAAGTTTTACAGCTTGAAGGTAGACCGGGAAAGCATGATAGCTGGATCACATGAAAGATTTTCTACAAATAAGGCACCTTTGTTTGATGGGATGAATTATATTTTTTGGAGCATACGGATGAAGACTTATTTGATGGCCCTTGGATTCAACATATGGCAAGCAATGGTGGAGGAATATAAAGAACCACAGAATCTTGTAACTACTCTGGCAAAAAAGAAGGTAAGTGAAAATAATGCTAAAGATTTAAATGCTATTTTATGTGATTTATGTGAATCAAAATTTGTTAAAGTTATGCAACGTAAATTTGCTCATGAAACTTGGGTGAAACTTGAGAATATTTATAAAGGTGATGGAAAGGTTCAACAAGCTAAGTTTTAAACTTTCAGAAGATAGTTTGAGAGTTTGAAGATGGAAGAAGAAGAAAATATAGCAAGTTATCTTTTAAAAGTTGATCAAATAGTTAATTAGATTCAAGAACTTAGAGAAAATTTAGAAGAATCAACTGTGATTCAAAAAAAATTGAGATCTCTACCATTGAGATATGATGCAAAAGTTTCAACAATTGAAGAGATGAACAATTTAGCCAACTAAAGATGGATGAGTTTCATGGTATTCTTATGGCATATGAGATGTGGATTGAATAAGATAACCCTCAAAGAGAGAAGCTGCTTTCAAGACATCAAAGAAAGAGAAGGCTAAGATTCAAGAATCAAGTGATAGATCTAGCTATGATGAAGATGACAATGGAGTTATATTCATTCACAAGTTGAAAAAGGGCACAGATAAATATCAAGGAAAATTACCCTTTAAATGTTTTATTTGTGTAAATATTGGACATTTTGTAATTAAATGCCCAAAAAAGGGTAAAGATGACAATGAAGAAGGAAAGTCTACATACAAGAAGAATTTCAAAGGTAAATTCAAGAAGGAATTCAAGAAGAAAAGTTTGTATTCTAAAGATCCTAGCTTAGTGAAAGATAGTAGAGTCAGTGATTTAGAAGAAGAGATTTTATTCATGGCCATACATGAAGATGCCTCCACAAGCAAAAGTATAGATGATCAATAAAAAAAACAGGATGAAGTCGAAGTGAATCTGGAAGGAGAACTCATTAGTGACTTAGAAGAGTTAAAATCTCTTGAAAAGAAGAATTGAAGATTAAAGCTCTAGATCGAGAAAAATAAAAAGGAGTGAAAGGAAATAATTAAAGATCTACAAGCATACTTTGAAGAAGCTAAGAAGAATGAAGAAGATCTAATGGCATAGTTGAAAATAGTAAGTAAAGAATGTGAAAAGTATGTTATTGAAATTGCTTCTTTAAAAGTAGATCTTAAAAAAACAAATAAAATAATCAATGATAAAGTAGTGAATGATTTAAAATTTAAGAATAACACTAATATGTTGAATAAGATATTAGAAAACCAAAGATCAATGTCAGATAAGTATTAGATTTGAAAAAGAGAAAGAGGAGGTCACTACTTTCACAAACAAGGAAAAAGGAAAGAGCTATATTGAAGTTCTTATAAAAGAAGAAATAAAAAGGGAAGAAGTTAATAATATAAAAGACATCTCAAATAAAGAAGGCTGGAGGGAACAGAGCTACAAAAGGCAATCAGGTCATAGATACGCAAATAGATCTTAGTTTTATATTTACTATTTTTATTGTAATGGATAGTCATAAGAAAATAGAATGTCAAAAAAGGGCTAATAATTTTAGAAATAAGGAGAAAGAAATTCATACAAAGTCAAGTAGAAGCCACAACTCTTTTTCTCCTCTATCAAGATTTAATGAAAATGCCATAATATGTTACAAGTGCAACAACTTCAGACACATAGCTTGGTACTATAGAAGTGTGTTCAATTCAATCAAGAAGGACCAGTGTTTCAAGGCTCCATTCCTCAAGAAGAAAGTCAGATAGGTTCATGGCAAAAGAAACAACCTAAAAAATCTATGTTGATGCAGACAACTTTGCATGCAAGAAATGAAGAAAAGCCATGGTTAATTGATAGTGGATGTTCAAGGCACATGATAGGAGATAAAAGCAAGTTCATAACCTTGAAGAACATCAATGGTGGCATAGTGAAATTTGGAGACAATACTACTACCATAATTGCTAGAAAATGTACACTAAGTTTGGATAAAGGTAAACTAAAATTGAAAATATTTTATATGTAGAAAGTTTTAAGTATAATATTTTAAGTGTAAGTCAAATGTGCGATTAAGGGCACACACAGAAGTTTTATGTAAAAGGTTGTGAAATTAGAAGAAAAGATTCAGATGTGTTGGTTACAGATGCTCAGAGAACAGGAAATAATTTGTATATGCTATCAGACATCAAAGGTCAAAGATGTTTGACTCAGATTGAAAAAAGTTGGCTATGGCACAGGATAATGGGGCACATAAATTATGACAATCTTGTCAACATCAACAAGAAGCAAGTAGTCAAAAATCTTCTAAATATTACAAAGCCATCTGACACACTTTGTGAACCTTGTCAGCATGGGAAGCATGTTAGAAGGTGGTTCAAAACAAAAGAGTACTCAACCACTCAGATGCTAGAGCTTATTCACACTGATCTATGTAGACTTATGAGAAATCAAATTACTCAAGGTGAGAAATATTTCATGTTGCTTATTGATGATTTTTCATGTATGACTTGGGTAATATTTTTAAATAAAAGTTAGAAGCTTTAAGACATTTCAAAGCATTCAAAGCATTAGTTGAAAATGAAATCAGTTTGAAGATTAAGTGTCTAAGATGAAATCAAAGAAGAGAATTCATGTCAGATCAATTTATTGAATTTTGTGAAGACCATAGAACAAAGAGATATTATTCAATAGCTAGAACTCTACAGCAAAATGGAGTGGTTGAACGAAAAAATAGAACAGTTCAGGAGATGGTAAGGACAATGCTAAATAAATTCAAAATAATAGATAAATATTAGAGAGAGGTATTTTCTACAACAATGCATATTTTGAATAGAGCATTATTGAGAGTCAATAGTGACAAGACTCTTTATGAGCTATGAAAAGACAAACCAGCAACAGTTGATTATTTCAGATTTTTCAGCAGTAGATGCTTCATAAAAAGAACTGATGAAAAACTTGGTAAGTTTGAATCTAGAGCAAATGAAGGTATATTTTTTGGTTATTCTTTCAAAAGTAAAGCTTATAAATGTTATAACAAAATAACTAAGAAAATTGTTGAAAGTGCAAGTGTCAGAATAGAAAAATATGGAACACAAAAAATCAGTGATCCAATAGACATTCTTGAAATCATTGAAGAGAAAGATTTTGAAGAATCAGATGAAGATGAGAAGAATGAGAAAAAGGACACCAAAACTCCATCCAAATATGTTTGGATAAATCATAATGAAAGTGACATCATCAGGGACATAAATGAAGGAATTTGCACTAAAAGAATGATGGTAAGTGAATCTGAGAAAGTTAATCTCTCTTTGTTATCCAAAATTCAGCGTAGAACTTTTTCAGAAGCTAGACATGATAAGTATTGGGTTAAATCTATGGATGAAGAATTAAATTAGATAGAAAATAATGATACTTGGAAATTAGTTCCTAGACCAAAAGATCACAATATGATATGAACAAAATGAGTTTATAGAAATAATTTGAATAAAAATGGAGAAGTGACCATAAATAAAGCAAGATTAGTATGTAAAGGATATGCTCAGATTGAGAGAATAGATTTTGAAGAAACTTTTGCACCAGTGGCAAGGTTAGAGGCTATTAGAATGTTTCTTGCATATGCAGTGTTTAAAAATTTCAAAGTGTTTCAGATGGATGTCAAATCTACCTTCCTAAACAAGAATCTAGAAGTGGAGGTCTACATTGAGTAACCTGAAGTATTTATTCTCTCAAATATTAGTAGCCATGTATGTAGATTGAAGAAAGCATTATATGGATTGAAACAAGCTCTCAGAACTCGGTATGCAAGACTTGATAAGTACCTGTAGGATCAAGATTTCAAGAGAGAATTTGTTGATAGTAATCTCTACATCAAAAAAGAAGGTGAGCATCAATTGATTATTGTGGTATATGTTGATGACATCATTTTTGGAGGAAATAATTAAAATATGAAAAAAGAATTTTCTGATAATAAGCAAAAAGAATTTGAGATGTCTATGCTTGGAGAATTATCATTTTTCTTAGGATTGCAAATATTTCAGTTAGATAAAGGAATTTTCATAACTCAAAGTAAATATGCCAAGGAAATGTTGAAAAAAATTAGTTTTAAAGATTATGCACCAGTTGGCACACTAATGTGTATAATAAATAAAGTGAGCAAAGATGAAGATTCACCTATTACAAATCAATCTTTGTATAGATCTATGATTGGTAGTCTTTTATATTTAATAGCATCGAGGCTAGACATCATGCATGTAGTAGGTATGGTTGCAAGATATTAGTCATCTCTAAAAGATAGTCATGTTTAATTGGTGAAGAAAATATTTAGATATATTAAGGAGACATTGGATTACGAATTATGATATTCCAGAGGGAGAGATTTTACTTTAGATGCTTATATAAATTTAGATTGGGTAGGGTGTTTGGATGACAAAAAGAGTACAAGTGGAGGAGTTTTCTTTCTTGGTGATAGCTTGGTATCATGGCTAAGCAAAAAATAGAATTCAATATCACTTTATATAGCTGAAGTAGAATATATTGTAGTAGTATTGTGTTGTACTCAAGTGCTTTGGATGAAGTAAACTTTGGAAGATATCAAGGTAAAATATGATGAACCTATTTTTTTTTTATGACAACACAAGTGATATTAATATTTTAAAGAATCTAGTAATGCATTCAAGAACAAAACATATTCCCCTTAGATATCACTTCTTGAGAGAGCAAGTTATAGATCAACAGGTTAAGATGGAGTATATCAGTACTACAAAGTAGATTGTAGATATTTTCACAAAGGCACTACCAAAAGACACATTTGAGTATCTATGAAAAAATTTGGAAGTAATTTCTTTTGCGTCTTGCCATTGAGATTCAGTATCAGTTGAGGGGAAGCTAAGTGTTAGCTCTAGGTAGGCCCTTTGCCATTGATTTCAAATAGAGAGAATAATAGGTATAGGTACAAGTGCAAAATAGGTACAAAGAACAGGTATAGGTTGCTACAGTAAGGGGGAGTTACTGTATGTTTTTCAAGATGGTAGTATGTGTAAGTTTCAGGAAGTGGCAGTTTTAATTTGAGGTTGCCATCAATGATAAAGAGGGAGATTATTAGAAATATTGTCATTGATGTCAAAGGTCTAGCATTATTGGTGATAAAGGCTCCATTGTATTTAATAGTGTTTTTAATATTCATATCTTGGCTAATGTGTGTTAATATTTATTTAATATTAATGAATATATTTTTGGTTGCATATAAGTCAAAAGAGGGCCCATGGAGAAGTCAAAGAGTCACGAAATAAAAGACGAAAGAGGAATGGGACACTTTTTCTCATGAAGAGTCATCTTGAGGAATTCCAAGAGTCACCATATGAAGACAAAAGAGGTATGGCACATTTTTCCATGAAGGGACACTTTGAGGAATATGAAAAGTTACCAAGATAAAGACAAAAAAAGAAATGATGCTTTTGCTTATGAAGGGTCACCATATGACTTTTCAAATGGAAGAATACGAAGGGTCATGCAAGTTTGGTGTCATTTTCTATGAGGATTGAAGAGTCACAAAGGGTGAATTCTAAAGGTCTTTTAAAAAGTTCTAAATAAAGGCTTGAGAAGCCATTTTTAATATGCAAGAGAGTGCATGGTTTGTATTGGTTTTCAAAGAGAGAAAAATAGGAGATATTGTAGAGATCTATCATTTGTTGAGTAAGCAATATTGAGAGATAGTTGTGTTTTATACACAAGAGGGGTTGGTTCTCCTATGGATTGGTGCTCACAAATATTTGCAAGGGTTGGTGCTCCTGCAAGTTGGTGCTTGTGAAGTTTGTATTTTGAGTTGGTACTCATTCATATACATGAGATTGTTCTTCATGATTTTTCCACTTTTGGTTTCCATGTAAAAATCTTATCTCTCTCTCTCTCTCTCTCTCTCTCTCTCTCTCTCTCTCTCTCTCTCTCTCTCTCTCTCTCTCTCTCTCTCTCTCTCTCTCTCTCTCTCTCTCTCTCGTGTGGTGTAAATTATTGTTTTAATTTTATTGAATATCTTGAATGTGTGATTAAGTGGTTAAAGAAAAGAAATCAAATTAAGTAAAAAGATATATAATATACTGATTCACCCCCCCCTCTCAGTATTTCATATTTAGTTATGATGTGTTTCATATGTTGTTAGTGATCAATGACTATTAAATGTCACGTGCTTATTTATAGTTAAAATACTTAGAGTGTTATATCCATATCACTAATTATATTTTCATAGTGAATACTAATGAAATAATGCATTGACTAAATTAAAAAAAATTATCACATTTTTTATGTCAAACCCAACGGAGTTATTATATGATGGAATAACTTCAAATGATGTTCATTGACTGAATTGCACAATCAATTTCCATCAAGATCTTATAAATGAAAGGTATTCTTGTCAAGAATAATAACAATAATTTAAGAATCAAGCCAAAGAGAATCAAATTTATGATATTTACGTATGTCCTCATGTGTTTTATCTCAATAAAAAACAAAATCACCTACTTTAAAAAATTTATTAGATACTTTTTTGTCAAAGAACTTATTTAATTTTTTTTTATCTCTTTCTAACTTTTGCAACATAGTAGCTTTAGTTTTATCTAAAGTTATCAAATAATTAAGTCTTTATTCAATCTAATTAGTATTATCTGATAAATATTGTAAAGCAGTATGAGCAAAAAAAATTGAAATTCAATGGGTAATGTAGCTTCAAATACATAAGCGAACATAAATAAAGAATAACCAGTAATTGCTTTAAAAATAGTACAATCAACCCATAATGTTTCAAAGGTCTTAATATATCAACTCCTTTTATTCTCACAAACTAATTTTCTCATAATAGAAATACAAATTTTATTTTTAGATTCGGCTTGCCTATTTTCTTGAGGATAATAATCTGAAAAATGACTTGAAATAATAGAATAACGTCTTAAAAACTCTAAATATTTATTTGAAATAAATTGAGGACCGTTATCTAAAATAATTTCATATGAAACATCAAATATTGAGAAATTTTGATTTTCAAAGAATGAAATGACTTTGGTTGTAATAAAAATTTTAAGTGTTTTAACCTTAGGCCACTTCGGAAAATAATTCATAACGGTTAGAATATACCGATGACCAATAGAAAAAGGTGGATGTATATTATAAATAAAGTCAATTCTCCATTTAATAAATATTTTTTTAAAAATTATAAGATTTAAGCGTATTGTTGGTAATCTATATTTACTAACAAATAATTGACAATGCATATATGCATGAATCAGCTTATAAGCATCTTGGAATAATGTAGGTCAATAACAACTTGCACATAAAATTTTATAAGTAGATATTTTTACCACATAATTACCATCACAACTTCCTTCATGACATTCTCTAAAAACTTTTTGATTTTGATCATGGGTTAAGCATTTTAATAAAACACCATCTTTGTTTCAATAAAACAAACAAAATTTTAAATATTGGAATCTCAAAGATAATCTTTGTCTTTTGTCTAAATTATTAAGACAAGCTTGATTTTGAATGTAATAAACTAAGCCGTGATACCAATCATTTTCAACCAGCAAATAATCATAATCATTCATTTCATGTCTAAATTTTAAAAAATAGATAAATTAATAACTTTCATGAACTGAAAATGAGGTTTAACATTTAAAAAATCATCAATAAATAAAACCAAAATATTTATATTAGAAGGAGCATTTTCAACTAATTATTTTGCCAAATCATTTCTTTTTTTGATTTTAGATGTTTTGAATTCAAGATCAAACTCTTGAATTATCAAAATCCATTTTGCAAACCTTCTCTGAATAGTTGGTTATTTCAAAAGATAAAATGTATTCATATATGGGATACGGGTTGTCATTCTTCTTTGTTCGATTAAAATCCTAGATCTTCACCGTTCTTCATCATTGGAATGAATTTACTAAAAATGAATTAGTGGGATTATGGTGTCAAGTTAACCCAAAATACCCCTCTATTAATGGGCATTACCTACATAACCAACACTCCAAGGAGGGTTTTAGAATTATATAGTTCTCCCTTATGTGTGGAAAAGTTTGGGCATAAGGGTGCAATATAATATATGATGATACATGCAATGATCTAGCTTGTAGATTAACAAATATCATTCATGCATTGCTCTTTTAATACTTCAAACCTGGAATATGACTACACCTATGTTTTATTTAAAACTAAATATGAATAGGATAGAATATTTTGGTCATATAGTTCATTGATTTAGCTTTACTAGGTGTTTGCTTGGTATTTGCCAGATGAGGAATGATAAAGCTTAGACTTGTATTTATACCACACCTTTTGAAAATATCTCATTATAAGGTTCAATAAGATAAATAACCTAACCCATAGGTTTTGAAACATTTGTAATTTGAATGACTTTTGATAATTAGACATAAGATAAGGTATGGACCTCAGTGGTCGGTAGTCTCCATAAGGTAAGAAAATAGGTATGGATCTAAAACTGATAGTGAAGGATGTTTATCAAGTTTTAAGCTTTATGTGTTGCATAGGAGACTTAGGTAAATAGAATGATATGGATCGGATAAACCGATAAGCATTTAAACATAGTAAGATGAGGAATTCAAGTCTTTCGACAATAGGGAGGTCTAGAATTGAAGGTTAGAACCCTAATTTATATTTGTCAAATGTACAAGACTAAGACGCTACAAATATTCATTTTTCTTATCTACAGTCTTATTGAACCCTACCGTGTAATATTTTCAAAAGGTGTGGTATGAATACAAGTATAAGACTTATAATTGTTCATGTGGAAAAATATGAATCAAGACCCACAAAGGCTCATTCAATCAATCACACAACTAAGTTATAATGCCCTATTCATCCCTATTTATTTATCAGTCACAGGAGCAGTCATATAAAAGGTCTAAAGAATCCAAAGAATATCCCATTAGGGCATTTGTCAAGTTACAATATAGATCATTTCATGCATCTACATATAATATATTACACCATTATTCACATGTACTCCCACACATAGGGGATAACTACATAAATCTAAGGCCCTCCTTGGAGTATTGGCTATCTAGACAACAATCATTGACAAATGAGTCTTTGAGGTCAGTTTGACACTATGAGCCCACTAACCCATTTTTTAAAACACATCCCAATGGTGAAGAAGGGTGGAGAGATAAGTTTTTGATCCATAATTAGAGATATACAACTTGTGTTCCAGATCTGAATACATCAATATAGAAAAACCAAAACAACAAAGTTGGTCACATCGCAATATAACACATATTATGTATTGGACAATAACATCACAACACAAATAATAGCATCAATGGTAATGTCCCAAGGTTAATGGTGGTGTCCACGGCAATAGAAACATCATTTCCAAAATCTAATGACTATCTTAGAATCTTGATCCTACATGTTACTCATTGTGTACAACTCAGAACTGTTTGTGCATTATAAATCTAGCTAAGTATCATTTATCCTTGGCATTGCAATTAGAAAAACATATTTTAAATTTGGTACTTTCTATATTTATCATATCTCAATATTTTTGTTTAGGATATTCATTTATTTGAGTTTACAATTAATTGGCCTACTATAGAATAGTTTTATTCATTCTTGTGTATAGTCTATTCTATTTTTTTAACCCTATCCCCACACTACTAAATTTAGGGTTAAACAAATATGATGGTTGTATAACTCTATTTACTTTTTTTGTCATGAATTTTCAGTTAGATCATCTAAATATGTAAAAGGTTATAACTAACATATATATATTCTTTTATGTTTCTTTTTACTATTATAAGCTAGGTTAACATATGAAAGGCAATGTTGAATGCATAACCAACATCAAAAGTTTACATGACAGGGAGTGTCAATAGTCAAATATAAGCTTAAAATGAATGAAAGTATAAATTGGAGTGGTAGATGATAACTAAAAATGCTTGAAACAAATGGCTATAAGGCATGTAAACCCACAACCCTGCCATGGGAACATTATCTTATTAGTTATGCCTACTTGTTCTTATTGAAGTATGGTCAAAGCAATCAAAGCATAGTGTAGAAGAACTGAAGCATAGTGAAACACAATGGCCCATAGACAAAATCCCATGACGGAATCTGATGAACCCTCAAATATAACTCAAAAAAATAGATCTAATAAAATATAATTGTTGATAATGACCTTAATAGGGTGCGAGCTCCAAAAATACAAGGTCTATAATCCTCTTCCAAATAATTATTTGGTTATATATTACCCTAGCTAGTGTATTTACATAAAGTTATAAGAACATTAGTGGGGTATCAAGAGGGGGAAATATCATAGCAATAGGGTCTCAGAGGACCGGGGTATCATAGAACATTAATAAGGCTTCATAGGAATATTGGCAGGGAATAAGAAACAAAGGTGTCAAGATAAAGGAATAAAAGTTAGCAAGGTTAAAATGGGTGCCACAAATGAAGCCCTGGCATTAGGTCATATCATGCAAGAGGTGAAACAACTACTACAATTTGAGATCAAATAATATCAGGTCCCACCTTTTGGAAACATGACCCAATCATAAATAACTATAATGTCAAACGTTACAATAAAATGCTAGTTTGTCCACTCAACATAATAAATACCTATCAAAAGAGGGAGTATAAGATCATATAGGGTTAATAGATGACAAACATTTATATATCCACTAAAGATAGGGCTCCCCCATAATAACAAATCATCATCACAACTGACTACAACATCACCATAAATGATATCAAAACTGATATATGTTAATTCAAAATAGTATTGGGGGATTTTAAGGTGTCAGCTTGGGAGAGGACAAAAAATATAAATAAACACAAACAAAGACTAAAAACAAAGGAGGCACAACCCCATACGGAAAAAAAAAACTAGGCATAAGGAACAACCATTGGCATTGCATATTTCAGAATAGAAAGCACAACCAAAACAATAGGTGATCAAAGGAAAGAAGTAAAAGCTAATAAAAAAGTCATGCTAGGAAGAAAGGAAACATGTAACATCAAGGGAAAAGGTCACCAAGGGGATATCTAAGATGTTGAGGAAACTTAATACCCTATAATGACTCCACTCTTTTGGTCACCAAATATATATGTGCAAGAGCAAATTATTTTGATAGAAAGACTAGAAAGTATGGAAGAAAGGGAGTAAATAAAAGATATTAAAATGGAGAGGTGTTAAGTTCCAAGTAAATGTTGGAATAGGACAAGAATATTCTTAAATCACAAGTGGGAAAACGTTAAAATCTTGTGAATGTTGGACAACCTGAATGATAGACCCTCAAACAAAACATTCACACTCTAATTGGTGCCAATGTGGGGAGAGGTAAAGACAAATGAAATGAAAATAAAAAAAGTTGAAGAGGCATTTTTTAGCATGAAAATAAGAGAGAATGAGCTAAAAATTAAACTAGAAGAGGCTAAAACATGGGCACAAGTAGTAAAGAAACCAACAAAAAGAAAAATGAGTTGATAGAAAGGGAAGTTAAGAATCAAATGATAGAAGAAAGAAAATGTCATGATAAACTATAAAATATAATCAACAAATGGATAAAATTATATGGAGAATAAGAGGATATAAGTAGCTTAAAAAGTGACTTACTTTCAGACCAGCTATAGTGGAAGTTTCAGATTAGATAATCATTTTAACTAAAACACATGAGCATGATAGACGCACAACACTATATTTTTAAGGGTACAAAAAGGCAACAATATGGAATAAAGTTGTAGAGAGTGGCAATGTGTATGTGGGTACAATGGTGTTAATAAAGGAATCATGGGGTAAAAGTATCAAAATAAAAAAATAGGATGAAAATAAATAGTGCATTTGGATAATAATAGTAGAAAAGGACATGGACATTAACATAGTTGCATGTTACTTTGAGCATATAGAAACTATTTATAAATTTATAGCACATTAGTCTTGTACACTTGAAAAATACATATCATGGATTTACTTTTAGATTTTATACCCTTCCTACTACCGAAAGGTTCACATACACTATCTCTTTGTGCCAAATTGTTTATCTCTTAGTTCTACAAATGTATCATGATGACTCAAACCTTATATCATGCTCAAAATGTTATAAACCTATTTATCATCCATCTCTACAAGTTTTGGACCTATACCTATTTTCCAACTACCTGGAAACTTGTGTCCCAGTCAAACACCTATGTCAATGCAAGTGCCTTATCCCAACCCAAGTGTCCAGTGCCCTAAAGTTATCCAATTTAAAAATTAAATGTATTCCTATGGTTGGCTTAAGTGATTTAATGTGAGATATTATCCAAAGGGATTGGTATAAATACATTATCAACCCTCATTTATTCCTCACTTAGCATAGACCCAACAACTTCTTACCTACTCAAAAGGCAACTTACTAAAGGCACTCAATCAAGCACTCAAGTGAGTAAACCTTTCCTATTTTCTCCTATATTTATATCAGTCATAGGGACATCATAACTATAGGTCTAAAGTACTGAAGGAGCATTTTATGAGCCACATTTACCAAGTTACAAGATAGGTTATTATTATACTTACTTATCACACATTGTATGATACACACACAAGCCAACACGTAAGGTAAAACTACATAAGTTTGAGGCCCTCTTTAGAGTATTGGTTGTGTAGGCAATGTTTAATAACATAGGGGTCTTTGGGGTAGCCCGACACCATGTGCCCACTAACCCATTTTTCCCATCACCACTATGAAGATGAATAACAAGGGTTTTGTTATTTGATAAGGAGTGATAATCCATGACCTAGATATAAATACACAAGAGCGAAGGTGACACAAAAACTAGAAGCATATAGGTGGTCAAATCTAGTTTTAGTAAGTAATTTATACTAGACACATGTATCTGAATCAGACATAAGCATTAACACAACCATCCCAGGTCGATGCAAGTGTTCATGGCTACAAAAGTACAATTTTTAGAATCAAGTTATTGATCTAAAATTTAGATCTAGTCTAGTTTATTCTTATTCCAAATCTAGATCTATATTACTATCATAATTAGTTAAATATCTTGTTTTCATTATCATTACAGTATCTAACATAGTTGTGCTTTCTATTTTTAGCATATTTCAACATAATAAATTTAGTATATGTTTATCTGAGTTTTGCAATTAATTAACCTAATTTAGAGATAGTATACCATCTTGTTGCCCCAAGTTATCTCTACCCCCTTAACCCTAGATTCTCCAATCTATATTTTAAGGTTAAACATTTGGTGAACCCAACCTATGATCCTCACTTTTTTTCCCCTAATTTTCATTTATCTTTTTTCCTTTGTCATAGATGATATATATTGTTTTGATGATTATGATTATGATTATGAAACTCTTCAACTTTTTATTAAGGAAGGAGTAAAAATTGAGTATTTTTGCCTTCTACCCAATGCCCAAGCACGTCGTCTAAAATCTTTGAATGGTGGTTGATACCATCCATCTAACCAGGGATGCCACCACCATCCCAGGAGATGAGTGGAATAATATTAAGTAAGATAGACAACCTTTTCAATTACCTTATACAACCAAAATGACTACGCATAAGCAAAATTTTCCTTCATTCGATCATGTTAGCTTTCATTAAATAAATAAGGATATCATGGATGATTTATAAACTAGTCAAAAATGAGACTTTATTATAAGCACATTGAGTCAAACTCCTATTATGCCTACATTTCCAAATAATATCCCTCTTATTGAGGGTGATGATTCACTTTTTCCTTCATTTGATATTGAATTTTTTTGAAAGGTAGATAAGGATATCATAGACTCTTTGCCTAATAATATTAAACCATAATAACAAAGAGTGCATTACAAACCTAAAGTGGTAAAAAATCCCAATGCTCCAAAAGAAGATATTTTACCAAACCTACTTCAAATGGCACATGTTATAGCATTACCAAAGGTAGATGAACCTTTAAACAATATGCAAATATCAAATATTCCAAAACTTCCAAAAGAAATACTGAAGGTTCCAAAATTCAATGATAATCAATGTACATTTGTTCTTCATAGAGATGTTAATATGCCTATGTTTCATGTAGAGGAAAATTTTCATCCTACAAGCAAATTTTCAACCTCCTTACAATAAACCTCATGATACCATAAACAATCTTCAACAACAAATGGCTACTATAAAATTGTAAATTTCCTCACATGAGGTTACATTTCATGATGATATCTTGATGGACCAATCCATTACTAAGAGTGTCTTAGAACATATACATCCTTTTGAATTTATTATGCCTTTATTTCTTATCTTTGATTGCAAAGATGATCCTACAAATCATTTGAAATAATGTATACACTCTTTTGGCCATTGAGCAAGTGATGGTGGTTTGCTATTAAAATCTTTTCGTAGGAGCTTAATTAAAGAAGCTCTTGATAGGTTATATATCCTCCTTGATGGGTCCATATCATTTTTCAAAAAACTTGAGGATGTATTTTAACGCATTTTCATAAGCACATAATTCCAAAGTTATCATTGGAACATTTGCAAGCAGTAAATCAACATGAATATGAACTTATTTAGGACTGTGTTATAACATTCAAAGGTGTTTTTATTCTTTACGTTACATCCCCTTGGATTTGAAACTACAATCTATATTTAGTAGGGATCTTCTCTCTCCGCATATAGAAAGAGAATTACATAAGCCCTTTATTTCATTCGATTTATTATATTGGGATGTATATAGATATGCATGTTTATCTATAAATAATCATGATACCAATGTTTCCAAAAATAAGGAATGCCCTGAAGCTAAGAAAAATAAAAAGCATTGCACCAACTAGATCTTATAATTACATTATTTATGGGTGGTGCTTAATTTTGACATAACCATGTTGATCCTATAGAAATAAAAACTACTTTCAATGTAAGACATTTACAATAACTTGGCTTTTATCTAAAAGACTTGGAAAGAAAAGGAGGTTGGAAAGACTCCTTGGGTAACATAATAATACCAATTGCTTATGGTCTTAAAGTAATTCAAACAAGGGTTTGGGTAATGCCTACCACATCTCAATATGCATTTACATTAGGCACTCTTTAGTTATATCAAATGAAAGCAAATTTTGACCAAAATCAGCAAGGTATAGATTTTTCTCATGAAGGCAAATTGATCCATATTCCGAATGATATAAAGGGTTCTTTATTTCACATGTAAATTGTGAAGAAGAACATGATTTGAACCTTTTCCACTTATCCAACCATGATTCAAATAATGTAAACGATCCAACTTAGGTTTGAAAGGTGACATATTCTAAAAAACCAAAAAATTAAAAATCTTGAAAAAAATCAAAAATATTTTCAACATTTATGTGTTCTATCAGTTCATTGGCATATAAGTTGTTGGTTCCATGTTGGTAGGTAGCATATAATTTCTTTATATATACACATGTGTTTCATGCATATTTTGAGTGTGATTAAGGAATACACAAATACATGTTCTATGCACTATCAAATGTTGGGCATTCCCTCTACTCATGTCATGTGGACATTGGGGGCATTCACTTATTTGATCATGATACACCCATGTTATATCACTCTATGGTCACTTTGCATTACCATGTTTGATTTTATGTATTATATTTGCCTTTATCCATGCTTACATCTTTCATAGTGTACTTGATATGCTATGTACTTGATATTTTATGTTAACACATATATCCAATGACTAATCTATTGTGTTTATGTTGGTTGCTATTAATTTTACTTTGTGCCCTTCATTGAGTGTTTTTAATTACCTGTTTGAGCATTTGAATACATTCTATTTTTTGTGGTTCCCATGCCTTTGTTCACCTCCTTGACATTTGAATACATCATTGTTTGTTGTATGTTAACATTTAAATATGTCATTCATGTTTTTTAAGACATTTGACTAAGTTGTGTCCCTTCAATTGTGCATTATTTGAACATGCCCTTTATTTGTAATCTCCTTAGACCATTATCTTTTGTTTTGCTTTTGAGTGCCTTTGTGTGTGTGCTTGATTGCTTGTTAAGATTATATTATTACTATATATACACTATCATGATTCACACCATGCATCTTAGGACTTGATGTGATCACATTTTAAATGCTTCAATGATATATCTACCTATACATGTTCCTTTTATATGTTACATGGTTCATACAAAGATTATATAGTTATTTTATCCTTTTGAGGTAAGGCGACTACCAATTATTACTTCCTCTCACTTCAAAAGGAGAGGGGAATATTAGTGGGGGTATGCCATAGAGGCATGACTTCCACACTTTTCACAAATTAAGATATACAGTGGGGGCATGTTTTAGAAACATGTTCTCCACACTTACACTAGTTCTCAATTTTAAATATACAGTGGGAGCATAGAGGGGGTATGCCATAGAGGTGGCTTCCAATTTTTTTACAAATTATGATATATAGTGAGGGCATGTTTTAGAAACATGTTCTCCACAGTTACACCAGTTCTTAATTTTAAATATACAGTGGGAGTATGTTTTGAAAACATGTTCTCCACACTCATGCTAGTATCAGTTTCATATATATAATGGGTGAATGTTTTGGAAATGTGTTATCCACACTCACACCAGTTATTAGTTTCATAGTATAATGGGTGCATGTTTTGGAAACATATTTTCCACACATAATTTTTAAATTAGCCAAATTGTGTAGTTATATGATTCAGATACACATTTGTGGCAGTATTTTATAATTGGCACCATTGTTATACACATTTTCAGCATGAGACATATCAAAGGTGCATATTCTATGCAAATAGCACTTAAAATTTGCAAAAAACAAACCATATTTTAGATTTCAAATACTTTTATGGACTATCATCACCCACCATGTTGGACTTTTAAAGACTGTATTGAGCTAATCTACTGCGGTAGTTAGTTCATTTTTGGTATGGTTAAGGTTATTAAATCACTAAATCTTACCAATTTTATAGGTTGGACTTTATTACATCATCCAACCTCACTAATTTCATAGTGTGAGTTGACTTGATTCACTCACGTTCACTAAATTATAAGTATGATTGGGTTGTATGGTTGAGCTAATCTCAACTGTTGGGTGGCAACTCACATTTTCACCAAAGTTGGAGGTATGTATTCTCCAATCTCTCTATATGTATTCATCCTACATATTTTATACTTATCCCAATCATAACTCTAATAATTCATAATTATGCATATCTTCAAATCAAATTTCCAAAAGGCAAGGTGGCTGCATCGACACACATGTGTACTCTTAAACCTTGCTCTCTTTCAATTTTAATGCTTTCAATTTCAGATTATATGCACTAATTATATACTATAGCATGCTCTTTGTTTTAGGTCAATATCCACCAATTACTCAAGTTGGACTCAAGTAAAGGCAAGATGTGTTATACACACCCATGTATGCATTTCTTTTCCTTTAAACTAGCCTTTTCATTACTAGATTAAATGGGGGGCAAATGTAGACATTATTTATGAATTATATATCATCTCATATATATATACTTGGAAAATACATATCATGGATGTACCTTCAAATTATAGACCCTTCTTACTATTGAAATACTCGCATACACTATCTCTCCATGATAATTTACTTATCTCTTAGTCTGACCAATGTATTATGATGACTCAAACCTTCTATCATGCTCAGAATGTTATAAGCTTGTATGTCATCCAACAATTCAAGTTACAAAACTATGCTTATTTTCCAACTACTTGGACACTTGCATCCCAATCAGATGCTTGTATTAATGCAAGTGTCCTATCCCAACACAAGTGTTCATTGCCCTAAAGTCATCCAATTTATAAATGAAATATATTTCTATGGTTGACCTAAGTGATTTAATGTGAGATATTCTCCAAAGGGATTGGCATAAATATAGGAAAAAACCTCATTAATTCCTCACCTAACACAAACCTAGCAACTTCTTACCTACTCACAAGGCAACTTACCAAAGGCACTCAATCAAGCACTCAAGTGAGAAAAGCTTCCCTATTTTTACTATTTACATATTAGTCATATAGACAACATAACTATAGGTCTGAAGTACCGAAGTAGCATTCCACGAGCCACATTTTCCAAGTTATAATCTAGGTCACAGTTGTACTTACTTATCAAACATTACATGATACACACACAAGCCAACACATAGGGGAGAAATACATAAGTTAAAGGCCCTCTTCAGAGTATTGGATATGTAGGTAGTGCCATTGACAAATGAGTATTTGGGATAGCTCGACACCATGTGCCCACTAACCCATTTTTCCCATGGCCACTGTGAAGATGAAGAACTAAGGTTTTGCTATTTGACAAGGAATGATAATCCATAACCCATATATGAATGCACAAGAGTGAAGATGACACAGAACCCAAAAGCATCTATGTGGTCACATCCAATTTTAATAGGTATTTTATACTGGTCACCTACATCCAAGTTAGATAGAAGCATCAATACAACTATCCTAGGTCGATGTAAGTGTTTATGGATATAAAAGTATAAATTCTAGAATCAAGTGACTGATCTAGAATTTAGATCTAGTATACGTTCTTCTTGTTCCATATCCAAATCTATATTAACATTAGAATCAACTAAGTATCTTGTTTTCATTATCATTGCAATATCTAACATAGTTTTACGTTCTATTTTTAGCATATCTCAGTATAATAAATTTAGTATATGTTTATATGAGTTTTGTAATTAATTGGCTTGATTTAGAGATAGTCCACCATCCTGGTGCCCTATGTTATCTCTACCCTTTAAGCCTATATTCCCCAATATAGATTTTAGGTTTAAACAATGCCCACAAATTCCATATTCTATAAGTAGCATGATCTAAACCATGAAGATCCATACTCATCTCTAAAGAGGGAAATTTCAACTGATGGTAAGATAGGAGAGATTTTGTTATAAGGGGACTTTAATGCAAGGACAATAAACAAACATGCCAACATCTTGAGAAATAACATGGATCTAAAAATGAATCCTCTTTAGATGGTAGAAGAAGAAAAATAGTAATGGAACAAGATTTTAGATGATAGGCATGGGGTTATCATGCACTTTGAAGAAGAGCTACTAGGTTTATGTAGCATACATTGATTTATTAGTTGGAATGACATGATTAAATGGGAAAACTTAGGAAACTACACATGCAAGACACACAAAGGCCAAAAAAAATCATAAACCTCAAATGGAGAGCTAGAAGTAGAAGACTCTCCCATGTAATTTAAGTCAGATCACAAACCAATTTTTATGAAACTCAAATTACAAAGGGATAATCAAAATGATGAGCACACTGAAGTAAACCAAAGTAAGCCACCACTTGAAGGCAACATCCATTTGATATAAGAAAATCAACAAGCCTTCAAGGTGACATTGGATATCAAGATGCAGAAAAGGGAAATTAATAGAGTGAATGAGAATGGTACCAAGTACACTAAATGAGAGAGGTTAATGAACACCATTCAAGAGGCATTAAAAACTTTCAAGAGATCTAAAAATAAAAAATAAGGAAGAAAATAGCTTCACAACAAACCCATGGTATGATGAAGAATGCAAGGCAATGCGAAGATCATTAAAAGAACCAGTAGGTAGAATAAAGGCAAACAAGAAAACATATGAGAAAATGGTAAAGACAAAAAAAGAAGAATATACAATAACTTGGAGGAAAGAGCTAATTTACTTAGGGAAACATGAACCAAAAAAATTATGGATGGAGATTTGCAAGGAAAATAAACAGATTGAGAATAAGATAATAACATGGCAATGGGTGGAGTACTCAAAATAATTTTATGAAGGTTAAAGTGAAAAATATACACTTTTAAATGATATATTATGATTATATAGCACCTCAGTCTTGTACACTTGGCAAACTCAAACCTTTGTTGTTCCTCTCAATTCTTTACTTTTCTCACTTTTATGAGTCTGACATCTACTCTATCGTTATCCCCCTTGGCCTATATCTCTTAGTCTGACTAGTCTTATATTGATGACCTAGGTATTTTATCTTGTCTGAAATGTTTAAAATGTACTTACCTTCCATATCTACAAGTTTTGAACCTATACATGTTCTCCTGCTCCTTAAACACTAATGTCCAAGTCAGACAATAATGTCAACATTATTGTCTTGCCCTGATGCAAATGTTTAGTGACTTGAAATCATCCAATTTATAAATGAAATGTATCCTAATGGTTATCCTAAGTGACTTAATGCAATTTATTACTCCAAACGGATTGATATAAATAAAACATCAACCCTCATTCATTCCTCATCTACATAGCCTATGAAAATCTATCAAAAGACTAAAGAGCATTCAAAGAGAATTCAATTGATCAAAAGTTTCCTTATTTATTCTTACTTCCATAATAGTCATAGGGACTGCACATCTAAAAGTTTGAAGTGCTAAAGGAGCATCCCAAGAGTCTGATTTTCCAAGTTACAAGCTAGGTCACTATTGTACTTGATTTGCACATATTGTCTGACTCACACACAAGCTAACACATAAGGGAGAACTATATAAGCCCAAGAGTCTAAGGCCCTCTTAAGAGTGTTGGCTATGTAAGTAACATCCTTTGACAATAAGGCTATTAGGGTTAGATCAACATCATGTGCCCACTAACCCATTTTTTCCCAAGGTCACATTGAATATAGAAAGGTAGGTTTTTACCATTTCATAAACAATGATAGTCCATGACTCAGATATGAATGCACTAGAGTGAAGTTGAAGAAAAACTTAGAAACATCTAGGTGGTTACATCTTGTTTCAAAAGATAGTCCATACAAGACACTAGCATCGAACCCAAATAGTAGCATCGATACAACCATCCCAAGTTGATGTTATTATCCTGAGAGCCAAAGGCATCAAAACTAGAATCTAATGACTATTCAAGAATCTCCTTCCTGCCTACTTTCAACTTGTTCCAAATCAAGAACTACATTAACATCTAAACAAGCTAAGTACTTCACTTATTTGTCATTTCTATATTTATCATAGTTGTAACTTTCTATAATTAGACTATCTTAGCATAATAAACTTAGTGTATGCTTATATCTAAGTTTAACATCTAATTGATCTATAGATCTGATTATCACCCTTGTGCCATTTCATTTTTATATACCCATTTATTACAATCTAGACACCATTTTAGGGTTAAACATTTGGTGAACCCAATCTACATGAATGTAAAATTTTCTGATTCTTAGTGTTTTAAGCTACTTAGAGTTTTAGATTACTATACTTTTTTAATTTTCTACTTTTACTATTTTGCATGTAACCTAAATGTAGCCCTAGATTGGGAGGTGTGCCTATTGAGCATATTGAGTTTCCCCTCCCCCCATCTAAGATGTCTCAAACTAATAAAGGATCTCATACCTTGGATCATGATGATACCCATGTTGACAATGAAAAAAATGTTGATAGGGTTATCATAGAAGAATATTCTGATAATGAAAACCCCAAAATAAATGAAAATGATTTAATAGACCATGATCAAGTACATGTAATTGTATTATTTTGTGAGCACATTCGATAAAAACCTAAATATATTGATGAAATCCTAAAAACTACACTCAAAGTAAAAAAATACATAACTATAGTGGAATTATCCCTCCCCCTTGAACACATTACAATTAGATACATCTAGTGGGAGCACAAATTACATGTTAAACCTATGTTCCTTGAAACTACCATCAATACATCTATCATGGAATTACTCATTATTTCAACAAAAATACTAGTTTTAGTGCCTATTACTAATCAAAACATGTTTTCATCCCCTTTGGTGACTACTCAAATTGCTAATCTAAATCCCATTGGGCCTATACTTTAATCATTCCTTCAAGTCATAAAAACCTTGTAAGACAAAATTACAAACATTGAACAAAATGTTTTAAAATCCCCTCATGCCATAAATTCACAAGATGTGTTGCATAACCCTCTTGCACTTGAATCTATATAAACCCCTTGCCAACTAGATTTGTTGCACGTAAGTTCACATTTTATGATGACAAGGGTGATCCTGAATAACATCTTTGAACGTTTTATGTGGCATGCCTTGATTATGCTTCCAATGATAAAATCTTGACCAAATTATTTCCAAAAAGCCTCAAGAACTGTGCTTTGAGGTGGTTCTATGATTTACCTCTCCAATTTGTAAAAACATTCAAACCTCTTACATACTAGTTCTTAGCACACTTTTTTTTAATATTTTGAAAAGGTTTCCTATGCCCAAATTGCTAAAATTGAATAAGGAACCAATGAATATGTCTTGAGATATAAGATAATGCTAGCCAAAATGATCAATCTTATAGCAGACTAAGAGTTACAATATATATCCAAGCAAATTTTGCTTGCTCTTTTACATGAGTCCATTATTTTGAACAATTTCAAATCTTTCGATGATTTACGCCTTATGTCATTGAATAAGATCAAGTATGTAATAAACACATTGGCTACATCTACATCTGGTACGAAATTCACAATTAAACCAAGTTATAAGGTAAAACCTCTTGAGCTTAAAAAGGAAACAACCACCATGGTTAAAATAGTTTCATAGTAGCCTAACCAGCGTGTCCTATCTAATGTACTAAGGAGATAATTTACACATTTACCTAAGTCCTCAGTTTCATTACTCTCATGATTACCAGAGTGTCAGCTTATATCTCTCCCTCATCCTATCGAAGTTGATATGAGTCGGCCTCAACCCAAAGGATATGATGTGAATGCTTATTGTGATTATCATCAAGGACTAGGACATTCTACAAGTAGATGCTTTACCTTAAAACACAAGATCCAATATCTTATCAATGACCACAAACTTATATTTGAGGATCCTCCAAAGGGATCAGGTTCACAACCTAGTGATCACCATAAACAAAAAATATTTAACAATCTTTTGCAAGACCATCCTAAGAAGGAAATAGAAGTCCAAATGGCATATAATGCACATCCTCCTCCATCATATTATGGACACCCACTAGATGGGGTTATTGGTACTTACACGCAACATATACTTCCTATGGTTCATAGGCCTTCTATTACTTTCAATGACTATGGAATTAAGGATGATGACTCTGATCTTCATTCTCTATTCATTTGAGCATACCTTGATAAACACCCTTATGTAGTGTTATGATTGATAATGGTGCAAGCGAGAATGTTTATACCATGACATTACTTATGCATTTGGGTTATACTCATCATGTTTTACACCCATCATCAGATAAGTTAGAGTATTCAATGGGACCTCCCAAAATGTTCTTAGTGAGATTGACTTGCATTTACAAGTCAGTCTCGCACATGTGGTTACCACCTTTTTAGTTATCCCTTCCACATGTATCTTTGATATGTTATTGGGAAGACCTTGGATACACACTCTTTGAATAGTACCTTCTACAGTCTATGGCTATGTTAAATATAGTCATGTCAATCAGGTAATTATAATTTTTGAAATTCCATATGAGCATCCTCTTGAACAAAAGAATCTTGTACCCAGGAACTAGCCATCAAGCCTACTAAGGCTAATTCACCAAAAAAGGGTAAACAACAAATAATCCCCTTTATTAGGTGGCTAGTACTTGAAATACCATTACAACAGAGACATAAAATGGATTCCAAAGAATCCCCATCTTCTACTACACAACATGATCAGATTCCTAAAGCACCTCAAAATGCACATATTATTGCGATGCCAAAGAAACCACACAACACTCAATGATGGGTTCCAAAAACCCTACTCCTATTATGCTTATTATTGCTTCACAATTGTAGTCATATAAAATGACATTTTAATGTAACGAGTGTCATTTGAGACCACCCTATCTTTAGCTCAGCCCTAGACCTATCTTATGACCTCTTTTGATCCTTTTCCAACTTTTATACATGTCTAGTCCATGCCTAAATATACCAAGATCTACATTGAGTCATCACTTAGGCATCCCTGATCCTTTTTCAAACATGTCATCCACTTGGACAATATTGTAGCCCCATCAATCTATAATGCAGTACACTATTGGCAAAGGGGGCAGTGCTATTGACCCTTAGTTTTCCTTTCCCCTAATGGATATCTTTCCACTTAAGGGTCAGACTCAACTCTTTCCATGTCTTGAAAAGAATCAAAACACTATATAAAGACCACTCTATTCATTTATCAGATTGATGACAATTTTCATGAACAAACTCATAAACAATTGTGAAAATTAAGGTTATTGATCCCTATCTACCCTTATTTTTGCATGCATCCATCTACAACAACCCACAACCCAATTTTACTCAGGTTTCTAGTATCAAATCACATTCAAAACATTTAAATTGCCATTCATACTTGGTCATACTAACATCACTCTCACTTGCACCAGCACTTAGATTGGGAGAAATACATCAAGTTTGATCCCCTTTTGAGGCATTGGTATGTAGGTATCACTCAACACATGGGGTGTTGAGGTAACACCCAACCTACCCTAATAATGCCACTCTTCTTCCACTTGTGTTCATCAAAACCCTAACAAACATGGAGACCTAGGGTTTCATAGTGAAATCAGTTAAAAGCATAAAATAGATGATGATCCAAGTCTCAATCATACAGGGATAGGTTTCCCAAAATAAAGTGAAGGTTTTCTTAGAATTTCACTGCTTTACCTGCATAGGGTCATTAATGTTGCATAAAAGGTCTATAACATAATGCATTACTGGCAAAGAGGGCCACACTATTATTCGAAGAGGGTTCTGACATCTATTCTCCATTGATGACACTTTTTCGTAATCCTACATTACTTCCCAACCTACCACTTGTTTGTATTAGTTATATTTTCTAGTTAAGTACACCTTCTATTAATCATTCCTATTTATAGAATATTTACAAAATAAATCATTATGCAAATCAGTGGTTGTTGATATTATAGTATTTTATTCTTTGATTTATTACTCAGCTCTTTATCAACCTAGGGTTACATTCCATAATCCTAAAAAAATATCAATCAATTACCACATAGTCCTATTTTACATACACAAAGCACCATCGATACCATAATGATAGATGTCACACCTATACATACTCCTCGGTAGTGTAACCTGGGTATTACACCATGTTGACATTGGGAAGATAGTTATGGTCATCCATTAGATGGCATCACAGGATGATCTTTCCTCTTCAATTTTTTTAAAAATACCAAAAGAATAAAAAACATTCAAAACTCCAAAAACATATTCAAAATTTACATGTTTTATTGGATTCTTGGCATCTATGTGTTACTTCCATGTTGATGGATGGCATATTAAGTTACACCTACATACACATATGTGTCACACTTCTATTTGACTGTAATGCACTCATACACAGAGACATGATACATTCATATTTCATATGTTGGGTTTTCCCTCTACTCATGTCATATGGACATTGGGGGCATCCACTTCTTCGATCTTGATACACACAAGTTATATTATTCAATTATCACTCTACATTATCATGTTTGACCTTACATATGTACTTACACATGCCTATTATCTATGATTATATCGTACATAGGGTACTTGATACACTATACACTTGACATATTTTCCTAACACATTGGATCCATAGGCTACTATGAGATGTTTATGCTAGTTGCTTATGCTTTAATTTGTGCACTTTATTGAGTGTCTTGTATTCCTTTTTCAAGCATTTGAATGTGCTCATTTGCTTGCAGCCCTCATGCCTGTGTATGATTTCATTGACATTTGCATATGTCATTATTTATTGTATGGACATTTGAATATGTCATTATTGCTTTTATGGATATTTGACTAAGTTATGTCCCTTCAATTATGTGACATTTGAACATGCCCCTTATTTGAGGCCTGTCAGGAATCTAGAACATAAATGCTCTGATACCAACTGTTAGGACCTAGGAAGCACAATTGATTACCAAGCAAATAAACGTGGAATTAACCAGAAGCAATAAGTAACTAGAATCAGAAACAACGCAGAATATGAGAGACAATACCCAATTGTATTAATACTCTTCCAGAAGGAAATACAACAAAGAAGATGCCACAGTCTTCTTCCTTACACTCCTCTAGGGCTCCCACACCTCTAGGGCATCAACAGTAAATCTCTTCAAGAGCTCACTCTCTCAATTACGGTCCCAACAAGCAACTCACACACAGAATTATTGCTCACCTCCACCAGCTAGTAACAATACTGCAAGTCTACCAATCAGTAACAATACTGCCAGTCCACCAAGTACTCAAAAGTACTCCAAGTTTGAGTATACACACATACTCCAAGTACGCAATATACTCCAAGTAGATCTCACCTGATCTTGATACCTGTTGTGTTGCTAACCTCCCTGATCTTGCACACCTACAAATAAACCTAGTTTTGCACACCTGCAAACCTGGATCTCACACACACACATACACCTACAGATCAACTGACCTTACTTACCACATGTAGATCTCCAACCTGATCTTGCACACCTGCAGACCAACCTGATCTTACATACCATGAAGAACCCTTGTCCTCCAAACCAGCACCCCTATGGATCTTCTACCAGACCTTGCTCTCCCGCAGATCTACCTGATCATACACACTTGGCACTATGGTACTATGAGGAGCCAAGCTTGCTCTCTCTATCTGGCACCCTGGGGAATCCCTGCTTTGATCCCTCACACTTTATAATACAGCCCATGAGTCTCTTATATAGATCCCATGCAAACAATAATTAGACATCTAATTACAATAATTAGATCCACAGCTCAAGACTAAAATTAGCCTTTCAACATGCAAACAACCGGTTCATTAACTAACTATTCATGAACTAGCAGTTCTAGAACTGCACAGGTGATCGACGTCGGTCCCTGTCTGCTTGGAGATGACCGACGTCGGCCAATCCCTGACCAATGTCGGCAGCTTCCTATCTACACCTAACCGATGTCGGTTGGCCTGACTGATGCTGGTGACTGTGACACTCAGCAACCTCTTCCAATGTCTGCATCAGTGAAGCTTTTAGCTCCACAACCTAACAATCTCCCACTTGGAGATAAATAGTTGCACTGTACCTGTACCTATACATCGTCTAATTTGTTTCCTGGCTTGTATCCCTCTTCAAGCTCAATCTTGAAGACCAACCACTACACATCCTATGGTGCAACACATGTCATCCAAGTAACCTACCATATCCGAAGTCCTTACCCTGCATAGCATGTTAACCTACTGCTAGTCCCTCTCAGATACCTGAGAACCCACTAAACTACTTTCCAGTGCTTCCTTCCCAGATTGACTACAAACCTGTTGATAACTCCCACTACTGCGGCAATATCAGGGAGTACACATGTACTCAACCTCATCATGTGATTGGGGACCCTGTTTTGTGAACTATCCATCCATAGGTGTGCTGCCTGGTTCTGCATCCTGCACTACCTTCACACAATCATCCTGTGACAACATCAACTTGTGATCTTCCCTATCTCTAGGATTACTCATGCCAAAGAATTTTGCTCCTTCAAATTCTTCATGACACACTTTTGAACTAACTTTACCTTTAGCTCAAAAAAAACCCTGTATGTGTAACCCTGCATCAAGTAAACACACAACATACAGTAATAGGATGATGTTGCAATCATCACCCACCTGGTAAAGAAACCACAATGGTTATAATGACATTGACTAAAGCCATGCTTTGTCATCCACCTGTCAAACCTGTACCACTGTCCTGGAGCTTCCTCAAGACCATATGACTTGGCCTTCTATCTCACATGTCTATTCTCTCTATTCTTTAACCAAGGAAGCCATTCATCTTTAAATGCTTTCTTCCGGCTGGCAACCCTACCAAATCTCTCGTTTGGTTCTGCATCCTAGGAATCAAATTCCTCATTCATGCCATGCTCCCATTGTTTCCTAGATCCTTCTTGCTCTATAGTGAGCAATGAGTATAAAGAAGAGGATTAATGAATTTGAGGCTTACATACCCTTTCAGTCCTCCACATGGGCATTTGAGACTCCTTGATAGCTTGATGTTTGCCCAAAATCCGTTTCAGTGACTGATGTCAGTCACCTCCCAGTCTGCACCTGATCGACATCGGTTCCATGCGACTGACTGGCTGCCGATGCCGATTCTCTGATCGACGTCAGTTGCCACCTGCCTAACACCATCGACTCCTCTGGTCTGCACATGATCGATGTCGATATCTATCTGTTCGACGTCAGTTACCCCTGATAGACGTCGATACCTGTGTTTTCTTGTGAGTGATGACTTTTTATCTGCGAGCTTACTTTGAATCAAAACCCTATCCAAACTACCCTGCTCAGAAGTATCCAGCCCCCTCTGCTAATCTCTGTCTATCATCTCCTCCAAGAACACCAAGGCTTTCCAGTTCTTAAGTTTGTCAAATACATTAGACTTTTTTTTCCTGCAATAAACACAATCCTTTCTTGTAGCATCCCACTGCTCACAGAAATCTCGGTCTATGTTCTCCGAAGCTGAACTCTTACCATTTGACTTAAGAACATCCATTCCCTTCTCACTTATGTGACCAAGCCTACAAAGCCACACCTGTGTAACAGAAGTGGAAACAATAATACAAGTAAGTAGATAAAGAGTACCTACTTTCTTACCACATGCTAATTCAAGTGCATCCTTGGTAACATTCCAAGAATCCACTGTGAGAGTTACTGTGCATCTCTCATCACCCAACTTTTTTGAAGAAATTAGCCGCATCTTCAAGACTGGGACCTTCATGACCTTCTTCAACAGCCATGTGTTGGCCATCTACAATTTCAGCCGCACTTCCCCTTTGCCAATACTTTGACAAGGCTCACCAACCCCTAAATAAATCTTTCCAAAGTCTCCATGGACCTTAACATGGAAAAATACTCTATTTGGGGCTGCATGGAAAGAGGCAACAAAATCTATAAACCAAGATTCTACTTTATCCAAGGAACATACCAGAGCATCATGTGCAACAACACCTACAACATCTGCTTCTACAGTTCCTTCATGCTGATCTTCTACCAACCAACAATATTTCTTTACCTGCTCTTTCTTTCCATAACACCGTAATTGACCATTCTTGCTTTTCAATTCCTCCATTCTTAGTGTACTTTTTTCTGCCATTGTTATACTCCCACTCAATAAGAAACCCCTGAGAGTGACCTATAATCAAACACAAATCTGCTCCCTGCAACCTTAGCTCTGATACCACTTGTCAAGAATTTATAACATAAATGCTCTGATACCAACTGTTAGGACCTAGGAAGCACAATTGATTACCAAGAAACTAAATGCAGAATTAACCAGAATCAATAAGTAACTAGAATCAGAAACAACACAGAATATGAGAGATAATATCCAATTGTATTAATACTCTTCCAGAAGGAAATACAACAAAGAAGATGCCACAGTCTTCTTCCTTACACTCCTCTAGGGCTCCCACACCTCTAGGGCATAAACAATAAATCTTTTCAAGAGCTCACTCTCTCAATTACGGTCCCAACAAGCAACTCACACACAGAGTCATTGTTCACCTCCACCAGCTAGTAACAATACTGCAAGTCTACCAGTCAGTAACAATACTGCTAGTCCACCAAGTACTCAAAAGTACTCCAAGTCTGAGTATACACACATACTCCAAGTACACAATGTACTCCAAGTAAATCTCACCTGATCTTGCTACCTGTTGTGTTGCTAACCTCACTGATCTTGCACACCTACAAATCAACCTGGTTCTTCACACCTGCAAACTTGGATCTCACACACACACACACACCTGCAGATCAACCGACCTTACTTACCACATGTAGATCTCCAACCTGATCTTGCACACCTGTAGACCAACCTGATCTTACATACCATAAAGAACCCTTGTCCTCTAAACCAGCACCCCTGTGGATCTTCTACCAGACCTTGCTCTCTCGTAGATCTACCTGATCATACACACTTGGCACTATGGTACTATGAGGAGCCAAGCTTGCTCTCTCTATCTAGCACCCCAGGGAATCCCTGCTTTGATCCCTCACACTTTACAATACAGCCCGTGAGTCTCTTATATAGATCCCATGTAAACAATAATTAGACATCCAATTACAATAATTAGATCCACAGGTCAAGACTAAAATTAGCCTTTCAACATGCAAACAATCGGTTCGTTAACTAACTGTTCATGAACTAGCAGTTCTGGAACTGCACAGGTGACCAACGTCGCTCCCTGTCTGCCTAGAGATGACCGATGTCAGCCGATCCCTGATCGATATCAGCAGCTTCCTGTCTACACTTGACCGATGTCGGTTGGCCTGACTAACGCCGGTGACTATGACACTCAGCAACCTCCTCCAATGTCTGCATCAGTGAAGCTTTTAGCTCCACAACCTAACAAGGCCTCCTTGGATTATTGCCTTTTGACTTGATTTTGAGTACTCTTGTGTGTGTGTTCTTGTTTGCTTTTTAAGTTTGTATTGTTACCATCTAGACGTTGCCATGATATTTATCATGCATCTTCATCCTTCATGTGATCACACTAGTTCTATGTGCTTCAATAATATATCTACCTAAACACGTTCCTTCTATATGTTACATGGATACATTCACATATTATGTAGTTGTCTTATCCTTTTGAGGTGAGGTAACTAACATTTTCTATCTTTACCTCACCTCAAAATGGGGGCATATTAGTGGGGGCATGTCATAAATACATGTTCTCCACACTTTGCACAATTTCTAGATTTAGTGGGGGCATGTTTTGAAAGAATGTTCTCCACATTCATTCAGTATATGTTACTTATATTGGTTTTCAGATTCAGTGGGGGCATGTTATATGGGAGTAACTTCCACACATTCAAGGATTCTAGATTATAGTGGGGGTATGCTTTGGAAGCATGTTCTCTACATTCATTTACTATATGGTACTTATATTAGTTTTTAGATTCAGTGGGGGCATGCTTTAGAAGCATGCTCTCCACATCTATTTAGTATTCAACATCTCTAGTTTATAGTAGGGGCATGTTTTATAAACATGTCCTCTACATTGGTAATTATATCAACTTTTAAATTTTTTCATATATAGTGCATGCATACTTTGGAAGCATGTCTTTCACACTTACACAATGATCTAAATTGGCCAAAACACACAATCATATGATTCAGATTCACAGTTTTGGTAGAATTTTATACATTGGTACTATTGATATACATGGTTTCAACATGAGACATATCTAAGGTGCATATGTTATGCAACATGTGCCTAATATTACAAAATTCAAATTAGTTTCAAATTCTAAAACTCTTTTATGTACTGTTACCACATCATACACTTTTTCATACCGATACCCCACATAGTTTTATGCATTTTTATTGAGCCAATCTGCTGTAGTAGTTGGTTCACCATTTGGTATGGTTGAGGTGATCAAATCACTCAATATTTCCAAGTTTGCAGGTTGGACTTAATCATCTAGCCTCACCAGATTATAAGTATCATTGGGTTGCATGGTTGAGATAATCTCAACTGCTAGGTGGTAACTCACTTTTGCTTCATAGTTGGGGGCATGGGCTCTCTCTCTCTCTCTCTCTCTCTCTCTCTCTCTCTCTCTCTCTCTCTCTCTCTCTCTCTCTCTCCTTGGATATATGCACTTTGAAGATTTATCTATATTTATCCTTATCTTAGTTTTCAAAGTGTTACAATGATACATATTTTTTAAAATAATTTGCCAATAGGTAAAGTAGTTACATCAACACACAAGTGTACTCCTAAACCTTGCTCTTTCAATATTAATCTATTTTAAGTACTTTTAACTTAGATTATATGCATGAATTTTATACTTTAACATGCTCTTGGTTTTAGGTTAATCACCAACAAAGCACTCAAGTTGGGCACATGCAAAGATAAGGTATGCATACACACCCATGTACGCATTCCTTTCCTTTAAACTAGGGGCCCCTATCTCGCTATCTTTCCCATATATATAGAGGGTTATGTGAGACCATATAGATTAATTAGATGGGCCCTCCCAGATGGATATATGGGCTCAACATATCTATTTGAGAGTGCCAATAACACTCTCTATATTACAAATGTATATATACATATCGTATTGAGTAAGAAAGACTTATTTATTCACACACGTGTTATATATGATATGTATATCAAAATATATTAATTTCATTACTAGATTAAAGGGGAGGAGGGCAAATGTAGATGATATTTATGAATATATAGCACCTTAGTCTTTTACACTTGGCAAACTCAGACCTTGGTTGTTCCTCTCAGTTCTTCACCTTTCCTGCTTATGCAAGTCTTGCATATGCTATATCCTTGTGCCCTTTGGCCTATATCTCTTAGTCTGACCAGTCTTATATTGATGACCCAAGTCCTCTATCTTGCCCATAATGCTTAAAATGTACTTATCTTCTATCTTTGAAAGTTCTAAACCTATAACTATTCTCATACTCCTTAGACACTAATGTCCAAGTCAGACAGTAGCGTCAACATTACTGTCCAGTCTTGATGCAAGTGTCCAATGCCCTGAATTCATCTAATTTATAAATGAAACATATCCTAATTATTGGCATAAGTGATTTAATATGAGTTATTACTTCAAAGGGATTGGTATAAATATAAGATTAACTCTCATTCATTCCTCACCTACACAACCTACAAATACCTAGCAAAAGACTAAAGAGCATTCAATTGATCAAAAACTTTTCTATTTATTCTTATTTCCATACCAGTCATAGGGACTACACATATACAAGTCTGAAGTACTGAAAGAACATCACAAGAGCTCGATTTACCAAGTTACAAGCGAGGTTACTATTGTACTTGCTTCACATACAAGCCAACATGTAGAGAAGAACTACATCAGTCTAAGGCCCTCTTTAGAGTATTAGCTATGTAGGTATCATTTTTTGACATCAGTTCATTGGGGTCAGCTTGACACCATGTGTCCACTAACCCAATTTTTCTCAAGGTCACATTGAAGATGGAAAGCTAAGGTTTTATTATTTCACAAGTAGTAATAGTCCATAACCTAGATTTGAATGCATCATAGTGAAGGTGAAGCAAAACCTAGAATCATCCAAGTGGTTACACCTTATTTTCATAGATAGTCTATATAAGACACTAGCGTCAATGCAACCGTCTCATGCTGATGTTACTATCCCAAGAGACAGAGGCATCAAAACTAGAATTTGATGTTTATTCTAGAATCTTCTTCCCACTTGCTTCAACATGTTTTAGATTCAGAGCGGCATTAGCTTCAGAACAAGCTAAGTACTTCACTTCTTTATCATTTTTATATTTAACATAGTTATATTTTCTATATTTAGACGATCTCAACATAATAAATTCAATGTATGCTTATATATGAGTTTAACATCTAATTGGCCTACTATAGATCTGATTATCACCCTTGTGCCATTTCATTTTTATATACCCTTTTAATACAATCTAGATAACACCAATCTAGATTCATTTTAGGCTTAAACAACACCTCCCATAATTAGTGTTAAGGAAGAACTTTTCACGATAGAAGACATTATACAAGGACTTAAAAAGCCAACAATGGTTAAAGCTTGAGACATAGATAACCTATAGGCAGAGCATCTAAGATGGAGAGCAGATATTTGAACACCTCAAATCAAATTAAATCTTAATGAAGTCATCCAAAATGGTTTTCTGATAGAGTGGACAACCAGTGTAACCATAACTTTGTTTAAGAGAAAGGATGTAAATAACCCCTCAAATTAGTGAACTAATGATCATGGTTAGTCCACTTTTTATAAAGTTATTTATGAGTATAATAGAACACATAATTAACAGTTAGGCAGAGGAAAAAGGAAAAGGGAAAGTAGGTTTTAGGCCCAAACACTCCACTATTGATCATTGTGTCACACTTAGACATGTAGCTGAAAAGGTTTGGGATAAAAAAGGGATGCATATTGTTGTTTTGTAGACTCCAAAAAGGCATTTGACAAAATACCAATGAGCAAATTGTGGAGTAGAATGAAAGAGTTAAAGGTTCCAACAAACTACAAGGCAACAATTCATAGATTGTATGAGCAAGTCAAAGCTAAAATCAAAATGTAGGCAAGGTTGTCTGAATGTTTTAGGAGTAAAATAGATGTCAAACACGTCTACCCTATATGCCTGACTCTATTTGGGGTATACATTAATAAGTTAGAAGATTGGATATAAAAAATCAAAGGGGAGGGGTTTCCACTTGGCCAAATATGTGGTGAAACTTTAACTTTATGTCAATGACCTAATTCTAATGGTAGAGACAATCCAAGACTATAGAGACCATCTTTGGGCTATAGAGCTCTTTTGTAAATAAGTAGGGTTGAACATTGACAAAATCAAAATTATGATTTTTTCAGTGAAAAGGAAGGAAAAACGACTCGAGTTTTAATTTGTAGGAGGGTCTCTTGAAGTGATGTCAGAATACAAGTATCTCAGCCTCGGCTTTCAAAACAAGCTCAATTGAGATACTTGCAAGTTGAAAAGAATACAAGGTGGCTAGAGAGTTCTTTATGCACTTCAAAACAGATGCATGAATGTCGAGTTATAGCACTGGAAGACCACTAGAGTCTTATTTGGGTTACTTATCACACCAATAATATTGTATGGTTGTGAGGTGTGGGCTAATGAAATATCGAGTTTGAAGTGGAGGCAAATAAAAAACATCTAAAAGTGTCTTATCACAAACAATTTCATATTTAAGGATTTAGTTCCTTGTGAAATCATCCTTGTTGAAATAGGTACTTCCCTTTTAGAGGCAACCACTATGACCAGGGTATTATGTTACTTGAAAAAAAAAAGAAAATATGAAGACTGATAGGTGACTTAGGGCCACAAGAGATGAAGAGTTGCATAAGAGGAAGAACACTTCGATGATGGAGAACCACAAATGTATGAGTAGATGGGGTATTGGTTTAATAGAATGCCCAAACTATAACAAAGACAAAAAATCATGTGAATGAAAAGTTTAGAATAGTAATGTGGAAGAAGGACACAAGCAAGAAAATACAACATTACAATTCAATTTTCAACCTAACTTATGAGCATAGTGAAAAACAATACATAGGGGTTGAAATTAAATGCAAGGAAAAGATCTTCATTGCCTAACTGAGGACCAACTCTCATAGGCTCATATGTGAGACAGTTAAATGGACGACTCATAAAGAACAATGGAAAGAGAGGGTTTTCAACCCAACTTATGAGCATAGTGAAAAAACAATACATAAGGGTTGAAATTAAATGCAATGAGGATTTACTCTCAAGGTTGAGATGTGAGATAGGTAGATGGATGACTCCTAAGGAACAATGGAAAGAGAAGGTTTTCAACCTAACTTATGAGCATAGTGAAAAAAAAATACATAGGAGTTGAAATTAAATGCAAGGAAAAGATCTTCATTGCCTAACTGAAGACCAATTCTCATAGGCTCATATGTGAAATAGGGAGATGGACGACTCCTACAAAACAATGGAAAGAGAGGGTTTATGTTTTTGTACCACAAGAACAGTTAAAATAGAAGTCCACTTTATCTTTAAATATCCTCAATACATAGACAAATAAACCAAATATATGGAAAATTAAAAAATTAACTCTTTAATAAAAATATTTAATGGAAAAAAAAAAAGAAATATTAACTTAAATCAACGGATCAACTTTAGTTTCAGGTTTAAGAAATTTTTGAACAATTAAAACAATTGATATAATCCGTGATCTGATAGACAACGTAATTAAACCCATTTCATTTCATTGTTCCGTTTACAAATGAAAAAGCAAGCATCTCCGAGCGGCGAAATCCAGGTGGATTCATGACCATCCACGCAAGCACGAAAGAAACAGGGGCCTAAAAGATAAAAATGTATCGGCGTCAAAGCCTCTGTCGCACTTGGGCACCTGCACACGCTGCCCCTCGTGCTGCGAGCATCATGTCCACATGCGCTGCCATCCGACGTGGACAAGTACCATCCCTTGCAAATGAAGAACCAAAATCCCGGAACCACCGTGCTCTATAAATAACAGTAACACCACCATATCACTAATCATAATCCCACGCCGCCATGGCCAACAACTTATCAGAGCAAGCAACAATTCCATTGTTGTCGGAGGATCAATCAAGGTGTGCGAGAGTCCAGAGGCTCGATTCACAACTAGAAGAACGAGCTTACGATTCAAGCGAAAAAGTCCCTGTAGTCCTACAAAAAGATGAAGAAGAAGAAGCATATTTGGAGGCGGGCTATGCACCCCCACTTTCCTGGAGAAAGCTGTGGCTGTTCACAGGGCCAGGGTTTTTAATGAGCATAGCCTTTTTGGATCCTGGAAATTTGGAAGGGGATTTACAGGCAGGAGCCATCGCTGGATACTCTTTGCTTTGGCTTTTAATGTGGGCCACGGTTATGGGGTTGATAATTCAGCTGCTGGCGGCGAGGTTGGGCGTGGCGACGGGGTGCCATTTGGCTGAGCTGTGTAGGGAGGAGTATCCTCTATGGGCCAGGCTTCTGCTGTGGTTAATGGCTGAGCTTGCTCTTATTGGGGCTGATATTCAGGAAGTTATTGGGAGCGCAATTGCTCTTAAGATTTTAACTAATGGTTATGTGCCCCTCTGGGCTGGCGTCCTCATTACTGCACTCGATTGGTATGTAACTTTACTACTCTTCTTTTTCATGTCTAAATTTAGCAGCTTAATGCGCTATGGGGTTTGATAGTGTGTTTTCAACGAATTCGATGTCAAGTGAATATAGATAAATACAGGAGACAGTATTTTTCAGTTAAGATTTTATTTTCATGGTGGATCAAAAACCGAAGGAAACTGTATTTTTAGCAAATATAGGTAAATCCTGAAGGCATTTGTTTATGTTGTAAACCAAATAAGGAGAACGCGTTCTTAAGCTGTCGGGGGTTTGAAACCTTTCAGAAGCATAAAACAGAGTAAAATTTCCGACAAACTTTCTTGTAATGCGAAGGAGGCTGCATTTTTAGAAAATATAGAGAAACACCGAATAATTTTGAATATTTGGTACTCAAATTCTGTATAGATAGCAACACGTTTATAAACCTTCGGAGGTTCTAATTCTTCCAGGGGCCCTACGGATTAAATAAAAAATCTGCCAAAATTAAAATGTGACAGATCACATGTTTTGTGTCGTCGGAGGTTCAAATCCTTCCAGGAACACCACATAATAAAATTTTAATAAGATTTATTTTCAGAGACAACAGTTTCAGGATCATTTTTCCTTTTCTAAAGATCAAATATAAATATTCTTTGTATAAAGATTTACAAGATTATTTGAAGGTTTTAAGTTGTTGGCGGTTCTAAATTCTAGTTTTTGAGGAGCGCAACAAATTAACTAAAATTTAAAAAAAACAAACTTATATTAATATAAACAAATAATGGTACAATTCTAGTCATACAAAAAAATCGGGTGAAAAAAGTCATACCCCACAAGCATAGTCAAATCGAGGTAAGAAACTCTTGAGAAAGATCAAATCCAGCACAGGGTCAATAATGATCCCACAAACAAAAAGTCACATCAAACTGTCATGAGTGTGTAACGACAAAAAAGATTCACATAGAAGCACAGACAAATAAAGAGAACATAGCGAACATGGGGCTTGAAGGAGGCCGAGAAGGAGGCGGATTCTGTGGCTTGTCACCCCATCCCCCTTGAGCAAGGGGGTTTATCTACAGGTAAGGGATTCCAACTATCATTTTGTTGAAGATTATTATTTTCTTTATTGTGTCGATCAAACGAGATAGCAAGAGCCAACCATAGATACTTGTCCAATGGGGGAGGGCCCCAGCCCCTTCCATCGCCTCCACCTCTGGTAGAGCCATGAGGCCAATCACGTCGTGGAGACGACCAACAAGGGGGTGATCGGCAAGGAGAGAGGCTCCTATGCCGGTTCCGAGAATGCTGTTGGTGCATACCACGCCCTTGCCCACGAAGAGGTGACTGTAGACGTGGAAGCTATGGAGGCTTACCGCCTAACCGCACACAGGGCATTCCCCTAGTGATCAAGCAAATCCTGGGGGTGGTTAAGCTCCAGGGGAACTTTATCAATTTGACTTTGAATCTGGGGAATAACATTAGAAATGACAATAACTTTGTTAGTAACAGAAAAACTACATTTCGTTTCGTCATGATTAAAACAAGCATAATTTCTAGCTTTCCAGATTTGAAAAAGAATACCAACACGAAAAACTGTCAAAATCTATTGTATCTTGCAGGAAGTAGGGTGGAGTCCCCCAAGATAACCATCTTCTGCATAAAAAGCTTAGGGTTGAACGATTGGAAAAGGGTATGAATCCATTGCCACGCAGTTTGGGTGTGGGAGCAGAACCAAAAAAGATGCTTAATTATCTCAGGATGACGGCGTGCTGAGCAAGTGGGATTTGAAACCCCCATTTGTAGTATCCCTTTCAGGATAAAATATAAATGCTGATTTTATTGCCCTTAATTGATAATTTTGAAAATTCATTCAAATACCAGAACAATACATGCAATATGGAATACCAACAACTCACAAGTGTTCTCTTTATTTCAGTCAATTGCATACATAGAAAATATTCTGAAAACAGTTATGGAAAATACAAGTAGCGTAATAAAATCAGAATATTAGTTTTTTTCTAATTTTTCTACCAAACCCTATTTTGGAACAATACAAAGGCAAAATCTTTCCTTGAAACCCTAGCTGAAAATGTCCCAGAATAGTATGACAACGTCAAAAGGCATAAAGATTGGTTTTTTCTTGAAAACCCAACTGAAAATAACTCCTGAACAATACGACAACATCAAACCCTAGTTGCAGCAGTACAACCTTTAAAATGGTACGATAGCTCTTAAAACCAATGAGCAACTTAACAAAGTTAAACCGTAACGCAAAAAGGTCAATGCCTAGGTACGATAGGCCTAAAAAGTCAATGGCCAGGTATGTCAAGCCCTAAAAAGTGAATGCCTAGCTATTAGAAGGCAAATACAACAGTCAAAACACAGGTAAAATGGTACGACCAAACCCCATGTGTAGTGATTTGCCCGGCAAGTGTGACGCCCAACCCTTGGGCAATAGAAAAACCCTATTATGTTGCTCTGAAACCGTTTCGGTAAATTCTAAAAATTGTTACTTACTTTCAACCAACATCAATCTAAAAATCTCTTGTTTATTTGTGCAATTGCAACCCCTGGATAGCCACCTTTGAAGGTTGGAGCGTTTTCGTCCTCAAACTTGTTTGAAATGGAGGGTTTTTGTCCTCAAAAACAAAAGTTGAATCAATTCTGAATTCAATCGTAAATAATGAAAAGCAAATAATGAATAATTCCTTTTGGTCGCACTTGTCTTTTTATAAATTCACTTTTCCAATTTCACCCTAATCCTAAAAGCATTTAAAACACTTTTAGGCAATTATTACTTTGTTGGCCTTTTAATAAATATTTCTTTTTTTGGCCATGTAATTAATATAGTTTTTTGACCCCTTTTAATAATAATACACTTAAGTGTCTTTTTTCCATGTTATAACATAAAAGTAACTTTGGACAACTTAAATGAATGATTATTAAATTATTTCCCTCATTAATTCCCCTTAACCTATGTGAAATAAAATATTGGCTCTGAGTCCTTTGATTTATTTAATTTGAAAAATGGGACATTACACATGTGCTTAAGCCAGTCAACTACAAACAAACCTTGATAGAAAATACACCAAAGAAAATGAGCCTTCTTAGGCTTAATGGGAGCAACACACACGGTGTTAAACGTTCTAGACCAGATCGCATGGTTGGACCGAAGGTTCCATCGGTGATTTATAGTATCATCCTAAATATTTTAGGGAGCTAAAAGATTATACCCAAGACGAGGATAATAATGATTAAAAGGAGTGGCTGTAGGCCAATGCCAATCCTTCCACCAGGGAGTAAGGGAGTTAACTCCAATAATATGAAGATACTCATCAGGTATCGAGCTTTGAATCTCTGTAATAGACTCAACCTCTGCATTATTTAATTTAAATTTATTATGGACTCGCTGACAAGGAAGCCAAGAACGACTTGTTTTATAGAAAATATGCCTTATATTTTTCACACACGTGAACAGCGTTAAGCTTTTGATGCAAGGGACCAAAGCGAAGGGAACATTATTAAAATTCAAGGAGGGAGACCACCAAAGGGAATGAGAATTAAGGGAAAACCATCCCTGAAACTTTCCCCTACCCAAATGAGATGGGGTTTGAGTTTCTCCCAAGCTTTCCAAATGTTGTGAATAATAAAAGTACCATTAATTTTAACAGGGACAGGGGTAATGAGAAGAGTATGTAACCCAAGGCCTTGCCATACAGTTTACCACAAGGAACCTCCTGAGAGATACAATGACGAATCAAGATCTTCTAGGCTTCATCTCCTTCCAATCCTTGAATAATCCATTTAATGCTGAGAGCAATACCTTGAAGCTTAACATTCAGAAGATCCAGACCACCTGCATCTTTAGGCCATCAACAAATATCCCAGGAAACTCTGTGAAAGGCTTTATGACCTTCAAAATTGGCCAAGAGAAAATCTCTTAGAAGCTTTCCCAGTCTACCATAGGTAGCATTAGAAGGAGCCCAACAGGGAGAATAATAAACATGTGTCGCTGCCAACACCTTGGAGCAAATCTGAAACTTACCCGCCAAGGACAAAAGTTTTGTGATCCAAAATAAATTTTATTCTCAACCCTTTGAATCACATAGAACCACAATTCAGTTGGAGAGGCCCGAAAAACAAAAGGAATACCAAGGAACTTAAACTGAACACCTGGAAGAAACCACTGCCATTGATATCCCTCCAACCAAGGGGATTTGGGAGAGAGAGACTAGTGATAACATTGCATTTTTTTCCATTGAATGGAAGACCTAGAGGCCAAACAAAAAATATTAAGACAATCCATAGCATTCTTAATCAACTCTTTCTCTTCCTGGAGAGAAAAGAATTATCAGCAAAGTGACCATTCAACAACTGGCGGTCAAAATTAGGGAGAGAGATGCCTTTCACCAAGCCTCTAGAGGCATAATTAGCTAACATATAGCTAAACCCTTCAGTTGCTAACACATAAAGCGAAGGAGCTAAAGGACACCCTCGCCTGATAAATCTATAAAGGTCAAACCGAGAGGACTGGGCTCCATTAATAGTAATACATGCCCGACATCTTGAAAAAGCATATCAAACACCTGAACAAACCTGGGACCAAAACCGAGAGCTTGGAGCACGGCTAAAATAAAAGGCCACTCAATGCGGTCATAGGCCTTTTCGAAGTCAATCTTGACAAAAAGGGCCTTTTGACTGGAGACCCGAGCCCACTCCATGCCTTCCCAGACAACAATGACATTGTCAAGGATATATCTATGCTGAATAAATCCTGTTTGCTCACTTCTAACAATCAAAGGAAGGAGATACTTAAGTCTGAGAGCCAACGCCTTAGCAATTATCTTATAAGAGACATTGAGAAGAGTAATAGGTCTCTAGTTAGTAATAACCATAACTAGATTTTAAAGATAACATGTTGCAAATAGCCTTCCAAGTGCCCTACATTATATTGAAATTGAACTTTTATAAAAAGAAAAATAATAGTTTCGTATTTATGTATTTAAAGATTAACTAGATTATTAGACAACATTTTTTAATTGGCCTGAGGATGGAATCTTGCCGGCACATCAAATTAAGTGTAAATCAAGTAAAAATTACTTTTTGGAAAGACAAGCATTAGTATCATAATTGTGAAAAGAATACTTTTTTGCTTAAATAGAACTCTGTATGGGAGAAAGAGGACTTTTTTTTATTGATATTTGTGAGGAATATGGGCAATAATGAATATTTAAGTTTTGACTTTCCCTTTTCATTGCACTGAAGATTATGGATATTTGGAGAAATAGCCTTATTTTTCATTAATTTTTGAAAAACAATGTTTGGGAAACAACAAATTGTGTTCATATGCATGACATTCGGGACACACGCACATGCACACGCACACGCATACCCACCCATGCACACACACACATGCACACGCACCCACCCATGCACACACACCCACACACGCACGCGCACACACACACACACACACACACACCCACACACCTACACCCACGCACCCACACACACCCATGCACACACACACCCACCCACGCACCCACACACACGCACCCACATGCACGCACCCATACACACGCACACACCCACACACATGCACACACACGCGCACACACACACACACCTTTTAGAGAGAAGCAATCCACGCAAGGCAACCAATTTGTTTGAGCTTTTATTAGTTAAAACTCAGAAAAACTTACTTTGGGGTCTGGGTTAGACTACTTGTTTCTCCCATAGACTGGGAATTCTGCAAATGTCTTCAATAGGTAGGGGACATATCATGATGCTTTGGGGTACATCTTTTGCTAAAAAAACCAAATGAAAAATAATAAAAAAATTGAAGGTAAATGAAATGCTTGAAGCAAGGACCCAACCCTAGCTATTTCTGTTAATTCGAACAAACAAATGAAGAATCTTGACGTTGTGATGGACATCCCCTGTTTTAAGAAACAAACAAAAAACAAAAACAAACAAAAAAGAATGAAATATTCTTAGCCCTGAACTATCAAAGGATCCCATGTAGTCAATTTCTGTTCATTCCAACATATAAATGAGTAGGAAATTTGGAGAGCCATGCAAAATGCATCTGTAGGATATAGAAGTAAAAGGAGCACAATACAAATAAATTGCAGGTTTGCGATATATATATATATATGGGGAGCACGGAGCTGCATACCAAAACACATCCTAGGATTTCTACACAGTTAAAAGGAATCGATCCAGCTCATATATATATATATGGGGAGCACGGAGCTGCATACCAAAACACATCCTAGGATTTCTACACAGTCAAAAGGAATCGATCCAGCTCTTACACAGGTCTAGGATGGATTCTTGTCAGGGTCCTCAACTTTGCAAAGTAGTGGAGCGGACACATCGGATCACAGGGCTTTCCAAACTCATTGGCTGGGCACAACGCACCTGGGGCTCGCTATTGGGTTATTCACCCACCATCCACAGAGGGGCAAAAGGCTACATCATCATTGTATTTAGAGCATCGGAGGATCGAGTGCGGATCACCACGGGGGCCCCATGGTTCTGGGGAAGAGCAACCCTTACCACTTCCAGATGGACTGCTAGGTTCAATCCAAATAGGGAGTTTATCAAAAAAATGACTATCTGGGTGAAGCTGCCAGGGCTTCCCCTTGAGTTGTGGGAACATGAGATCTTCAAAATCATTGGAAACTCTTTAGTAAAATTTCTCAAAGTGGATCAAAACACTATCACAAAGTAGAACGCGTCGGTGGCAATTCTATGCTTGGAAATGGACATCACTCAAGGTTTACCTAGCTCCATTGAGCTGGTCATAGGAGATTCAAGCTTTAATCAAAATCTTGACTATAGGAACGTCCCGTTTAGATGCTCTTTTTGTCGAGCCTATGGCTACCTCCAGTACTCCTGTGATCTTGTCAAAAGTACATCAAATCAAGATCGACACAATAACAATCGCCCCAGATGTGGGAACTCATGGGTACTCTTCTCCATAGCGTCCACTAAAGGCTGGAGAAACTACTTTCAACTTCCCACATGTGGAATTAAACGGAGCATTTGAAATGTTGCCTGCTTTCAACCTTGGCTCTTCTGAAGCTGACATTTCCGGCGATCTTTCATTGGGGAACCACCCCCTCTACTTCAAACCCTTCTCCTTTTCCTATGCAGGGATATGGACGAAAGCAAGCCTAGCCTCTCCATCTTTTAACCCTATCTTATCAACGAAGATTTTAGATGAGGCATGCATTTCTCCCAATCCCATGCACATCCCTGTTTCATCCCATGGGGGTAATGATGAGGTGGTGGTCCCCCACTCAGTGGGACCTATATTGGAGGCTTCTTGGGACACTCAACTTAAGGGCAAACATATCTCTTTGGCGCTTGGTTTGATGCATAAGTCACATACATCGCCAACTGGCAAAAGGGGTGTGGATATCTCCAACAAGAGCCACATGGAAGATGCAACTGGTCAATGCAGGCCTCGTCCCACTCAATTATATACTTGGGTGGACTCTTCTCCTGATCAAACACATGTCATGGCAAGGGAGGACAATATACTAATCGAGAAGAACAAACTGCATGCTGCGATCTGTAGTGATATTGCTCATGGACACGAGTCTCCCAATATTTCTCCGAACTCTCATGAGGTGATGGATTTAGATTGGAACCAACTTATCAAACCTCTAAAGACTCTGAGCCCTCCTCAGAAAGAAGATACCAGACTAGGTCACAAACAAAGGCTTCAAAGAGCAAACATGTACAAAGCACATAGGGAGGGGGATTGGGAACTTTCAAAGCAACAACCCCACAAGCCAACAGAGGACGACGTTTGAAGATGTCTTGTGCTAGAATGGATGCAGAACAAGATGTTTCACTAGGCAAACAATAGACTATAAATTGGGTCCTTAGCAATGCAGCCCCAAAACAGGTGGATCGATGTTAATCACATCCTGCAATGTTTGGGGTATTAGGATGGCCTAAAAAAAGAGGTCCCTTAAGATATTGGTTCAAAAATACCAACCCACTATTTTACTCATACAAGAAACCATGTGCTTGGATGAGGATGCAAAAAAAATATCTCAAATATTTTCCAAATTGATCCTTCAGTGCTTGCAACTCCAATGGCAACTCAGGGGGTTTAGCCATTGGATGGGCTTCTACCATGGAACTCAGATCTGTGCAGTTGGTGCCCAATTATATTATGGTCACTCTTCACTCCCATGCACTCGAGATGGATTTAAACATATTAAATGTTTATGAACCTTCTCACTTGAGGAAAGAGTTTTGGGATTCCCTAGAGGTTTCAGGCCTTCTTAGTATGCCACATCTTATTCTTGGAGGTGATTTGAATTTCACCACCCATCAAAATGAAATCTGGGGAGAAGTTGCTCGACAGGTTCCTTTGGCTGATTACTTCTTACATTTTATGGAAACTCACCATTTGGTGGATGCCGCACTAGAGAGAATGGAATCCACTTGGTCCAACCACCGCATGAGTTCTCAGGGCATCTCTAAGAGGCTGGATCGTTTCCTGTTGAAGGAGGAGCTCACTTTGTAGCTGAAAGCTTATAGAGCTACTACACTTAAGCAGTTCACTTCAGATCATTATCCAATTCAGCTGGAGTTGTTCGAAGGTATAAAACAGCCTCCTGCCCCCATCAAATTTAATCCACAGTGGTTAATCTATGAGGACTTTCAAAAACTCATCACAGATACTTGGGTCTCTCACTCCTCTGCTGGTGGAGAACATGCAATGGTTAGTCTACAGAGGAACCTCATCATGGTTAAGAGGGTGGCAAAGGGCTGGTCAAAATTTCTTTTCAAAGACATCGAGCAAAAACTTGTTCAAGTGGAAGATAACATCAGTGTATGCCTGGACTCTTTTCAACAGGATGAATTCTAGGAAGAAACGCTTGGGGAGCTGGATACATTGGAGAAAGAAAAAGCTAGGCTTTTGGCTTGGCAGGAGGCTAAATGGAGAATGAAAAGTCGTGCAACATAGCTCCATGAGGGGGATGAAAATACAAACTTCTTCCATTGTCAAGCCATGGCACGTGGGACAAAAAACACCATTTGGAACATTAGAGACGAAAATGGAACCGTTTGCTCAGATTTTGATTCTATTTCTTTGGCTGCGGTTTCTGATTCGAAGCATATCTACACAGAACAACCAAGGGAAAATATCAGAGATGTCATTGCTGTGGCTTCCTTTTTTGACGGTTGGGTGGATGAACAACAAAATCAGTCTCTTCTTAGCCCCATCATGCTTAAGGATCTGCTCAAGACCCTAAAATCTTTTCAATTAGGGAAAGCGCCCAAGCCCGGATGGATGGAGGGTGGAATTCTATTTGGGTTTTTGGGATTTAATTGCTGATGATCTGCTTCTTGCGATCGAGGAATCTAGGTTGAGTGGATGCATGCACGCTCCTTTCTCCTTTTCCTTTATTGCAAACATTCCTAAAGGTGAAGATCTCACAAGCTTTGATCACTTATGTCCTATTTCTTTATGTAATTGCATTTATAAGATCATAATCAAAATTATAACAACTCATATAAAGCCCATTCTTTCTGAGCAGATCTCCCCACAATAATTTGGCTTTCTTGATAACCGCCACATTCATGATGTTGTTGGAACGACACATGAGGCTATTCATACTATTAAAACAAAAAGCTGTTCTGCCTTCCTCCTAAAGATTGATCTCTCCAAGGCTTTTGATAGAGTATATTGGCTGTATCTCAGACTCATCCTCACGCAAGTGGGTTTTGCTCCAGCCTTCTTGGATTGAAGATTGCTATCAGTCGGCATCCTATGTTGTTCTTATCAGTGGTTCTGCATCCACTTTTTTCACCCCCACCCAAGGACTTAGACAAGGATACCCACTTCCACCTCTACTGTTTCTTATTGTTGTTGAAGCTCTCAGTCGATCTATTGATAGAGGAAAATATTGTTCATTTAAAAGGAGTCTTGATTGCTTGTACCACTCACCTTACTCACATTTTGTTTGTTGATGACATCCTCATCTTTGGCAATGGTTCTGCTCAGGAAGCCAAGTGTCTGGACTGGATTCTCAAGCTCTTCTCATCGGCGATGGGCATGGTTATAAATCTGCAAAAGTCTGCTATTTTTTTCTTTCATATTGCATAGGCCTCCCGCAATCATATACACTTGGTGGTGCCTTTCAATGTACCTGATATGGATGCTGGTATAAAATATTTGGGTTTTATTATTAAATCAAATGATTACAGGATCAAAGACTGGATGTGGTTGGTTGATAAGATGAAATGGAGAATCTTCTTATGGTGCAATAGATGGATTTCCATGGTAAGGAGGTTGGTAGTGATAGAGAGCGTCCTGGAAGCTATTCCTGTATATTGGCTTTCAATCGCTTTTCTGCCTCGGATGATTCTCAATAAGATTAGGAGAATGTGCCTCCATTTTCTTTGGTCGGACAACAAAGAACAAAGGAGTATACCTCTCATAAATGGAGCACCATTGCCCCACCAAAATCTGCTGGTGGATGGGGATTAAAAGAGCTGTCTTGTTTCTCATATGCATTGGCTGCTACGGAGGCTTGGAGCCTTGTCACAAAAAAGGGTCTTTGGCAGAATGTTTTCATACCGAAATACATTTACCCACTATTGTTGGAGGAGTGGATAAGATTGTCTCCGAAAAGATCTATTGGTGCTTCAATTTTCTAGAAAGCTAATAGTTTTCCTCTTATCGGGGACCATCTAGCTTGGGATCTAGGGGATGGCACCAAGATTCTATTAGGCAAAGATGCTATCATTGGGGTAGCTGGTAACTTCAGATTTCCTAGTTCTCTTTTGGCAAAAATAGGCCTGCTCTCAATGTCCACTTTGGCTGATTCATTCAATAGGGGTCTGTGCAATATTTGGGAAGCTGGTTGGAAAATTACGTCACACATTGGGCTGGAAGGAGATGATGCAATCTACTAGGATAGATTCCGCTCAGAGCCAATAAAAAATTCTATCTTCCTTTTTGATGAGCTAGATAAATTGCGTTGGGTTTACAACGTGGAAGGTGGACAATATGCGGTTAAATTAGGCTACAACGCATTAAAGGATCCTCTGAATCCTGCAAATTTTCAGTGGTGGTGGGTCTCTGGTAATTACATGCCCCACCCAAGGTAAAACTTCATTTCTGGCTGACCTTGAGCAATAAAATCCTCACATGGGATAATCTGGTGCACATAGGTTGGTCGGGTCCTGGTGTCTGCTTTTTGTGCAAGGACAACAATGAGAATGTTGATCATATCTTTGTTCATTACAAATTCACCAAGGAAACACAACAACTTGCTCTAGATTGGGGAGGTGACACTATGTTGGATGTTTGGTCTAGATGGTCCTCTCATAGAGGTTCTTCTATGTCGATTAGGTGTTTGCCTTTACAGATCTGCTAGAGCATCTGGTTAACAAGGGATGAGGTGATATTCAAAGGCAACACACCCTTTGTTCTCACTACCATATACAAGTTAAACTATTCTCTCTTGTCACCTGCTCATACTGCCCCAAAAGTTCCTCGCAACATTCTTCCTCTCTAGCTCGACTACTCACAACCCTTTTGCTTCACAGATGGTGCCTCTCGAGGCAACCCTGGTCAAAGTGGTGTTGGGGGCTTTCTGCGCTACAACTCCATATACTTATCTTTTTTGCAAGGGACGGGCTACAATTTCAACAATTTTGTGGAGCTCCAAGCTGTGCTCACTACAATGAACCTAGCCTTGGAGAGGGGACTCACAGTCTTGTCTCTTTTCTTGGACTCGAAGATTGTGTGTGATTGGTTGAATGGCGTGGCAAAATTCAAACACACATCACTTCTCCACCTTTACATTCGAGCTATGGAGTGCTCTTCACTCTTCCAGTCTATTTCCTTCATTCACGTCTTCAGAGAACACAACACTACTATCGAAGCTCTAGCAAAACGTGCTTGTGACCTTCCGGCGGGATTGATCCATACACAGGTAAGAGAGGGAGTTGGTCCTTCAACTAAGAAGGTCTTCTCTCTCACCTAAATCTACACTATGCGTTGGAGCCAATATGGTATTGGCTTTGATTGTCTCCCAGTACACGTTGTTCCTCTTTTAGAGGCCATGATATCCTTGGGAAATTTGTGACAGACTTAGTTGACTTTGTTTTCATTCTATATGCTTTTGCTTCCTTCCCAGGTCAATTGTATTATTGGGATCTTACTGTTGTTGATCTAAGCCTGTTATACTTAGATGTGAGCTTTGATTGCTCTTTCTTTTCTTGTCTATTTCGCATGGGCTTTTCAGTTGTATCTTTTCACCCCATTTGGACGGAATAAACGGTACCGATACTTTTCTTCTTGAATATATATATATATATATATAAGGAGCACAATAAAAATAAATTGCAGGTTTGGGAGCTACATATTCAATCATGTAAAGGCTGTTTTTAGCTTATAGCCAAGCCAAATGTCAATTTGGTGTACAAGATCCCCTTTGTTAAAGCCCACAAGGGATTTTGATTAAAAGAAGAGCACATTAAAAATAAATTGCAGGTTATATATATATATATATTCAATTAGGGATGTTATTTTTTTTATAGTTTATAGCAAAGTTAGATGTCAATTTGGTTTATAACAGCCCCTTGCTGAAGCCCACAAGGGAATTTCTTTCCGTTAACCTTATTATGTGTTCAAATTTTGTATCACTGGATTTTGAGTTTTCAATCTTGTGGCAAAGCTTAAGAGTAAACTGAACCTTGCCAATCCATCTACACCCGAATATATGTACTTACATTTATACCACACATAATTTTGTGCATATATATTTATAATATACATAAATATATATGTATGTATGCACATATATAATACATAATTCTGTGTATATATAATAACATAAATTAATGTATATATGTACATATTTTTTAGGCAGGATGCATGACGAGATTTGGTGCAAACCAAAGATATGGCAATTTGCATCAATTGAGAATGAATTATTACATCAATAAATAGCCAAAAATGTGACCATTCAATTCATATTCTAAGATGACTCTTCATCTACCTATGGAGACTCTCTAGCTTACCACTACGAGACAAAAGTTCTCTTACAATGACACCTAGGATTATTAGTATTATTTTACAATAATATTATATCCCCCTCTCAATTTGTAGGGGTTAATGTGAGACCAAGCATGCCTCTGCACTATTCAAATTTTTCTCGCCCCAATGCTTTTGTTAGGATGTCTACTTGTTCTGCAATAGGACAATGGAGCAATTTTACACTGCCATCTTTCACATAATGTTGAATTAGATGAAAGTTGGTGTTGATGTGCTTGGTTTGGTCGTAAAAGACTGGATTCTTTGCCATTTGAATTGCAGAGGTGTTGTCAACCATGAGAGTTGTTGATGAAACCTATTGTTCTTATAAATCTGAAAGAACCGTTCTAAGCTACAAAATCTCTCTAGTTGCCTCTGAAGTTGTCATGTATTTTGCTTCTGCTGAAGAAATTGTTGACATTGATTGCTTCTTTGACTTCTAGTTAACAACTATTGTTCCAGATTCATTAGAAACACTGAAGTAGATTTTTCATCTTCAAAATCACTAGCATGGTCAGAATTTGAGTATCCGACCAGTTTGAAGTCACTTGCCTTGAAGTATTTGAGCTTAAAATCTATATTCCTTTGAGATATCAAAGGACACTTTTTGCTGATACACAGTGACTTTCTTTAGGTTGTTGCATGAACCGAGAAAGAGCACGAATATTGAAATAAATATTTGGTCTAGTTGTGGTCACATAGACCAAACTTCCAATGAGTTGTGTTATTGAGTGATTTTTTCTAGGTTGTTGCATGAATCGAGAAAGAACATGAATATCGAAATAAATATCTGGTCTAGTTGTGGTCACATAGATTAAACTTCCAATGAGTTGTCTATATTTAGTAGCATCTACTAAATCTGTGGTATATTTTGATATCAATTTCAGATTTTGTTCCATCGATGTACTGAGAGGCTTGCAATCTATCATTCTGAACTTACGTAGAATTTCACCAATGTACTTTTGAGTGATGAAGATATACTTTGGTTTTTGAATTACTTCAATACCCAAATAATAATGAAGATAACCCAAATCTATCATTTCAAAGCCTTTTATCAACTCCGATTTGAAATTTTCAGTGTATCTTTCATTGTTTCCTGTGATGAGCAGATCATCAACATACACCACAAAAAATATAATTGTTTCAATAAAAAGAGTTGCATATTCAAACTCAAAATGTTTGAAGTTCATGTTCAGGGGGTGCTCAACGAGTTTGTTATACCATGCTCATGGGCTTGTTTCAAACCATATAATAATTTTTCCAGTTTGCACACTTTGTGCTCTTGTTTGTTTACTGTAAAACCTTTAGGTTGTGTCATGTATATTGTCTCTTTGAGGTCACCATTCATAAATGCAGTTTTGACGTCCATTTGGTGAACTTTCCATCCCTTGTGTGCCATCAGAGCTAACATGGTTAGAATGGTTGTCCATTTCGCTGTAGGTGCAAAGGTTTCATTGTAGTCAATTCCTTCTTTTTGTGCAAATCCCTCTGCGACGAGCCTTGTTTTGTGCTTGTCAAGTGAGCCATATGCTTTGTACTTCTTGTGAAAGACCTACTTGCAACCAATTAGTTTACAACCGATTGGAAGATCAACCAATTTCCAACTTTCATTCTTGACCAATGCATCATACTCACTTCTCATTGCATTCTTCCATGCCTTGAGCTTTTCAACTTGTTTGAAAGAAGTGGGTTTAGTGTCAAAATAAACATTGACTTCTTTAGGAGGGTCTTCCAAGGTAAGTTTTTTGATCTTATCTTGAAGTTCATCTAGGAACTTGTCTAATTCAGTTGTGTGTGCACTACTTGTACCTGTTTCCCAACCTTATCAGGTCTGACATCTTTCAATGTTTGGTGGGCCCATTTTGGATTATTTTTTCGTGTAGCTTGCTGAATCATAGGTGCCTCAGTTTCTAAATTTGAAGCTCCTTCATTTTCTATCGTTGGACCATCCTCTAATGAAGTTTCACTATCTTTTGCAGAGGGAGCGTCGTTTTCAGTTACAGGAGTCAATAGAGATTCAAGAGTTTCTCAATTGTAGGTTCCCCCTTCACTATTTGGAACCTCCATATCAACCTCTTTGAAAACATCAAATTTGGCATATTTTCCCAGTTGATTCAATTGTCGATTGATGTTTGTGTTGTCCTTTACATTTTCACAAAAGATGACATCCCTTGCGATGAGAAATTTCTTGGTGTTCTCATCATATAGTCTATATGTTTTGAAGATTCTGAGTATCCCAAAAGTGTGCATTTGCGACTCTTATGCTCTAGTTTGTTTCTTTTCTCCTTTGGAATCAATGCGTAGCACATGGATCCGAAAATCTAAAGATGTTGCATTGAAGGGAGATGACCACACTAGAGTTCATGCGGAGTCTTGATTTGTAGCGCTGCTAACGGTGACTTGTTGTGGAGGTATATTGTTGTTTGAGTTGCTTTTGCCCAAAAGCACAGATTTACCTTTTGAAGAACAATATTGCCCGAACCATATTCATGACAGTTTGGTTCATCCACTCAATTGCTCCATTTTGTTGTGGAGTGTAAGGGACTGTAAGATGATGCTTGATTTCGTTCTGCCTGAGATAGGTTTCAAACACCTTTGAAGTGAACGCACCACCTTTATTAGTCCTGAGTGTGCCATTTTTGGATTGTGCTTAATTTTCAACCATGGTTCAAAAACTTTTGAAACGTTTTGAAGGCTTCTGATTTCTTCTTCATAAAATATATCTATATCATCTTGCTGTAGTGATCAATGAGCAACATGAAGTATTTATGACAACTAGCAGAGTTTATTGGCAAAGAACATAGATCAGAGTGAACTAGCTGCAACTTTTTGTCGGCTTTCCATTATGAATTTTGAAACGGTTCTCTTCCCTGTTTTGCCAATATGTAGGCTTCACAATTTTCAGTGTTTTTGGGTAGAGTCGGCAAGCCTACCACACCATTTTTCTACATTGTGTGGATGCTGTCATGGTGCATGTGCCCAAATCTGGCATGCTAGAGAAGACTAGCTGGCATTTCTTCTACGAGATGAGCAAAATTCTTTGGCATTGAGTGCTCACCCCTAAGTTTCAAGAATTTTCCTTCCTCATATCTAGTCAAAACGATTGTGTTATCACATTTTCTTGTGACTTTCACCTTCCCATCATCAAGCAGAATGGAGAGGCCTTGTTGTCGAAATAACACAAGAGACAAGTTTCTTTTCAATTGAAGAAGGTATAGTACATTATGGAGAATGAAATTTGGACGTCTTGGTGACTTGAGTCGGATCGTACCCTTGCCTTGAGGTCGCAGACTTGTTTTATCTGCCAAATATATTGAACCACTATTTTCTTCATGAAACTCCTCAAAGAAGTTTCTTTGAAAAGTCATATGTTGTGTGGCACCAGTGTTTAAAACCCAAACATTATCCCAGGTTGAAGTCTCTGAGGCATTCTTCATTTTTTTAAAGATGGAAAGTATGCATTCACAAGAGCGCTGAGTTGAATTAGGTTGTGAGTTTTTCTTCTCTTTTTCTGCTTTCTATTTTCTGTAGGCTTCAATTATCTCCCATGATGTCTTGCATTAATGGGTCTCATGATTCCCTTTTCTATGGCAGTGTTTGCAATGCAAGTGTTGTTTGTCATTTTGCGTATCTTGATCCTAGCTATTGTTTCTACCAGATTTGTTTCCCCACCCTTTGTTCTTCCCTTTGCCCTTTTCATTTACTATATTTTTGGAAGAATTGCCCTTTTGATTTGCATAACAAATGCTTTCTCCAATCGACCTTGTTTTTATTTTGAAGATTTTTTTTCTCTTTCGGCCATTTTCTCGACTAGATGATCAGATGTTAGTCTTCAACAGAGTGCTTGCTTGCAATGACTCCAAGTAGGTTGAGTATGTAGGAAGAAAAGCTTTTATGAAGACGGTCATATAAACATCGTTTTATATGTCAGTGACATCAACATCATGCTTGATTGCATGGATTTCATAAGCCAAACTCATTACATCCCAATTTTTCAACTCTAGATTGAACAGTTTCAATTGTAGCTGTATGAATTCCAATTTTGAGTGGGAATCTTACAGTTCCTTCAATTTGTGAAAAGCTTCTCAAGGAGTGCTGCACCCCTGAATGTGAGGAAACACCTATACATCAACTGAGGCCCTCATCAAGGCCAATGTTTTAGAGTTATTTTACTTCCATGATGTTATCTCGTTTGCATCCTTCCGTTTGGGAGGTTGATCATCGCCATCATAGATGTTGAACCACAAGTCATTGAAGATTAGTGTGTTCTCCACTTGTCTAGACCTTTTTAACTAGGATTCTTTCCAAGTTAGGGTTGGGCCAACAATAGTTTCAATTGAATGCATGTTTGATGTATCGAGAGATGGAATGGTTATATATCGCTCCACAAAGGTCCCCTTTTCTATATACCACCTGACTGATATACCAAACCTCTCTATATGCTCACCCTTCTTATATACCTATTGATACGTGGAAGAAGCTAATTATTTCTATATACTTGGTGGTACGTGAAAGAGGTGTTAAAACATGTGAGAGCAGAATGGTACTTGGTACCTAAGTAGTGCGTGAAAAAGATTTGCTCTATCTACGATACCCGCTTAACGAGAAGTCTTTGTACGTGGGCGTGATAACCCTATATCCTTGGATTTATTTTGTATGATTTTGGGATTTACATCTAGTGAAAGTTGCAGATGAATAAGTGAGAGCCCTTGTATGTGGGCATGATAACTATTACGAGCTCATATTACATGCAACTCGAAATTATCCTTGGTACCCTTGGGGTCCACCTTGATAGGGCGAATGACACTTGGCAGGCTATGACTACTTCCCAGGTGCCACAAAAGCAAAATTTGGGTGCACACCCATTACACTCTTGACATTCAATAGATCAACTATGCGCCATCCTAGAGATATTTGGGGAGGTCAAAAATTGACACTTGGACATGTCACATTGCTGCAAAATCTTGAAAGCTAAAACTAAAGCTTTAAGCACTAATTAAAACGGAAGGCGGATAATTTGAACAACACCAACTCAAAGTTAATACGCACATTATAAAATCCCATTGCCATTATTGCGAGCCAAGTTCAAAGAGCCACAAGGTTCCATCCGAATAGAGTTCACAGCCATTGTTCCCGAAGATCAAATCTTTAGAGCTCAAAATGTAAGTAATGAAAAGGATCCTGAGGTTTTGTCTACAAAGCTCGTGTTTTTGAAAGCTGATTTGCAAAGTTCTCTAAGCTCAATTGCTACTATGGCCACATCTTCTTCGAACCCTAAGCATGTGCAAGAGTTTAGGGACACCACCTTCATTCAAGGGATTGCCATATACAAGCACTACAATGAGGTATTTAAGGCCATTGATGAGGCAAGGAAGCCATCAAATAATGATGATGATACCGAGGATGAAATTTAGTTCATAGACATCTTGTTGGCTATCCGCAACTCGAAACTCCACAAGGCCATTCCAAACCAGAGGTTTTCCCTTTTGGTGACCTCTTTTACAATGTACTCAAGTACTCTGCATGTAAGAATGATCTAGTTCAAATGGATAACGACAACCATATAATAGCTCTGATCTCTGGGGACACCTTCAAGAAATACTACCACCTCTCGGAGCCCGACATCCCTTACAATAAGGTTGTTACAATTGAGTGGATGAAAACTCATGATGTTTTGGAGACCTTGAAGGATTGGGCAGAAGACTTTGATCGATGGGTCAACAAGGAGGACATTGCTATCTACACAATCAAGATCATTAGGGAAGGGGTTAGGGTTGGCGTGCTGCTGCTCAATCAACTATTCAGAGCTAGTGACATCGTGCATGTGAACAAATTTTGGGTTCCCCTTCTTAGCATAATCCTTGAAGGTAAGCAGATCCCAACTCTGGGAGGAGTCATCACTTCCAACACAGGCCAACAGGTGGCTTGGGTTAGAGCAGGGGGGAATTTATACATGATGTCCTACCTTGGGGATGCAGCTTGTGCCAAGATGGCCTTCAAGCATGCCTCTTTCCCACCATGGACACCTTCCAGCCATACTATGCACGTGGTCTTCTCTAAACTCTATAATCACCATTTTAGGGCTCACATTGAAGACATTTGTAACCATTTTTACCCTCCATTGTACTTTGCTATCAATGAGAAGAACATGCCCAGGCCGTCTGAAGAAATGAGAGCTTCCATCATAGCCATTGGGACTTACTGGTATTACCAAGATTTCACAGTGATAAGGGTTGAAGGAATCAAGGGCCCCCCTTTCAAGCTGGCCTATTATGTCCCTGATAATTTGGATGAGTAAGACATTTCCTACCAATATGTCAATGATGTGGCCAATCACTGCGCTACTAGGAGGCAGAAGACATACCCATTCTTACCCCTTATCATTGGCCACCACGAATACAAGAATTTTATAGTAGTGCCATGGCAACACATAGATCATTCTTCACCTTGTAGTTTCATGATGACAGACAATGGGATCCCTATGGGAATGTATAAAGGCGTTTGCAGGCATTGAGATCAAGAGTGAACGCCACATATCATCATGAAGCTCATGAAGATGACAAGAATCATCTGAACCCAACTGATGGTAAGGAAGTGATTGGAAAACTGAATGCTGCAAGGGCACTTCAAGAGAAACAATCCAGGAAACAAATCATGGAGGAGAGACTTGGTGAGCCCCAGCCTGTGGATGACACTCCGAGAACAAGTAGAAGGTTCAAGGACATAATATTTCAGGGGATTCCTCTGGTGGTCCCCCCATCTTCATCAATGACTACTCCTTCAACTGGAGAAGCAACTCGGGCAAGTCCCCCTGTTGTTGAACAAACATTGCATATATCTAGTGGTTCTAAGTCTCAGCATAGTTCCTTGAAAGCCCAGTCTTCTATGGCATTTGAGCCAATTACCCCACTTCTACAAGGCTAATACCATATGCAATTGCCTCACTTGTTGGCTCAGCTCAAAGCCAAGCCTCTATGGGCTCCCCCATTGTTGTTAGTACTCTTGGCCCTACAAGGCCTGGTGTGTCAATTTCCATTGTTCTAACAGCTCCTAGTTCACTAGTTGTTACTCCCATTGCTCCACTTGCCAGCGTTGCACTTCCTAGCCTTGCAATTCTTGTTCCCCCGATGGTTTCTCTTTCCCTTGTTGTTGTTATTCCTCCTATTGCTCCTAGTACTTCTGTAGCCCCCACTGCCCCAATTTCCAGTTCTGCAATCTCAAGTGCTCCAGCTCCCGATAGTCCTGTTGCCTCAAGTGCCCCTCCCTTGCTAAGTTCAATTGCCCTCCCATGGGCAATCCTTCTACTTCCAATGTGACGAAGGTGTAAACTAGACATGGCTTAGTGGCAAAAGCTTTTCAAAGCTCCCCACTTTTGAGTGCCACTACCTCGACGGCTAGCGCTCAACCTAGGCCTACTCCACATTTGAAGCCTATTGCCATGAAGCCCCCTGGACTAAGCAGTTTCATAGCTCCATCTGATACAATTGGTCCTTCTATTTCTTCATTTGTACCACAGGGCCCTCAGATTGCTTCCTAGCCTTCTCAACAACTTGGTCCTACAACAACAACTCTCTCTTGAGCTTCACTCTCTTATAACCTTGGTCCCCCTGGCTTCACATTCAACAGACCCATATCCTCTCTTAGGATGATGAAAGAACTCCTTGGTGTCATTGGACCCTCAATCCACATGACACAAGAGTAGCTTAGAGCTCACATGACACCATGGGCAACTCCCTTTGCCATTCTTGCTTTTGCTCCCACTCCCCCACCTCCATCTTCCATTCATGCCCCCTTTGCATTCATGCCCTCTCCATCTATGCCTCCACCATCCACTTCCATAGCTACACCCTCAGCTATTGCCACTTCAGGAGCTCTTGGACCTGCTCAAGGGGGAGATTGTATAGATGCCTTATAGGTAGAAAAGTTACAAAGGCCAGAAATGGTGTACCATGGAGACCCTGATATCCAATTCAAGTTTGACAAAGACAATTCAAATGAAGAGGGCTATGACTCAGAAATTCACACTAGAAGGAGACCCTATGATTTGGGAAATAGAGGAGGACTTGTTCTCCTTAACTTGGAAAAGGAGAAAAGTAGGGGAAGATCATATTGTGGAGGACCTGGTCTTTGTAGTGAGGGCCTCCCATGACATGATAGAAAATATCATGAAGGAATTGAAGGAATAGGTTAAGACCTTAGAGTCTCAAGTAAGGAGCAGCTTCCCACTTTAGTTGATAGACAAGGTGGTGGGGGCACTTCCTGAGTTGTCTCTGGCCTTGGGGGAGGTGATGGAGGCTCTTGCACAAGGGAATGCGTTTTATTAGAAAGCACAAACATACCTGGAGCAGATCATTGATATGGACAACAAGCTCAAGAAAATGACAGTTGTGATCCACAAGGAAATGTTCCCTTGGCCAAATATCATGCCATTGGTAGACCTTAACCTATATCAGACATTTGCTGGAAATATGAGAATTGCATTAGAAGTATGGCCGAGGGATATGAAAGCAACAATGGTCCCCCTGGAGAAGCGCAGAGATAAAATGCTGACCTAATTCAAAGAGGTCAACAACACTATATTGTTTAACTTGGATGGCACAGTCATTAGCAAGGATGAGTTCAGAGTGCACCTCAAAAGGTTTAAGTCTGATTTTAGAAAGGTGGTCACCAAAGCCAACAAGGCTGGAGCTCATGCCATGATGCACTTAGCCACACAGGCCATGGGTAGCATCAACAAAGTTAACGTAGTCAAAAACACCTTAAAGGTCCCTCAAAAGACCCACAAGGAGCTGCTGGCACGTGGAGATGTGCTTTTCAGAGAGCCCCCTGTCAACCTCCCCAAGCTGGACCGGGAGGCCAAGTTGATTGCCCAAGCTTTAGCTGCACAAGAAGCCCAAAAGCAATTAGGTGGTGGTCCCATCGCATGTCCTATATAATCTTCAATGATTGTATAGTCTGAACGGTCCCCAAATGGGAATGGTACGCCTTGATTTTGGGCTTGATCTTGTTTTGTCTCTTCTTAGCATTTTTGCTGTTGTCACCAACTTAGCCTTGAAGGCTATGAGTAGGATTCTGTGCTCCTAGGTGGCGGGTCTCACTTCTTCTATATACACTGCATTGTAATATGTTTTTCAGGTTGGATTTCTTAATAGAAAATGTAGGGATTACAGAAACTTGTAAAAGTGTTCATGGATGTTGTGTGCTCTTTATGTAAGCCTTCCCATCTTATCAAGTGGTTAATGATTGTGTTTATGGACTATGATATGCGTTTGAGTTCCATTATGTATGTGCTTAGTTAGGATGAGTTGTTTACTATCTTAACTGATCTGCGTGATTTATCATTTTTTAACTAAACAATTATATATGGAAGTGTTGGTTAACAATCTCTATAATTGTTCAAGTTTTGAGATAACTTTGTAGGGATTGTGCACATTACAGCTTCCCTAGACTCTCTGCTCTAATTAGTTTAGTTTGAGCCCATGCAAGACTTGCTATATGTAGGTGAACCCCAATTTAGACTCTTAGAGTGTCCTCAAAACCTTGGCATCTTCATTTGACCAGAGAAAACTTTTTTTCTGCCTTACCTTCTTCCCCCACCCTGCCTTTTGTTTCGTTTGTCTGATTCACCTTTCCAACTCAGGAACCTAAATTGTCAACACCTTGAGTAACTAGAATAATGAGTAGCTTGGATGGTGTAGAATTCTTGTATGCTTGCAGTGTTGAATAAAATGGATTGAGCTCTACGTGGTAATAGTGCATATCTTGAGATCTATTCTATGTAGGCTATTTAAGAAAGCCCAATACCTGCAACTCGTGCTTTGGGTTGCACCAACAATCACCTTAAAATGAGAGGGCAAAAGCCCGTGTATGTTGGCCTTTGGGAGTACCTAATTTCATAGGTAAACCTGGAGACACCAACAAATATGAGGAAGCCTATATAGAATTCCGTGTCTCTAAACCTGTGCTAAATCTTGCATGCATTATACAATTTTTAGTGACAAAAAATCAAGGCTAAAACAATAATTTTGGGTACTATAAAAAGAGTAAGGTTAAGAAATATCCTAAACATGTCCCACAATGGGAACGGGTGTTGCACACTCGGAATAAAAAAATTGCTAATGCCCTCGTTTAGAGAAGTGATGCAAATGGGAATGAGGGGGAAAATTTAATGGCTTCGTTACCCCACATCTAGCACTCACACCTACCAATCGACACACACAACCAAACACAAGACTTAGACTTGGAAAACCACAACACACTTTCCTTATTGAATGAATAACAGATTACAGAAATTGCATTACACACACACTTCCCTCGCTAAACTATGAAGAAGACAACTGACATCTTAGTGTCTTATGGATTGGTTACACACTCTCTACCGGATATACATCACCCTAGCAAGCTTTGCAAAGATTTTTCTCCTCTCTCACCTTCTCTACTTTCTTAGAAATCTGAACTGATCCCACTCTCCTTAACTCCCCCTTCCTAATTGAATCTCTGACCCTTGCAAGACTCATATGAATCTCTGCCACTTGCAAGACTCATCTGAATCTCCTCTGACTAGTGCTGACATCTTGCATGGTCTCTTCGAGTTCCTTTGCCTTTAGAAAATGGTCCACTTGTTTTCTATTTCTAGCTAGTTACTCTTATTGTTATGCTTTTGCAAGCGAAATTGCTAGTTTCTGTAGATCAACGGTTCCATAATCACTGCTTGTTGTAGACTAGGGGTTTTAAAGTCGCTACCTACAGTAAGCGGTGGTTTTGTCATGGTCCAAAAAATGGGTCAATTGACCTTTGGGAGATGACTGAATCCTGCCTCTCTTGACATTTCTCATTCTTTGGAGCCTTGATGATGCTTCTTGGATTGTTGTCAATCTTATTCTATGCGCACAACTTTGTCGATAGGGCTGACAAGTCACACAAATGTGCACATATGCACACAAAACCAAACCTCTATATAAGGTTGTTGCAAGATTGCTTGTTGACCCAGATGCTCATGCATCAGAAACCCTTGGTAAATTAATGATCCATGAGCTCCTACTCGTGAACCATTCATGAGCTCTTCTATTGTCTTCTTGTACTTGGCAACCTTAGATGCACTCATCCAAGTTGCATCTTCATCTACTCTGTTTTTCCACTTGAGCAGATACTCTTTATACTCTTATCTCTTGTCTGCTTGGCAATTATGATATCTATCACCATCTCAATCTCTTCCCTTGCTTTATCAAGCAATTGTCGTCTCCAATCCGCTATTGAAGAATCTGAACTTGCAACTTCTCCACTTGTTTGTCGTTCATAGTAAGGGTACAAATCTGCTGCATTGAAGATAAGTGATATGTCAACCCCATTCGATAGCTCTATCTCATTAGAATTCATTGAAAATATACTCAGAATTTTGCAAAGCCCAATCTTCTTCCATGTGAGCTTGTTATACGTTCTTTCGGGAACCTTTTCTTACACAAATGTGCCAAAACCAAATCATTTACTTTTAACTCTTGCTCTCTTCTATTATGATTTGCACGTTGCTTATACTTCATGACACTCTTCTCCAATCTCTTCTTCACTTCTCTATGCACATCATGCATATGCCTACATAATCCTCCACTTTAGCGCCACTTGTCATATCAGACGTGTCTCTCAATTCACAAAACATCTCTAGGGCAGCAAGCGTACACAATCTGAAAAGGACTCATTGTTGTACTCCTAGCAAATTCAATGTGTGCCAAAGTCGTATCCCATTGTTTAGGCTTGTTTCCTACCAAGCATCTTCGCAAATTTTTTAGGTTTCTATTCACTACCTTTGTTTGCCCATTTGTTTGTTGATGATAGGTTGAACTAATATCCAATCTTGTGCCCAACTTTCTTCACAACATTTTCCAAAAGTACCCAACAAACTTTGTATCCCTATTTGAGACTATACTCTTAAAAAAACCATGCAATCTCACCACTTTGAAAAACAAATCGGCAATGTGGGTAAAATCACTTGTCTTCTTACATGCAACAAAGTGAGCTATCTTAGAAACTCTATTGACAACAATGAAGATAGAATCATTACCTCTTTGAGTTCTCGACAGTCCAGGAACGAAATCCATATTTTCTCCTCCTGTGGCCTCTATCTTTTACCCTCTGACTTTTGCCCTTTGCATGTTGGCAAACACTACATCCTTGTACAAATTTTCTCACATCCATGCTCATCCTAGGCCAATAGTAACTCTCATTTAGTTGCGGCAATGTTTTATCAACTCTAAAATGACGAACAAGGCCTCCATCATGCTTTTCTTTCACTGAGTTTTCCCTCATTGATCCTTGAGGTATACACAATTGTTGTCCCTTGAACAACAAATCATCTTACAAAAAGTGTTCCAGTCATGGAATTTTATCCATGCTAGTTGGATTCATGCACAATGCCCATACATCTCGGTAATCCAAATCCTGCTCATACAACTTCTTCATTGAGTCAAACCCATCTCTACTTCCAATCTCATCTCATTCATCACAAGAACTCTCCTACTTAATGGACTTGCAATTCTATTGGACTTGCCACTTCTATGTTTCAACTCAAATGAATAACTTTAAATAAATTCAACTTATTCTATATGCTTTTGATTTAACTTATCTTGGCTGTTTATGAACTATAGTTTTTGATGATCCTTGTACAACACACACTCTTTGGGCAACAAATAATGGCTCCACTTTTGAAGAGCTTGTATTATAGCATAAAAATATTGATCATAAACGGAGTACTTCCACTTTGCATTGTTCATCTACTCACTAAAGTAAGCAATGAGTTTACCTTCTTGACGCAAAACTGCCCCTGCCACTATCCCACTAGCATCACAATCAACCTAAAATATTTTGTTGAAATCCAACAATGCTAACAATGGTTGTTCCGTCACCTTTTTTTTCAAAATTTGAAAACTATCCTCTACTGCAAAAGTTCTATCACCTTCCATTGTTTCCGTGATGGGTTCAATTAATCTGCTAAAGTTTCTATTGAACTTTCTATAGAAACTAGCTAAGCCATGAGATATACTTCTAGGTGATGTCTAATCCACAATTGCTCTTACCTTTTTCGGGTCCATTTTCAACCCATTGTGTAAGATTACAAATCCAAAATATATCAGCTCCTCGTTCATGAAGATATGCTTCTTCAAGTTGACCAACAACTTCTCCTCCTATCTTTGCAACACCAACCTCAAATGTAACCAATGCTCTTCCTTTGCACTACTTAAAATTAAAATGTCATCCAAATACACGATGACAAACTTGCCCAAGTAAGGCTTCAACACTTATTCATGAGTCTCATGAATGTGTTAGGTGCAATTGACAATCCAAAAAGCATAACCAACTACTCATACAACCCATCCTTTGTCTTGAATGCGGTCTTCCACTCATCACATTCTCTAGTTCTGATTTGGTGATTTCCACTATTCAAATCTATCATTTTGAAGTACCTTATTTGCTCCTTCGCAATCACTTCTCGCGTTGTAGGGACAAGCACATTTTACGAGTTTCTTTGTTGCCTCAAGGGTTTCTTTGGCCTTGGATGTTTGGAGGGATTCTAAGAGGAGTGCATTGCTCCCTCCTAGGATCATCCAACTTGGCCCCTTTAGCTCTAGGCACTCCCTGATGAGCATGATTAGATAATGCATTAGCAGTTTCACAGTGATAGACAATGACATAGATGATTCCTCTCCTTAGGCATAGTCAAAGATATTTGATGCGACTACCATCTAGTCTTTTCAGCTTTCATCAACCGATGCTCTTTGGGGGTTCTTGTTGCCTCCCATATGGCTATTTGTATTGGTACCCTAACCACATGGGTTTGGATCTTTACTATGTTTGATTTACCCATTGTTTATTTTCAGTGCTTTTGTTTTTATTGTTTTATTTAGTTAGTCGTTGATCCTAGGGTCATTTTATCTTTAGAACTTTCTATTGTCATTGGATGTATTCTCAGGTAGCTTTGACCTACTTTTTGGTCATTTGTAGACATTAATATAATTTTTTTCTTTCAAACAATCTGTAAAATTATCCATCCTTGGCAATGGAAATTTGTATTTGATACTGATCTTGTTAATGGCCCTTGAATCTGTACACATCCGCCATTCTGCACCTTTCTTAGGTGCTAATATTGCTGGAACTACACATGGGCTTCTCGTATCAAACCCTTCTCCAACAACTCTTGTACTTGCTTCTTCACTTCCTCATTCTCCATAGGTGTCAACCTATATGCTGCCTTATTCAAAAAACTAGATCCAAGCACTAGAGTCACATGATGATAAATGCTTTTCATAGGTGGCAATCCATTCGACAAATCTTTAGAAACAATTTCAGAATACTCATCATCAAATTCTACATCTCAAGTGGAATTTCACTTACCTCTTTTGCGATCACAACTTGCATTGGTTTGAGGATGAAATAAAAACACGCCTTCTCTTTCTTTGCCTCCTCAAAAAACTGCTTACTAGAAATTAAGAACACCTTAGGACTGCTGTCCACCTCTTCACCTCTTTCCTATAATGGGATCAATGTGAATTTACCGTCCTTCACAAGTGTGTATGTTTTTGTTCTACTATCATGTATGATCTTTCTATCAAACTAATTTCCAACAACATGACATATATCCATGGGCATTATGTCACACAAAACTTTATATTTGTAAGACCCAATCTGAAAACTATGCATACATTGCTCATTCACTAAAATCTGATAATCCTTTTACAACCAAGACACCTTGTATGGATTGGGATGCACTATTCTGTTCAGGCCAAGCTTCTCTACCATCTCACTAGATACCAAATTATCCATGCTACCACTATCAACACTTATCTTCAGATTTGCATATGGTCTGGATTAGATTTGTTTTTTTGCACCAGTTCATTATTCTCCTTGGCTGGTTTCAACAACACTCTCTTCATCATAAGAGCCTTTCCATGCTCTAGTTCTTCCATGTGATTTGGGGATGCATCATTCTCTTCCTCTGCTTGTGCAAAGTGGTTACTTGCTTCATATCTTTTATTATTGTTCTAAAATATTTTAGGACATTCAAAAGATCTATGTTCAACATCTACACATTTAAAGCACTTACCCATGAATCCTTTACCTTTTTCTCTTACTCTACCAAAGTATCCTCTTCCTCTAGAAGAATACCCTTTTCCTCTCTGGGTTTGATTTTGATTTTGAGAGGTGTTAGCTCCTCCTTCATGAGCATGTTGTCCTCTACTCATGTTTGCTTGTCCTCATCCTCTTGAGAACCTTCCTCTACCTCTTGATGTGTTTTGTTGCCCTTTTGACAACTTATCTTCCTCCTTCAATGTACATTGATAGGCTTCTTCTATTGACTTCAACTTAAACATTCCAAAATCCTCTTTTATTGAAATGCAAAGACCCTTTACATGCCTTGAGATCTTCTCTCAATCATTCTCCACATGACCAACACTAATGATGAGCTTATAAAACTCCATGTAATATTTTACACTTATCTCTCTGTCTCAAATTTTGCAACTTCTTAAATGAACAAAGTTGATAATTAGAAGGTTAAAACTTGTTTTTCAACTTTGCAACCATTCTATTCCAAGTCTTGATTTTGTCTTTGCCTCTACTTTACCTTTCTAGTTTCACATGATCCGACCATTAGAATGTATGTCCCTTTAGCTTGGTGCAGGCAAACTTCACTCTCTTGGGGTCCTCCATTGATTCATAATCAAAATACTTCTTCATCTATGTGATTCGATAAAGAAGATCATCAAGGCATAAGCTTCCTCCATAAGTAGTGGTGTCCAACGTAATCTTGCTTGCATAAGCTTCCTCCATAGCAATGACCCTAAAAAATCTATCTTCAGGTTCATCTACTAGCTCTTCAATTTGAATCTCTTGAGTTCCACCTTCATCATCATTCTAATATGCAACTATGGTTCCTTTGTGCACTTGGCATTGCATTTAATCTCACTTGGATTCCTCTTAGCATCTCTACCAAGTCTACTATTCTTGGTGCCTTTCCTCCTCTAAGAGGTATTCCTTTGTGTGCCATAGCTACTCAATGATACAAGTTTCTCTTTGACAACCTGTAGCTAACCCAACTAGAGCCTCATTCATACTTAGCCCAACAAGACAAACCTTGCTCTGATACCAACTAATGCAGATGGGAATGAGGGGGCCAAAATAATGGCTTCGTTACTCCATAGCCAGGACTTACACTTATCAATGGACACAAACAACTAGACAGAAGACCGAACTTGGAAACTCAAAACACACTCTTTATTGAATGAATGACAAAGATTATATAAATTGCATTACGCACACACTTCCCTCACTGAACCATGAAGAAGAATATTGACATCTTAGTCTCTCATGGACTGGTTACATACTTTCTGTTGGACATACATCATCGAACCAAGCTCTGCAAAGATTTTTATCTTCTCTCTCACTTTCCCTACTCCCGTAGGAAGCTAAATTGATCCCACCCTCCTCAACTCCTCCTTTCTAACTGACTCTCTGCCCCTTGCAAGACTCATCCAAATCTCCTCTGACTAGTGCTGACATCTTGCAGGGTCTCTTCGAGTTCCTTTGCCTTTGGAATCATTATGTTTTTTGTTTATATGCTCCCCTTTAGAGATGCGAGATGAATTTGTGAAGTATATATCTCGAAATTGTGTAAGATAGGAAATAAGATTGCTGATGTTTGACATAGAAATATACCATCTTGGAAGCATGTATGTTATAAAAAATTGCCCCGCACGGGCTTGTGATGTAATCTATATAAGCCCAAGTGTAATATGCCTCACATGGGAAAAATGTAAGTAGTGTAAGTGTAGGAATTATATGCCTCTTTTGAGATGTGAGATGAACCTGTGAAGTACATATCTCAAAAGAAAGGGATTATGTGCATTATGTGTAAGATAGGAAATAAGATAATTGATGTATTATATAGAAAAATACCATCTTGGAAGAATATGTTATAAATATATTACCCCACACGAGCCTTTGATGTAATCCATATAAGTACAAGTGTAATATGCCCCACACAAACAAAATGTAAGCGTAGGAATAATATGCTCCCTAGGAAGGAAATACCTATAATTAGTATAGTAGTAGATATATAAATGTTAAGCAAAAATAGGGGTTCTTGTTCCCAATAGCTTCATGACATGGATCATGGAAACTTAAGCAATAGCTTGGAAACAATTGTATGATATGGATCATGGCAACGTGAACAAGTAAGCATTGTGCACGATATAAATCATGGCATAAACATGTGGTAACTAGAACCAGCAATGTGTCACATATGTGACCAAGCATTTGGAAAAACACATAATCCAGTGAAAGCACATAGCAAGCACTTTGCAAACACAGAGTAGACAAAGAAGGCATGCCAAATTCTGCAAGCACTTAGCAAACACACAGTAGAAAACATAGAGTGCACAAAGAAGGCACACCAAACAATAAATACATGAAGCGGTGAAAATACAAAGCAAACACGTTATCTACATTGAAATCATATCAAACACATTAGCTACATTGAAATCATATCAAACACAAAGTAGACATAGAAAGCAAAGAACACATTTCAAACACAGATTAGATAGAGAAAACAAGGAGCTCATATCAAACACATGGGAAACACACCGTACATGTTGGAGACATATCTCACAATACAAACATGGAAACAAGCACAGAGTAGGTATAGTAACTATATTATCAAGCATGGAGCAAGCATGAATATAAGCAACATAGCAAGGACATGAACACTCATGAAAGCACTGAGCATATAAGGACACAATTAGTAGGAAAGATATACTAGAGAATACAAGATCACATGGGAGCTCAACATAGGAATAAAGAACTTGAAATGGTACAAAGAGATGCCCCCATAACGCCCTTAGAGTTGCCCCCGATTGAACATAGAATGTGCCCCTAGCCTTCTGCGAATCCACAATCATGTACATATACATGTTGCACACAAATCCTACATATATCTTGACAATCTCATCTGTAACATGTATATATACCATAGTTGCAGTATAACATATTTCAATAGGTAGATAATCATGATCATAACAATGTATACTTAACATATTCACAGAGTAGACAATCTTTTAGGCAAAGCAATAAACACAAAAATAAGTCATATAATAGCATAGAGTGTTCATGTTCTATTATAAGAGATTTGTTAGTTGAACTAACCAATGATGCTAGGAGGTGCATACTAATCATCATAAGATATGGAAGGTGAAGCGCTAAGACCACTGACACTAAGCATATGGCATTGTAATACCCATGAATCTAAGGATAGCGAATCATATTTGTTTGTCACATTGTTCATAGAATAACTATCCCATCGACTAATGTCTCTTATACATTTCTTTTTATGATCTTGTGTTTGCCTTGGAGTATATGAATAACACACTCTCATTGGAATAGGCTTAAGCCTTTTTATTAAATGCGTCCTTTCTTTAGGTAGACATTGTAATAGTTGTTGTGATGCTTATATGTATACAACTTCATCCTTGGTTTGCTCCTTTGAAAGACTAGCATCTCTTAGAATTGTAATTACTTGACTTTGATGTCCAAATTTCAAACATTGATGCACAATAGAAGGGATTGCTTGCATTTGGTGTGTCCATGGTCGACCAAGCAAAGCTTTATATGATCCAATATTAGGCACCATGTGAAAGAGAGTTTGAATTGTTTTTGTTCCCACTCTAATAGGCAAAATAACACAACCAAGGGGCTTCCTTCCAATACCATCATATCCTTTGATAACAATAGGATTATATGCTAAATAATCTTAGCTAAGTCCATGGATATAGGTAAATTGTGCGTTACATATATTTAGATTTGAGCCATTATGAACCATTATGCCATCATTTTCATTGCCATCTATGAATGTTCATAAGAATAATGGTCCTTCATTTGAACTATCATGTGGCATATCCTCTTTTGTGAACACAATTTGAATAGATGTTATCTTCTTTTTGATTAAATCGACTAAATAAAATCGTCAAGTGAATGTTTTTTATAACCCATAAGCACATTGTTATACTTTGGTTTGTCTACCATATGGACATTACTAGTATCAGTGGATTGTTTCTTGTGAGTAGATGTTTCCATTAATGTACTTGAGCTTATATGTGTGCCATCTAGTTGAATTTGATCACCATCAATAACATCTTGTATTTTGTGTTTTAAAGTGATGTATCTATTTGTGGAATGCCCTTGAAATTTATGATAATCAGAGTATGTGTTGGCATCAAAATTTTTAGGCAATGGTCTTGAAGTATCCAATTCTCTGGTTGGAGGTAAAGTGATCATATCGCATTCAAGTAACTTCTTCAAGACATTTTTCGAGCTCTTATTCTGTCTAGTGAATTTCCTATACTCCTTTTGTTGAGGTAACTTCTTTCAATTGACTTCTTCTATGACACTATCATTATTGCTTCTATTCTTAAATCTTGATTTGTTTTGAAATGTGGGAGCATTGGGAGAATACTTAACGATATTTGCATCCAAAAGCTTGATTTCTCATCCTTTAACAACAAGACAACTTCTCAAAAGAAGTATAAGAATTAAACATGACCTTTTCTTTTTAAAACGGGAAGCAAACTATCAACAAATATGCTTTGAAACTCATTAACATGTGGCTCATAACTCATCTTAGTAACCATAAAACCTAAGCACATGCTTGCTTACGTTGAGATAATTCCACTAACGTAATCTTCTGAGCAATATTGATTTGGAAAAGAGCCAAAAAATGATTAACTAGAGTTGTGAAAGAATGTATGGATCCACATGGTAAAGCATAAAACCAATCAAGTGCATAATCCGTTGAGCTTTTTGTAAATAGCTTAATTAACAATTTATCATCACGAGCAATGTCTACACAAGAGGCATAGAAGGCCCTAATGTGATGTGATGGATGTCCCTTTCCATTGAACACTTTGAACTTGGGAGCAGTAATTCCTATTGGAAATGTATGCACAAACACTTCATAAGCCAAGGGGTTTAGAAGAACATCATTATAAGTGATGCTACTACTTGGATTTTGAGACCCTTGAGAAAGCATTTTAATTTGATGTTGCAAGTCACACAATGTATGCATCATATTGGTCATTTCAGGGTTTGGTATAGAAATTAAAGGTGATGACGTAGAATAGATTGGAATAGAAAAAAATTGCACAAGAGAAAGGTTACCAACATTCAAATCAATTGGAGAAATATAATGAGCAAGTGATGGTTGAAACATAGGAGGAACATTTGCACTTGGAGCATTTTGAAGTGCATAAGGAGGAATAGAAACATGTTGAGGAGGAAGAGCAATAGAAATATTTTGAGACTTTAAAAGCATAGAATTTATAGAAGGAAGACCATTAGAAACAATAGAGATGGTGGTGGGTTTAGAAGGAATTTCTGAAATGACTTCACAAGAAGGTAAATTGTGACATGCAACTTCTTTCAATATATTAATAAGTCTATATATCTCAGCTGTATTATCTATATCATATTTCTTAAAATTATCAATAGTCTTATCCCTATGTTATGCTTCTAATTCGGCTTCATAATCAAAATATTTTTCATTTTCAGTCCAATAATCGCCTTGAGAGGCTCTAACATCACTACCATCATTGGCATTCAAAGAAGAGGCAATGATCTTTACATAACATCTAAATCCACAATATCCCCTATAGTTTGTGTTAGGGTGTTCTCATGTTTTACAAAGGAATGGATTGGTCATGGAGAAACAATTTGTTGTGCACATCCAAGTCCAAATCCATGTATCTCTAGCTTACTTTGTACAAGGCTAACACTTTTTACATTACTAATAGGTACTCACATATCAAAATTGGGGTTTCCATAATCACGAGGGCTTATAACAAGGGAACCCTCACCAAAAACATTCATATCATTTGAATATTGATTTGGTTCTTCTAGGGTAAAACTTATTGGTCCTACCTTTTTAATAAATGTTATCATAATCATCATCACTATCTTCTACATCATTGTGAAAAGCTACAAAATTTATAGAGGAATTTGCAACATCTTTAAAAAAACAAATGTAAAGGGTGAGTCATTACAAGCACATTAGGGTTTAACAAATTTTGAGGAATTGAATTGACCTAGGGCTTGGGATCAAGCAAATCAAACACAAGCGAGCTAGGGTTATTGGATCTAAGAGCATGCATTAGAATAACCCCTAGATCAAATAGATAGTTTCAAATTTGATACTGTGAAACAAGATCTAACCCTAGGGGAGGAAACACGTCAAACAACTCTACTCAAATTCAGATCTGTCACAAGAACAAAGCAAAATCAATGAAGGATAAAGAGCATGTAAGACAATATGGGTTCACCAAAATGTAGTATGAATAAATGGATCCAAGTCAAATTGCATCACATTCACTTATAATCATGCAATTAAGCCTAATTAGATGTAAAGCAGTACAATCAAATCAAATATTTTTTATTTCAAACTTCAGCCTAATTAGATGTAAAGCAGTATTGTGATTTTTCGTGCAATTTGGAAACAATTGTCATAATTTGACAATAGAATCAAGGTTTTTGTGGCAAAATAGTGAGAAACCAGAAAACATGTTGTAATGGTTGCCCCTGATTTTTTTTTTTAATATATTTTGTGTATTTTCAAAATAAAACGAGAAAATGTAGAAGGGTTTTATGTTTTGCACAGACATTGATATATTCATAAAATGCAAGGAAAATAAGGTGGAATTACATTAAAAAACATATGCCAATACAACTTAAATAAAAATCAGGAAATTTCTGTCTTAAACTAGACCTGAACAATACTCCATTTACAACAGAATTTCACCAGAGAATGCTCGGATCAGAATTTTATGTTTGCTGTCCCAATTTCCTGAATGTGGTGCTAATCCCAAGGTGGGCGATTTGCTCCAATAAATCATGTAGCATCCATTACATTCCAGCAGGTGGTTTAGAGGGAACGCCCAACCAAGCAAAACCCAAATAGAAATTACCTAGAAGGAAATTTCACTAAATTATAAAATCTACACACCAATTTCAGCTCTACACAACTCAGAAAACTGTAAAAATATTCATTTATTCAATGCCAAAATGTCCAACCAGCAAGATAAACACTGTAAAAACTTCCAACCAAACACCAACCAGCTAGGGTGGGTCACAATCCACCGAAACTAGCAATGTGAGAGGAGGGTTTTCGTCCTCAACCAACGGTAATTGTATTTTGGAAAAAATTGAGCAGAGTCTCCTTAAGTTGCCAAAGTTCCCTAAGCAAAATCCATTTAGCCTATGGGAACCAAAATAGGCTAATGGGAACTCAGACTGGCTATGAACAAGAAGGGGACATTACAGTCCGCCCTTCCCAATGATTGCTTGTCCTCAAGCAACGCTAAAACAACCCTGCAATGCTCAAACTGATCCAAACTGAAACCAAGAATGATCCCAGGGTCCCAAGTCAACCTAGGAGATCTGTAGTACCATCCTCTCAAGGCATTGCCTGTAGGGTACCAACACAAGAGACCTCCTGAAAACCAACGATAAGAAAAGCAATTAGATACTGCAAAGGCTCGGTCAACCCCTTAGAGAATCGCTCTTCTCGGAAACCAATCCAAGGCATCATTGGAACAAGCTCGGGAGAGTCATCATCGGTTCTCTCGTTCCCAGCAACCACTAGTCTACAACCCAATGTGATCCCAGAGTTCCAAGTTAATCTTAGGAAGGTATCACCATGCTGACACTGCACTACTCTGATCATAACTGTCTAACCATCATGCTCATGCTGCACTCTCCTCTCCTATAACCTTGAAGAGTAATCACCATTAAATCCCATATTGAAATACTTGAAAGGACTGAAATACTCACCAAGAGACATCCTGCCAAGGCATCTCGGTGAAGTCCAAAGCTGCAATCTCCCTGCCAGACTCGATCCTAGGCAACGGAAAATAAAAACTTCCCAACCATAATATATAAACCTTAGCATATTCCCTCATGTGGTCCCTAAAATGAAGCTGATCAAACACTGTCAAGGGGCTGGTAAAGAAGATATTAGCAAAATAATCTCTAAAATTAGCCATCCAGGAAAAACCTTTGCTGCCACAAACTAGGAAGGTATCAACGACACTTAACCTCCAAGTGTCAAAAGGAAAACTCCGAATACTCTAGCACACCCAGCATATTGGAAAATCTCCCACAACCGGCTGCACCACAGCTTGCAAGACCTCAAAATCCATTTGCTCATGGACTGAAGTCACTATCATCAATGTGGAAAGGCAAGGGCAGCAATCAACAATTTGCAATCCTCTTGAAGACATAGGAGTTGGAAGTATGGAAGTAGCTGAAAAATAATCTCCTATGACTAGATCAGATCTACCCATCAATGCAAACCACCAATATCTCAATTGTTGGTTTGAAGAAGCCCGCCAATGCATTTGTGTGACATGAACTGTAGTCCAATGTAAACTGATTGGAAAGTGGACAACGGTATCACTACTGAAATTCGGCTCACAATTCCAATTTTGACTCAACTCGATACTGCTGGGGACTGTACCTGGTTCCCAAATCCTGTGATCGACTCCTATTTCATCACTGGAATCAGAAAGAGCTCCATCATCCAACTCGAAAAGTGGATTATCAAAAGAAGACTCAGTATCCATCTCAAACAATGGATTATCAACTAGTTGAATGCTATCATCATCCTCATGCTCAACCCAATCCCTCTGCTGGTCCAAACTCCCAGTTTCTAATCCCTTTGGGAAAGGCATAAGATCAAAATATTTCTGAATGCTATAAAGCTCTTCAATTACCTGCTTGATTTCTTTAGTCCTTTCTCTATTCTCTTGTTCCCTGAATTGTTTGGCCACATAAAGCTGATCTTCTACTTCAAGTAATGGATTTTGAGTGTTGCCCAATGAATTTCTGGTTGATTCAAGCTCAGTGGAGAGCTCTTGAACCTTAACTCTTAATTCCCTTGATGTAGATATAGCCTTATCCACAATCTTAGTAGCCACATCTCTATCTTTGATCATATTCAAATAGGCTGATTTCATGCCCCCCATTCTGCTCTTAATGTTTTGCAAATCAGCAAAGGAAACATTTTGTTCACACTGATTTCTTGGTATCTTCTGGATGAGATTTCCAATAAGACTCTTCATGTCATCCAACTTAGATAATGTTTGCACTTCATTTTCAACTGACACCATTAATTGTTTCTTCCAAGTTTCCTCATTAATGTCAAGACCACGCAGGTTTAGTGATATGCTGTTATAATGCTTATGAAAATCAGAATTTCCTTCAAATCTTGCAATGGTGTCACCATGGCTTCCACAAGTCTCATATGCCTCTTCTTCAAAGCTTGTCTCATCTTCGTCACTAGGCCTCCGATCAAAATCAGCTCCATGCAAAAACAATTCTGATTTGTCTTCAAGATCATGCCTCTCAAAATCAATTCCCTTTATGACATCCTTTTTGCATACTTTATGCTCTAAGGTTGGGGCAGCAGCTTGATCAAAAGAAAATTCTTTCCGAACTGATTCTTCATCATACTTTGGTGCCCAAACACCTAGATCCCATGGTCCTATGAGCTGATGTTTTCTATTTGAAAGAGTATGCTCAATGTATACCTCCTGAGTGGTTGTTTCCCCAATCACCTGATTTTCCCATTTTCAGCAGTAGATTGTGGATCCACATCATCAAAGTCACTAAACCTTTGCTCAAAGTTAGCTGCATGAGCTGATAAATCAGATTTGTTTTCAAGAAATGAATCAACTCCATTAATGTCATCCTCCATGTATGCATGGTGCTCTAAAATCAGAACATCATCATGATCAAAAAGGAATTCATCCCATGTAGGATCCCTATCATACTTAGGTGTCAACACACCTGGATCCCATGTGTTGAAAGGCTGATTGCTTTGTTTACTATGCTCCTTCTGTGATGTTGTCTCTCTGAATAAATCACTCTCTAACTCACCACTACTGATGTCAACATAAGTATCTCTCTCCATCAGCTTGGTCTGGTAGTCAAACCAAAAACCACCCATGTCACCATCACTGTAAAGAGAAAAAAATCATCAATGTTAGCTTTTTTGAAAACTATCTTTTTTGCCTTCAACGAACCCATCATCTGAAGATTTATTAATGATCTCAACGATGCCAACCTTGGTACTAGTGTCTACAACTTCACTGGATAGCTCTCAAGGAGTATTCAGGGCTGCTGTTTTGTCAATCTCATTGCACTCATCCTCAATATGTATAGATGCATGCACTTCCAAGGAGTCAACCTGGGGTTTTGTCAAACCCCCATCATGGGGTAAAGCATTCTTGTCATCAACAACTTTTGATTTGAACTCCTCTTTTTGTAAGTCTTTCTTTGGATCAGCTGTCATCTTAGGAAAGTATGATTTCAACTTATGCCCAGATTGGTCAACCACCTGTTGTGCTAATGCTTTCGCACTTGATTTTATCATCCATCCATCTTCGTACATATAATATTGCAAAACTGATAAAATCAGTTGAGGAATGTTGTCGCTCTCGTTTATGGTTATTGTCATGATTGTTTGCATTGCAGCAACGATATTACTAGAATGTGACTTCTTGATGACTAAAAAGTACTGAAACATCTTCACAATAAGATCATTGCAACCAAGATCCAACATCAAGACACACAACCTAACCTTTGCAACCGTCTCAAGAATAATAATCCTCTTAGCAAAATATGGACTGCTGATTTCATCTAACTCCTGGAAATTTTCTATAATCAACTAAAACACTGTCCTCATGATGACATCATTATATGGAATTTTTGGTGCAATTATCCGTGTGATTTCACTGATGCATGTGATAACTGATAGTTTGACCTTCTCATCATGGTGTTTCAAAAGTTCTAGATTTCCCAACGAGTCAATCAATGCATTCATCAAAATTTTCATCATGCTAGAGGGACACTGAGTTACCTTGGATAAACATTTCTTTGCTTCTTCTAATGCGCAAAGGAGTGTCCCTTTTAGTAGACGTGGTTCCTTGAATTTTATACCTAATTGGCAAAGCTAATATAAATCTGGTTTGCTCATTCTGTCATCCATGATTCATCATTGAAAAATGACATGCAATCGTTGAAAGTCTGCAACAGAAGTTCATACAGCAACAGGCTGGCAGGAAAAACCAGCTCTGATACCACTGAAATGGTTGCCCTTGATTTAAAAAATAAAATAAAAATACTGTGTATTGTTTTCAGAATACGATGGTAAAATGCAGAAGGGTTTTATGTTTTGCACATACATTGATATATTCATAAAATGCAAGGAAAATAAGGTGGAATTACATTAAAAAACATATGCCATACAACTTAAATAAAAATCAGGAAATTTCTATCTTAAACTAGCCCTGAACAATACTCCATTTACAACAGAAGTTCACCAGAGAATGCTCGGATCAGAATTTTATTTTCGCTGTCCTGATTTCCTGAATGTGGCGCTAATCCCAAGGTGGGCGATTTGCTCCAATAAATCATGCAGCCTCTATTACATTCCAGCAGGTGGTTTAGAGGGAACACTCAGCCAAACAGAAGCCAAATAGAAATTACCCAGAAGGAAATTTCACTAAATTATAAAATCCACACACCAATTTCAGCTCCACACACAAACTCAGAAAACTGTAAAAATCTTCATTTATTCAATGCCAAAATGTCCAACCAGCAAGATAAACATTGTAAAAATTTCCAACCAAACACCAACCTGCTGGGTGGGTCACAATCCACTGAAACCAGCAACGTGAGATGAGGGTTTTCGTCTTCAACCAATGGTAATTGTATTCTGGTAAAAATCCAACACAGTCTCTTTACGCTGCCAAAGTTCCCTAACCAAAATCCACTCAGCCTATGGGAACCGGAATAGGCTAATGGTAACTCAGACTGGGTATGAACGAAAAGGGGTCATTACATGTGTCTCGCCTTAAGCACCTCCCTATAATCTTGAAGTTTTGTTTCCAGAACCGTAGTATCGTTTTTGGCAAATATCAGGTAGGGGAAAACTGATTTGATGAATGCATTTGTCAAGTATGGGGCTTTGAAAACGTTGTTCTTCATACTAAATTATCATGTTGATCTTTGCGAAATTGATCTTCTTCAAAACCCTAATAGGGCAGCTGAACCTGCAAAGGATAAGGAAAGGGATTTGTTTTGGGGCTTGTGCTAAGCTCAGCAAGGTTTTTAAGCAGTGGCTACTTATCACACCCCTTAATGGTATACAATATTGGTCGTAGCACACCAAGTAAAAATGCAATTCAGCCAAGCAGTCTAGTGTAATGCAAGTGTCGCTATATGATCTTCAATGCTAATGAATGCTGTATAAATTCTTGATCTTTTCGAGAATGTAATGAACAATAAATGCTAGATTCTATTTATATTTTGTTAGATTCTTGGATGTTGTCTTTATATGCTTGCATTGATTGCCTCTTTTATTGATTGATTGATGTCCTTAATGCACCAATGCACTTGTGTATTTATAGACCTCTTGAATTCAAATTTGAAGCCTATTGGTGTGCAAGCCACCAACAAATGCGTGGAGAAATCAACAAAGACCCACAACCCCAGGGGACCTGAAAAAAGGTGAGAAGGGGCCACCCCCAAAAGCGTACAATGTACGTTTATGGGGAAGACACAAAAACCACAGGGAAATAGAGATAGAGGAGAGAGGAAGGGACATGAGAGGAAATGATCCAAAACATGGAAAAACATGCCAATAAGAGCCAAATCTGAACCAGTAAGTGACAAACACACATGCACCCTAGAATAATGCAATTTTATGACTAATAAATGCCAAGGACCATTATTAGGTGTTTACAATAATATATATATATATATATATATATATAAATATATGTATATATGTGCATATGTATTTATCCATATGTATATATATACAGAATGTACGGGAGTGCATGGTACATCTTATTTATACCCTGTACCCGTACCACAGGAGCCTGATTTTGAAACTGGCCTTCCCCTTCCTGTACCTGCATTTCCTAGTAACTATGGCTTATATATATTTGTGTTGCCCTTTCATTTATTGTTTGCACCTATGCAAAGTTAAATTAGATTAGTGTTCTACCTGCGGATTGAATGAGCTTAATCTTAAAGTAAGCTTGGTAAGCTGATTTCCATAGATTATAATTCAGCCTTTCAAACTGCAGAATGAGCATACCATATTGTGAGCGAGTGATGCATTTTCATGAGACTTTAGACTGGAGTCTAAAATAAAAAGGTACCTGAAAGCTGAGTTACTTTGGTGATTGACATTCCATAATTACCATGATTGATATTAGGAGTCAAGTTAAACAGACAGCATCTTAAGTCTGGGTGAAAAGAAGCATTCAATTGCAACTTTCCTGAGATTTGATATAATTAATGTAGCTATTTTTAAAATTCATAATTTGTGAATCGACTTTCACCTAAGGGATGCCACATGTACTTTTCTTTTATAAGGGAAAGTTGAAACAGTCTGAGCTTGTTTTTGATGCTTTATACTATATAGTGTTTTGTAGACTTTGAAAACTATTCTCTATTTTTAGCTTTGTTAGTGTTGCGTGACACGGTGATTCACTCCTGTGAGTCTTAAGCCATTGGTTATAGGCCAGTGACGAGTACTCGGGACTGTTAGAACAAACCTACTTACCCAAAAATGAACTATAGTAACTCATCCCTGACATTCTTTTTTCACAAATTTTTTCTGTTGCAGGTCACTTATTTCTCATTGCTGATAACTGAACTCATCTTTAAATAATAAACATTGTATGTTTTTTTCATGAAGGACTACTTTCCATGTGCTTTTAATAGCATTCTAATTGAAATGCTCATGATGTTGGTGAACAGTTTTATTTTCTTACTTCTCGAAAACTATGGAGTGCGAAAGCTAGAGGCACTGTTTGGAATACTTATAGCAACAATGGCATTTTCATTTGCATGGATGTTTGGTGAAACCAAGCCAAGTGGAATGGAATTGCTAATAGGTATTCCTTCTGTCCTGTCAAATATACACATGCTCTTTCCTTTGCATTAACTTAGGCAGATATGTGGGAGGTGTTTGCAATTGCCTTATTCAATTTTTTTTTTCTGTCTAACTGTCCAGGGCATTAACTTGTAGCCATTTTTCTGATGAATGACCACATGCTGCAGGTCTTTTACTCCCACGTATAAATAGAAATGCTGTCAAGCAGGCTGTGGGTATTGTAGGTTGTATTATTATGCCCCACAACATTTTTCTGCATTCAGCTCTTGTACAATCACGAATGGTTGATACATCTAGGAGGGGCCGAGTCCAGGAAGCACTTAATTACTTCTCTATTGAATCAAGTCTTGCACTTATGGTATCTTTTATGATTAATTTATTTCTTACAACAGTCTTTGCAAAGGGATTCTATGGCACAGAAGCATCTGGAGATATAGGCCTTGTAAATGCTGGAATTTACCTTCAACAGCGGTATGGAGGAGGATTATTTCCAATTCTTTATATCTGGGGTATTGGGTTACTAGCAGCTGGGCAGAGCAGTACTATAACAGGGACATATGCAGGGCAGTTTATCATGGCCGGTTTTCTCAATCTTCGTATAAAAAAATGGCTAAGAGCTTTAATCACTAGAAGCTTTGCAATTGTGCCAACCGTCATTGTTGCTCTAACCTTTGACACTTCTGAAGGTAAGCTGGATGCGCTAAATGAATGGCTTAACGTGCTTCAGTCTATGCAAATCCCATTTGCTCTCATTCCTCTTCTATGTCTTGTATCCAAGGAGCATGTTATGGGTACTTTCAAGATTGGTAGAACCCTTAAGGTAAGTGTTAATTAAAGTAGTCTGTTAAGAATTTATGTATTATAAATGGTTTGCTGAAAACAACGTAGGATGATTTTGTGCATGCATCAAGTGCTTGTAGATTGTTGGAACTCAAAATCCTGTGATCCGTACCATGTTGAATTTTCTTGCTTAGTTAATTAAAAGGTTTATATTATTTGCTTTCTTCATGACAGCTTGTCCTATGGTTAGACTTAGTATTTGATTGAATTATTCATCTTTTTCCCGTAGTTTATGGGGGCCATCTATATGGTAGTTTTCCCTTCTCAGGGCTTGCATACGAGGAGTCAGGAGCTAGTATTTATTTGAGATAAACACCATTTTTCTTAAATGAGAATTGTTTGGACCATAGAAAAATGTACTCATCTTCAATATATGTTGGGGTGTTAGTTCTTTTCAGTTACTGTTGGGCATATATTAGTTCCTGTTTGCATCATTATTATTATTGTTATTATGATGATTGATGTTGAGACTTATTTCTGAAGGATATTTGTCTGATTGGAGGTATTACCAATGTCTTACTTTTGTAGGGTCAACTACCTGTTAAGGGCCCCAACTAGTTGTCGAGTTCAAATTCCCTGATGCATCAAATGCTCACAAGGCTTGAACTCACATTCGACTTTTAGCCACTACATGGGGATTTATATTCTGACAAATTCCCCAGGGACTTGCACCTGGCCCAAACTGTGTAGCTCTGTTGGGGTCTGGTGGCCTCTCCAAAATTGGATTCCTGGTGGATATCCTGACATGCCATTAAACTCAACATTTAACCAACACTGCATTTATTGCATAATTATTATTTAATATTTGAAGAATCTGAATGTTAAAACAAGATTCACTGCTTTTTTAGCATAATTAATATTTAATATTTGAAGAATCTGAATGTTAAAACAAGATTCACTGCTTTTTTAGCATAATTACCAAATCCGGAAATCCAAATTCCTTAGGGAGGGCCAAAAAATCTAAAAATTTGGAATTCTTGAAAAAGTTTGGAAAAACCCTGCCTAGGATATATATATATAGATACATATATGAACATAACTTTATAAATATACAAGGGTGATAAATACAATGAAAAAAACTTAAAAGCTACATTACTGGATATGTCCCTAAGTCCCCTTGGGTATGGGTATGATATGCCTAGGTACTGGTACGGTGGATGGTACGCACAGGAAACAGGCAGGGTATGTCCCTGCCCTTGCAGGTATGCCCAGGTACATCTAAGGACGTACCTGGGCGTACCCACAGGGGCAGGGATGTACCCTGCCCATTTCCTGGGCATACCTGCCTAAGAGAAGCGTTTTTGTAATTTTTTTTCCTTATTTCGCCAGTCAAAGTCAAATATGGCCCTCAAAAAACATGTAAAAACATTTGAAAGTGCATTTGCAACCCTAAAAGCAGCAATCACACTCATTTTATCAAAAGATAACAACACATTTACCTTTCATTGCATTTTTACCTCTCATTGTATATTTGTTCACTCTCGCTTATTTTTTCAGTTGCATAAGCTTGAAACTCCTTCCTTTTGCCAAATCTACACCATTACCTCTACCTATTTGGCACCAAAGAGCTTAAGGAGCTTGCAACAAGGAGGATTTGGTCTATGTGCATTCCAACTTGCATCTTCTCACACACAAGCAACCTAACTACAAGGGGCAACAAAGTGTTGGAATGTGGACCCAAAGACTACCGACTTGGATGCCTCTATTTCCGACCTTTCATTGCTTGATACGGATTTGGAGGGTGCTTCATAGGACCTGCATAGTGGAGCTAGTGGGAGTGGCATTGATGTTGCTTGTGGTTCTAATGAACCATATCATGATGAAGACATTGCTGCCGAAGATGAAAATTAATATAGACTATAGTGAACACTGAGTTGTTTTTATTGTTTTCCATACATTGTAATTTGTAACATTTGCACCATGTACCTATTATAAATTTATAAAAGTAATCAAAGTTCAACCATTTAATATTATGATATTTGCCTTTGGCTTTGAAATTATGAATATGTTTTATGGTTATTTAACTTATTTTGTTTCCTCTATGCATATTATGTGGTTAATTTTGCTTATATGGCTATATTTTTATATTGTTAATTTTTATATCTATTTTTGTACAGCTGTACACAGCTGTACCCAAATCCCCCCCCAAAAAAAAAATCCCCGTATCCACGTATCCGATACTTGTATCCATACCCGTATTAGCAACTTAGCTTAAAAGTAATAGCATAATATAAAATGTTAATATATTTAATATTATATAATATATAAGGTTGCTGGGTGTTTTTTTTTGAAAAAAAAAACAAAAAAAACAGGGCTGACCCGGACAGAACTTTTCTGGGCTGGCCAAAAAATATGGATCTGTCCGGATTTGGTAACTAACTGTGTTTTTCTCTTATTTGTCTCTGGAAAATCTTTGGTATTTGTATACATGGCTTGTAATAAAACCAAGAGAAAATCTCCTCTGTGCTCTCTTTAGGTTGATCCTGAAACCTAAAGCCCTCTATGGTGCTGCTGACTTATCAGGTTATAATGGTTGTAGCCAATTTTGTGTACCATTCCTGATTACTTTTGGCTCCAGGGTTTTGCCGAGCTGTAGAAGGGTTGTGTACCATTCTAATAAAGTTTAGTTTCAAATTGAGGAAAACCATCGTCTTCTGAAATCATCAAATTAGTAAGCATAAATCTAGTAGTATCAATTAAAGAGAAATAAACCTGGAAATTAGATTCATGATTAATAGTGCATACTTTCAACAAATCCAGTAACCTCATCCATGGGAGGAAGTAATCTAAAAATCCAAAAGCTTTCTTCATATTAGGAAATACCCTCTGCACCTTTTAGAGCAAATAATATGGAATAACATTGGATAGCAATTTGGTATTGGAAGATCAGAACCAAAATACAATTTTCTTAGCTGGAAATATGCTAACAACTTATTGTAAAAGACGAGTTAGTTGTTTACAGGTTTCTTTAGCAGCTTTAAAGGACAAGGCCACTTCTTAAAGCTAGGCAGCCCATTACCACAACTAATTTTTGGCTTCTTCTGATATAAGTGCTAATTAAGGATTGAGCTATGCTACAAAATCTATTTTTGAGATGGATGCCACTTATTTACCAGTCAAACTTTTTACTCTGAACTTAATATGCCGAAAATAAGGAAAAGGTTTACAATTTTAGTATTTAGCTATTTTAGAGATTAGTGGGGTCTATTGGCCACACACAATTGGTCTTAACTTTGGGTTTATTACTTGCTCTGAAGCAAAATCCTGTTATGGAGTCTACTCTATGTAATTGGAACTATGTTCATCTCTTATGTTATCTTTTATTAATTTTACATAGATCTGTGGTAGTCACCTACAATGGACAGTCTAAGGTGGTGTTGTATAGATGTGTGCTTTACTAAGTTGTCACATCTCCAATTCCATATCACGATTAGTGAACAAACTTTTAATATGTGTGTCATGGGTTTTTAAAGGAGCTAGAACTTGTTCAGTTATTTATGTTGAGAGTTATAAAGAAGCTAAGCTAGGTTTAAAAACATTAAAATTGCGCGAATAAGGTTGTAGGATAAATAGTAAATACCAATCTATATATTGTCCTCCCAATGATGGGTTTTTTAACAAGGATAAGAGTAATGTCCTATGGAATCCATCTTGGGCATTAGCTTTAATTAACCACAGATGGTACCTTGAAAGGCAATCCCGGTCATGCAGGAGCTGTGGGATTATGCAGGGATCATAAGGGAAAACCCCTCTTCTGGTTAGCCTTTGGCCTTGGAATCTTATTGAACAATATAATGGAAGCAAATGGAATATGGCAGGATCTTAAGATGGCAATGAGGTTTGGATATGAACATTTCCTTGTGGAGAGCAGTTTCTGATTCTTGCATTGTTGCTTGATAGGTGGTATGATACCATTTATAATTGTTAGCTTATCAATGTTGTTTGGGGTCACCAAAAGACTGATGGAGACTTTTAGGTTCATTAAAGTGAGGTATTCTATGAGAAGTGGAAACACGGTGGTTGGGTATTTGGCCAAATTGACTACTTCTCTTCCCATAAATCTTATAGTCGATTAAGGTACGTGGACCCTTTCTTCAGATGTTGACAGTTGTAGACTCAAAGATCTTATTTTTAATGATGTTTTTCAGGAAGGTAGGAGGTAGGGGTGAGGCTGTTGACACCAAGTAGATGGGTGCTAGGTTGGGATTTAGGAAACTTAGTTTTCATGGTTCTAAGATTAATTGGCATATTAAATGTATGGATGGTGGGGCGGTGCATTGTTTTCTCCCCACACTTATTTTGAATTTCCTTTTAACTCCTACACATCATGTCATTGGGAAGGATATGATTGACATTCCCATTGAAGATGGCTACATAGTGTTTGACAATAGCCATCACCTTGCCGATATCTGCTATTACTCTTCATTTGTGTGGATGGATGGGATTGATCCTTAAGGTGAATTGATTGTATTATGAGATGGTGGGCTGTACTGGGTGGTTAATGCCCATGACTCACTGTGTTATCTTGTTTCCTCCTCTCATTATCACTGTTGCCATTTTCTTTTTCTATACCAATTTTTCCTTGTGTTTGTGTATCAGAAGTGTGGCTGCAATGGTTGAGTGGTGAGGATTGTGACAATGTTTTGTGGTGGCCTTGGTGTTGTGTTTTTCTTCCCTCCGGATTTGTTTGGTGTGAAAAGCTCTTCATTTTAGTGGCATAGGTAGGTCTTGTGCTGTTTGGGGGCATGTTTCTAAATTTTTTGTAAGCTTTGCCAGTTGATAATGGGTATAAATAGGTTTCATTTGTTTTGAAGTCGCCCCGTCTGAAACTCATCCCACCTGGAAGGAAAAGGAGATAAGATGCCAAAAAGGAAAAAGGCAATTGGCAGGTCTCTCATTCTTTTGGCCTCAATGATACCGATAGAGATTTTTTGAGGAAGTAAGAAGCCTGGGGGTCGACTAGTTTAACTTTTGTTGGATAAACAGACCTCCAGCGAGATTTTTGAGATCAATTGGGCCAAGGGCAAGTATCCCAAATACATGAGAGTTCCTCACTATATCACTGATGTTGTTGGGGTAAAGCAGGTTGCAAAAATTTGGTTGACACTAGAGCTTTGAATGGTGGTGGATTCTATGGATAATAAAATAGAAAAAAAGAATGCTACGATTAGAGACTTCAAAAGGACACAATTCCTAATAGTTAAGACAACAAGCTTCAAGTAAAATCACATTACTAAATTATTTAATGAATGTTTCGGGCAATACTTCGTGTCCCATAATTAGGATGCATGATTTTGATTACAGATAGAAGCTCTTTATATAAATAATTCCATTTTACAACAAAAGGTAGGTAGCCTTTCAATTCAAATGCAAATACAATAAATGCAACTGGGTCCTTTTTAATACATTTAAAAAATATGTAATGATTTTACAAAGTATAAGTAATTAATCACCAAACATTAAATATTACCACACAATGGATCATTAAGCCTTATAAGCATGTGATTAGTCGGTTTCCCAAAATTTCTCAAATCTAAACATTTCCTTTTAGTTATAAAGACGCTCCCTAATTTCTATAGCCTCTCTTAACTTTCTTTTCATGAAATGGCCTCCATTTAATAACACTCTTTGTGTCCTCCATTCGAATCTTGTGTAATTTTGCATGAATGTTCTAATAATGTTGAGCTTTTCGCACAACAACAATGATTTTTTGCACACTATTCTCAAATTCTTTTGTAAATAGGTCTGCTTGTTTTGCCAATGTAATGAAGACCACATGGGCAATAGATACAATAGACCCCACTACAATATTTTGGATCAAGTGCGTCTTTAGGAGTCTTTAGCATCTTTCCAATTTTGCTCTGAGGTGAGAAGACATGTTTGATTTTTTTTCTCAATATTCCTACTATCTTGTCTGAAATCCGTTCTGTATAGGATAGAAATGCAGATCACTTGAGTTGTATTGATCTTGATGTAGCACATTATTCTTCTTTATGCTTTTAAGACCCTAGTTATATGCTTCCTTTAATAGCCATTTTTCATGAAAACCTTTCTTGAAGTGTTGAAATTCCTCTTCAATGCAATCTTCATCTACAATCTTGAAGGCCATGGTGGTCAAGGTTTCACTTGCCTTCTGGGACGAAAGGTGATAGGATGAGGCTTGGAGATATAGATCGTGAATCTTTTTATTACATTTGTATAGCTATGGAAAAATCTTATTTTCTTGTAACACATCCATGAAGGGTAGGGAACCATCCATCTCCTATTCCTCGATGATTTTGATGCTGTCAAATTGGTTATGAGAATGAAGAGAAAATGGAAGTATAGGACACACTCACTTGTGTGACCATCCTCTTATTAATGATAAAGTGGTTACCTTAGTTGGGAGGTTTTATAACTGTCCATTAGTTAGTCATTAACTAATAGCTAATTATAACTTTAACACCCTCCCGTAATGACTAAATCAGAAACTACTCCAAGTTTGTACCTAAATTTTACAAACACAATGGGACCAAAGAGTTTAGTCATTACATGTATAGACTGTTCTGAAGATATCAGCATGAAATTTGTAGTCCTCTGACATTTTGCTATTGTCCAATGTAGGAACTTTGGTGTAAACAAAAACTGAAAAGGACAACCAACAACAAAACAAAGATTTGCCTGTGTGGACATAAGATGTATCAAGCTATCCACAATTTAGATTGGTGATGAATCATCTTTGGCTGATAACTTCAGCTTGATCTCCATAATTCTAAATTCAGAATTTTGGAGATGCTACTCAAACAGAGTATACCAGGCTTGTAGAGCTTGCTTAAGTATGTATAGGGACCTAACCATCCTGCAAATTGAATGTTCACGACCAACCCGAAATCCATTAGGAAGCATCACAAAGACCTCGTCCAAATGTCTGCTCAAGAAATCAAATTGCGCTACTGTGGAGAGAAACAACTGAAATTTGATCATCTTAGTAGTAGGAGTAAAAACCAACTCCTAAGTGACATTGGGAGTAAAATCCAACTCCGCAATATGAGAAGAAACCAACTCCTCATCTAGCCCCGCCTGTTGTGAAAATTCATTCGCAACAAGATGAGCCAATCCCTATGACTTCAACATATCATCTGCCTACACAACTGCCTGTGCATGTAATTGAGATTGAGGAATTGCATACTCCTGCATGTTCTTTAAAGTGGATATTCGCTCCACCACTAGTGCATGTAAGTTGATTGGATTAGGGTCAACAAGTCTATAAGAAATGTCAGTTTTCTGCACACCCTGTATGGTGTAGTCTCCTTCCACGTGCATTTATGTTGATTGTGGGTATGTCAACAAGCTTATACAAGCCACCTTGCTCAATACCGGGGGCATCCACTTTGTCCTGTTTGACATTAAACACCATATACCATTTCCCATATAAATGTACATCAATGTTGGGATTCTTTGTTAATTGACTAACAAATAAGAGATGTTTATTTATGCTAGGAACATACTTAACATTCTTGACTGTGATATTTCTAGCATTATTCAATAGTATGCTAATATCTCCTATCCCCGTTGCTGCATATGACTGTCCATTAACTAATAAAACTGAATTAGAAAGGTTTGTACTTGAAGTCAAGGTATTCAAACTCATACTTGGCAGCCAAAAATTTTGACCCATACTTGGGACTCAACAATTACTCGACAACTTTATTGCTACTTAAAAAAATATATAAATTGATAAAATACACTGAAACATGTAAAAATGAAATCAATGTAGAGATCACAACTCAGAGTCACAAGTATGTTTTATATTAGTTTTTGAGCAAATAAGAATACAATGCCTCTGCTTATGCAATGAACGAATAGGTTTCACTTTTTGCATTTCATTATCCATTCCTTGACTTGCCTTTGTAGTGAAAGAGTTTTTATAATGTTTTCAGAATATTTGTCAGTGGCAACTGTCAAATTGCTGACAAGAAGAGAGTATAAGAGCCAATGCGACTCTATAATAGCCAGGTTACTTTGTTGATAACAGGGTCGTCAGACCCTTATGTTTCATTGTGTGAAATATAATAAAAATGCATAATACAAGGATACATTCACTATTCGCGATTTACTGTGCGATTGTGAATAATGTAATCACTAACCTGTTCATTGTTTGTGATTTATTGTGTGACCGTGAATAAGGAAGGGAATAACATATAACCTATTCACTTTTCATCTGTTGCCAAGTAACCTGTGCACAAAACCAAACAAAGGGAATAATGGGGGATTGGTGACAGTAAAACCCTGCAAATGAAGAGAAGAATGGATAAAAAAATGAAAAACATAAACAAAGGAAAAAATTGCGATTTGCGACAATAATGAAGGTTTTTTTTCGTTTTGTTTACGTCTAACATGGGTTAGGGCCAATTAAAGCCCTAAAACCCATAGTTAACCACAGGTAATTTCCTGCAAGCTGTGTATTAAAATCTACAGGTAACCGTTGGTACCTACGGGAAACTGTCTTTTCTGAGCCAAATGGATAACCTGTGCACAAACCACGGGCTGAGTAAAGCATTAAAACCCATAGTTAACCGCGGGTAATTCTTGTGGTTAACCATGGGTTTTAATGCTTTACTCGGCCCGTGGTTTGTGCACAGGTTATCCATTTGGCTCAGAAAAGACAGTTTCTCGTAGGTACCAACGGTTACCTGTAGATTTTAATACAAAGCTTGCAAGAAATTTGACATACTAGTCCTTACATGTGAAAAATTCCTGTGGTTAATCCTGGGTTTTAGGGATTTACTCGTGAGTTTTAGGGCTTTGCGCAGCCCACGCTTTGTGCACAGGTTATCCGTTTGGCTAAGAAAAAGATGGTTTCCTGTGGGTACTTGGCGGTTACCTGCGGATTTTAGTACAAAGCTTGTAGTAAATTTGACATGTTGGTCATTACAACATGTGAAATGATGGGATGTGCTGGAATCAATGAAACCAAAACTGGTCGTGCTATGCTTCGAGTATAATGTCATAAGGGCATTTTCTTCTTTAGAATCCCGTCCATCAATTGCTGCCACTTTTGCTGCTTGACTATTTAGTTGGGAAAGTGTGCACTGTCAATTCCAACAATCCTTTTTGAGATCCCCAACATTCTAGACCTCTAGATCTCAGGGATCATGTCATCCGACACAAATAACTTTAATAACAAGCCCTTATGACGTTTGTCATAATTTGCAAAGTTTGTAACAGGTCTTGCTTTAGTGCCGGTAATGATTTTGTCACAATCATGATATTATGCGATTGTTAAAATCTTATGACTCTACACATTATAGTTATGGCCGGTTAACTTCTGCGCTTTGGGCAAAATGAGGTTTTGTATTTCGGCCATTTTACACTCAAAAACAATAAACTAGGGAAAATACAATTTGGACCCAAAATCTAATGCAACAAGAAAAATATTATTTTATGACTTGGAAATCTATGCAACTATAGTTTTTTGATCCGGAATTTAATTCAACATAAAAAATTATAGTTGTTTGATGGACTTGGAAATAAAGCAAGAATGCAACAACATTTTCTACCCTGAAAGTAACTTAACAAGATTTTTTTTTGGAAAAATACTTTGAATATTCAAAGGGCTTACTATTTTGTTGTTGGTTTGCAACTTGACTGTATATCTTTTTCTACATCCGGTCTATCATGGTCGTGCCCTATCAACTGAGCATCGTTTTGTTCTGCCTTTTTCGTGGTCATGCCCTAGATGAAGAGCAATTTGACTGTTCTTTTCATGATCATGTCCGATCTGTATTTCATAAAACGTTCGCTTTTTTCCTTCGTTTCAAATGTCGTTTTCCTTTGTTTCTTCCTCCTGTTTCTGCACAATGTCTTGGCGTTTTGTCGTCATCCCTTGTATTCACGACTTTGTCGTAAAACGCGTTCTACAGCTTACGTGTTCTATGACTGGTCTTCATGACTTTGTTGTTTGTGTTGTCTTGTTGTTGGCTGCACTAGGCTCATGTTGGACTCATGAACATGCTTTGACTGGTGCATGTTTCCTTTCAATTGCATTTATGAATGTGCCTTGGCTGGTGCGTGTTTCTTTTCAACTGTGTTTTTGACACGTTCCTCTGTGTCCTATCTTCTCAAAAACTTGTTCGTACCCTTTAATTAGGGCTTCCTTGATTAGCATGCTTCGCTCGTACCTCGCTCATACCTAACTAAATATTTCTAGAGCGATTGGATCTAATACCAATGTTAGCAAATGAATGCTGAGAAAATGGAAGCATGCGACACACTTAGTCACTTGTGTGACTGTCTTTTTATTACTAACAAACTGGTTACATCAGTTGGAAGGTTTCATAACCGTCCATTAGTTAATCATTAACTAATAGCTAATTATAACTTCAATAGTTTATGTAAGTGTGGATCTTTAGGTTCTCTTTTCCATGTGACTAGTTAACATTATTTCCATCAATACACCTCTCCTACCATTTTGGTTGTAAGCGAAAGGATGTAAGACCCTGTTGGTACCTTAGGCCAACCATATATTATAATGTATTTTTTGTATAATAATGGCGCACTGATGTGTAATGTTGTAAAAAAGAGTATCTGGAATAGCGCACCACATTAATTTGAGTTTTGGATAGGGATTAGTTAGAAGTTAATGTATTGGGATAAAGTAGCATGGCAGGTATACCTAACTGCTTTTGGTGTACTAAGCCTGCTCCTATGTAAAAGGTCTCGGGAGATATAGAGTTGTTATAACAAAATGCGAACTAGGGTTAATTACTTAAATACAAGCTAAAACAATTGCACAAGGAAGATCTACATTTAGCCATGTAAAATGGTAATTCCAGATATCTCCTAGTGGCTGAAAACAACAAACATGTAAAAGGAAAATGCTGAATTGACAACTGAACTTGAAAGAGAAGAAAAAACAAATGAACAGTCACCACTGATAGGAATTTCAGATTTTCGAATGTAGATCTAGATTGTGGAAACCTGTCGCTCACTGTATGCCAAATTTGAAGATCTGATTCCATAGAAACAAGAACGACGTTTGCACCATTCTTGTCTAGGGAAGGACTGGCGCTGACTAGATTTGATCGTCGTCCCCGTCCTCTTGCACCGTTTCTGTATTGTACGACTTTCTGGGTTCTAGAACTTTATGTACTATTTCACAATTGGATGCTTGTATGTACTTGCACTTTGCAGATTTGATGGATAGAACTACCTGATATTGATCTTCAATGCTCTTGACCCAGCTTTCCACAATCAAAACATAATGTAGAAGGAGAAGGGAAGAAGTAATTGGGTCAGGAAACCATAAAAGTGTTACAACTACATAATCCACATGCGAGAATCAGATCCCTCATAGTTCATGTGTATCGTGAATGGAGAAATCGAGTAAGGTCTTCAATCTCCTCTTCCCTAAGTGTGAGATGCAACTACATGCACATTCACCTAGGCCTTCTTTTGATACAAGATGTGATGCAAGTCCTTGAGCAGTGATAAATCAATGTAGAGTGTGTCTAGATGAATGACAAACAAGAACCTCGATGATAGAGTTTATTGTATTGGAGCCGCTTTTTAAAATAATCAGATGATTTGTATATATGCTTCTCATGTTTGAATTAAATACTTATTGGCATGCACATGCCGACAAAGAGAAAGGCAAACACCAAAAAATGGATCTAAACATCGAAAGGATGCGACCATGGGCACAAGGGCCCAAAAAAACAAAGAGGACAGAAATGGTATGCTTGTCGTTTCTGCCCAAGGCACAATCAGTGGGACTGACATTTCTATCCTGGAAGAAGAAACAAACATAGATAGAGAGAGAACAAAGAAGACAATCCCATGGGCACAAAATGAACAAGATAGGACAACGAGTAAAAGAAAAGAGGACCATGACATTGCACAAAGGAGAGAGACGAAAACACACTAACAAGTGCCAATAATCCCCTAATTCAAGGTGATGAATCATATGCACAAAATGGTACTAAAAACATTGTAATAACAAGGCTTGTACCAAAATTAGATGTCTACAGAGTACGCGTGAGAAAACTAATACAATTTGATGTACTTGATGTTTTGGTGAATATAACGGAGATGTTATGTTGTGCAAATGTGGTCTGTTTATTGATCAATAACATGGTTGCTTAGCATTATTTTACTGCCTTATCCTTATTTCATCTTTGTGCAATGTATGTTCTTTGATGTGTATGCTCTAGCTGGAGGTCATCAATAACCCATTACATGCCTAGGGTGAGCACCCTGAAAGTGAAAGGGCTGATATGTGGGCACCTGATAGTAATTAAGTGTTGGCTAAGGTCATAATGCACACAACATAAAATTAGCTAACATTTTGGTTCTGTTGCAGCCGCAAGATGTTATGGGGGGTTACACATGATGAGACTGATGATTGGATGGATTGTAAAATGCTGGAGTTTGTGTAGTAGGAGGCGTCTATTGTAGAATATTTGGAAGTGTGGATTGATCATCATTTGTATGAAGTATTTTTTTGTGAGTTTAATAACCATTTGTTTGAGTGGATTAAAACTATGAAAAATAGGAGATATAGTGTCCATAACCAAGAGAATGCGTTGTTGACATCTCATAGTAGATTGAATGCTGCATTGTAGGTGGTTGTACTTGTGCACTACTCCAAATAGTAGCACTTCCGCTTCCCCCAGCTGTTTTCCCTCTACTCCCTTGGGCAGCAGCTGTTGTATTTTTGCATGAATGTTCTAACTAATGCTGAGCTTTTCACACAACACCAATGATTGGTTTCACATTGTTCTCAAATTATTTTGCAAGTAGTCCTTTTTTTCCCCAATGTAATGAAGACCACATAAGCAATAGACATAGTAGACCCCACTACAAAATTTTGGATCATGTGAGTCTAGCGCATCTTTCTAATTTTGCTTTGAGGCGAAAAGATGTATTTGATTTTTTCCCTCAATATTCTTGCTATCTCATTTGAAATCTTTTCTCTATAGGGGATGTAAAATGCCTTAGAAAGACCACTTGAGTTGCATTGATCTTGATGTAGCACATTATTATTGTTTATGCTTTCAAGACTGTAGTCCTCTTATAGCCATTTTTCACGAAAGCCTTTGTTGAAGTGTTGAAATTCTCTTTAATGTGATCTTCATCTACAATCCTGAAGGCCTTGTTGGCTAGGGTTTTAAGGACACCTGCCTTCTAGGATAGACTGTGAAAGGATGAGGCTTGGAGATATAGATTGTGAACTTTTTTAGTACACTTTTATAGCTAGGAATAAATCTTCTTTTCTTGTAACACATCCAAGAAAGGTAGGTAGCCATCAATCTCCAATTCCTTGCTGAGTTTGATGCTGTTAAACAGGTGGCTTGTGTGAGCATTGACTTTTAGGTTCTCTTTGCGATGCGGATTATTACCATCAACACACCTCTTCCACCATTTTGGTTGAAAGCGAAAGGAGGCAAGAACCTATTGGCACCTTAGGCCAACCATATATTATAATGTATTTTTTGTATAATGATGACGCACCAATGTGTAATGTTGTAAAAAAGACATCAGACCACTTTAGTGACATGGGAAATGTACCTAGAATACTGCACCACATTAATATGAGTTTTTGGTAGGGATTAGTTAGAAGATAATGCATTGGGATAATGTAGCAAGGGAGGTATGCCTAACCGCCTTTGATGTACTTAACCCGCTCCTATATAAAAAGGCCTTGGCAAATATAGAGTATGTATGAGAGAATTGATGTGATCTAATGTACCTAAGTTTGAGAAGTAAAGCATTTTTGCTTTGAAGGAGATTAAGCAAGACACGAATGAGAGCGTGTGTGCATATGATGTGTCTTTTAAGACATTGCTTTCCAAGTTGTCTTATAAGATTAGTCCGCTGCAACATGCACGGTGGTTTGTGGGAGGATTGTTGCCAACATTCCAAAGACAACTGGGCATGAAGTCTTTTGCTGATGCGTGGGAAGCATTGGATGACATGCTTCATATGGAAGTCGTGTGCAACTTTGATACTGGAGTGAGTTCCTTTTTGGAGGCTCAAATTTTAGAGATGGCTACATAGATTTAGACATTGTCTGCAAATAGTGCATAGGAGTCACAAAAAGGATTATGGTGCATGTTGTGAGGCCAACGGCCATGCAAAGGACAAAAGCACACACAAGAAGGTGCAAGTTGTTAGTGTTTGTTGTGAAGAGTGTTAGGAGGGACACAAGACAAGGAATTGTGTGCTTGTTCAAAATAGGGAAGTCAAAGCAATGTGGTGTAAGATCTACGACATGCATACTAATGACACAGGAAACCGTTGGGTCATTGATGAGTTTCGTAGTGCGTAGGTTTTAACCGGATGCAACAAAATAACCCTGCATAGAATCAACAATCTCAATAGAGGAGGTTATGGTGGAAGGAATTTTGGAAGGCAAGGTGATGGAAAATGAGGAAATAGTTTTCAAGGAACTTGTTTCAAGCATAGTAGCATAAATTGTTTGGGGGATTTTTTTTTTTTTTTTTCAAAAGTGTGAGTGTTTTTAAAAAAATAACGATTAATCGGAGGAAAAAGGGAAAAAGCAGAAAAACTTAAAACTGCCAAAAAATGTAGAAAGAGAAAAAAATTGTGTTTTTTAAAATTTAAATGCATTTCCATTGCCTAGAGATACATATTAGGGGTTTCAATTGCATAGAGAATAGATATAGATTACAAGAGGAAAATAAATGAGATTGTACGCCATCAAAATCAATTAACTATTTTCTTTCATTACTTTTTATACAATTCAAATTTCATTATGTTTACATTTCAAAATGCATACTATTGTCGTTTACAATGGAACAAAAAAGGGGAGGGAGCCAATGGCAACATGTAGACTATTGATCAACAGGTCTAGACTTCAACATCTCTCTAGGGTTCAAGCCTCTTCTAATTTGAGAGACGACCTCAGGGTTGAACTTAGCATCATTGATGACATCAAAGTTACAATTGTCAAAACTAGGCTCTTCATTATTTTTGAGTCATTCAAAATTTGATTCGATCTAATCAAGGTCAATTTGCTGATCTTCCTCGATGGTACCTAACATTATCAAATAGAATGCATATGTTAGTGACTTTGGTGAATAATATCTTATAAGAATATAAATCAACTTTTCATTTGAATTGAGAATTATAAATGTGATATTTATTAATCTTGAGCTTTCTTCATCTTCAAGGAAAGATTGTGGTAGAAATATGCCAAATCATTCATCTGTTTTTGAGTGAGTCGATTGCATTTTTTTTGAATGTATATGATCGAACACACTCCAATTATGCTTATAGGTGGATGAACTGCATGGCTGGCTCAAATGCGCATTGCCATCCTTCAAAGGTTTTTGGTTTCTTTGCTAAAGAAATCCCACCATTGTGTTGTAAAAGTATATTTTGTAAACATTGTAACATGCACAATTCAGTAAAAATTTAACACATTGACCATGCAAATGTAGAAAAATTGTCTACTTGGTTGAAAGGTCTTCCTGTGATGGCTGTCTTTCTAGAGAAGAAACCCCTCACCTGCTTGTACATTGGCAACTCTCTAATAGCTTCTTTAAAGTCTTGCTGATTAGGAAAAATTCTCTCAATGCATTTAAATAGACCCTTTGTGATCTCTGCATTGTCTCAAGATGAGGCACTAAAGAACAATGTTGGATTCAAGAATTATTTAGTTGCATGGAGGGGAGAATATATTTGTCGATTTCATCTGTTATCAACTACCTCTCATAATGGCATGTACTTGACTTTGTTATGCTCCAATCTTCCCCTAATAGCTTCTTTGGCTCTATCCATTGCCTCATAAATATAACCCATGGGGGATTTATCCCCATCGACGAGTCTCAAAACTTGAACTAGAGGCTCAAAGAATAACATGATTTTCTCTACCGCTTCCAAAAAAGGTGAGAAAACAGTCATTCACTATTCTGCCATCTATATGTTTCGTAAAAGAACATTCCATCCATTGAGTTGAAACAAACATTCTTTTCAAATTCATTTCTTGTTGGATAAGAATTTGTAAAGCAAGGAATTAGGTTGTAAGCCTTGTCACATCCGATCGAAGAAGTTCCTTGCCATCTATAAATGTGCATATCATATTGCGCACCTTTGTGTGATTGTATATAAACCTCGTGTTTGTGCAGGTATTTTGCAAAACCTCTTTCACCTATGGAATTTTGCCTATCCTCTAAAAGTCAAATCAAGACAATCTGTCGCACATGGAGTTTGAAACATAGTTACATTTTTATCCATAAAAAGCTTCCTAGTGGCCATGCAAGCAGCAACATTATCAGTAATGAATTGAACCACTTTTTGTTGCCCCACCTCAATTACAACCTCATCAAATAGATGAAATATGTCTCACCTGATTTTACCATATCGGTTGTATCGACACTCTTAAGAAACACTGTGCCAATGTCTCACAACACAAGGAAGTTGAGGAGTGTGTGACTCCTATTTATCCATCCATTTGACATGATAATGTATCGTGATTGTGCCCATTCCTTGCGATGTTCTTGCAGAACATCGTTCATATCCTGTAAGACGTCTTTCAACAAATTTGTCCACAAAGCTTCATATAATGGGGCTATGAACTTAGGCGCAATTGCATCCACCATACTTTGCCAGTATGGAGATCTGGTCACATTAAATGACAAGCTAGAAGAGTACCAAAAGTTAGAGATTGCCTTCTTTGCTTGTTCGTATACAATTTTTTTTCAACTTGTACTCTCTAATGTGGTTTGCGCTCCAGGGGTAGTGCAAGGGCTAAAGAAGGCATGAATGTTTCTCCCGCCTCTGTTTGGCCTACAAGGTATTGATCCAAAGGTCGATTGAGACCTTCAAAGCTCCTTTCCCTTTTCATGTGTCGTTGATGGCCCTAGGGTGTCATCAACTATATTATTCCTTGCATCAAAAGAGTTAGATCTCACTTAAGTACCTGTCCTTGCCTTTTTGGCCTTTGACTCTGAATATGTTGTATATGCTGGTATACCCTGATTTGTGACATCTACATGGTATGCATTAATGCAAAGTGTAACTTCATGCCCTCTTAGTCTCGTCAAATGCCACTTGAAACGGTATATGCCTCCATTGCATATATGTCCATAAAAGATGCATTTGATTGTTGTGCCCTCGACTAGTGTGCGTCCATGCAGAATCTTTCTCAAATGACATGATGATCAAATCTTCAATGTGTATATATTTTTTTGTTTAGGTGCTGAAACGTTTTGAAGGTGTTAAGTTTTTCTCGTATCACTTCCAAAAGAAACCCTTATCACTCCTACCTTTTGATATGCCTAAATCTCCAATATCCAAATTGCTTAATATACTATGCAACTTGCTATATACCTTAATGTATGTGGAAGAGTAATGGTACGGAAGAGCAATTCTCTCGATATACCAAATTTTTCTATAGACCTCACTTCCCTGTATCCCTGAAGGTACATGAAAGAATGATAGTACGTGGAAGAGAGATGTATGTGAGAGCAAGGTGATACATGAGAGGAGAGTGGCATTGAGAGAAATGACACATGAAAGGTCTTGGGTTTGTCCAATGAAATACCTGCTCACAGAGGGCGGTTCAGAGCTCATAGGCACGGTCGCCTGTCTAACATTGCGATCCACCCTGCACTGGATTTACAGCCGAACGATAGATTCTGGAAAAACAAAAAAAAAAGAACAAAAAAGATGGTTTAGATATGCTTTGTTTGTTTTTTGTTTTTCTCAATGCAGTGTTTTGCTTCCCTGCAATTGTTAGATCCTAGTACATACATGATAAAATAATATAAAAATTCACTGCAAAAAGTTGTTTGGTTTTTTAAAGGTTATTTAATAAAAACATAACCTTTAAAAAACAATTTGAACATACATATTAGGATTAGGGTTTCACTACAAATTATTACACATAATAAAACAATTTGAACATACTTAATATATAATAATATTTAATATTGCTATTTTTTAAAAGTTATGTTTTTATTAAATTTGAATATATTTAACATAAAAAATTTAACTCTATTAGGGTTAGGGTTAAGTTTTTTAAATTTGAACATATTTAATATTTAAAAAAAACACTCTAAACCTAATCCTAATAGGGTTAATGTTAGCATTTGGTTTATTAAATTTGAACATATTTAATATTAAAAAAAATACAACCCTGATAGGGTTAGGGTTAGGATTAAGTTTATTAAATTTGAACATATTTAATATTAAAAAAATAATCCTAACCTTAGGGTTAGGGTTAGGATTAGGTTTATGTTTCTAAAATCATATATAGGGTTAGGGTTAGGTGTTTTAAGAATATATATTAAATTTTACAGCAAACTAAGGTAAAACTAAATATATTTCAAAATAAACAAAATAAAAAAGCCCTAACTTGGGTCCTAGTCTTTGAAAATCTCGGACTTCTTTGTATAAGCTAAAAATCTCGAGATTGTCGTGGAAAATATTGCACTTGTTTTTATCCCTCAAACTCATTTCAATGGCAAAATTTTGTGGACAAGTCGTCAAAATGACCCAAAAATAATTCATTTTTCCTATTTATAGCTGAAAAAAATGTGGATAGGCTTCAAAATCGTGATTTACTTGGATTTAAATCACATTTTATTTGATTTTAAATTGCTTTTTAAAAAACATGATTTTTTGACATTTTTATGGTGAGAAATTGTGATTTTCAACGCTTTAGGACTTGATGTGCATTGATTGTCAATAATATGTTATTTTTTGGGTTGATTTCCATGGATTAGGGCACATTTCGAAATTAATCACGATTAGTCAAGTTTTAAATGCGTGTTCTGCTACTATGGTTTCAAGTGTGGAGCATCAGATCATTATCAAACGGATTGCATGAAGTTCTCTACATTTAGTCATTGTAGTTAGGGACTCAAGCTAGAGGATTGCCCAGATATTTGGTAGAAGATTTTGCAAAAGGACATGGTAGCGAAAGGTGCGGGAAAGATCCAAGTTGCACACTAAAGTGGGATTTGGATAGTCAAAGAATTTCGCAGAAGGGAGGCGTAGGCCCAAAGGTGAACATCACAATAAGAGGAGTGGATACACAAGCAACGAAGATGCCGATTCCTCAGAAGGATGTGATGAGCAAACAAGAGTGGTATTGAATTACTCAGATGCACTGGTGGATAAGAGGTTGCTGGCTGATACAAATAATATTGTGTTGTAATATCCCAAGGAATATGCAAGATCGCTGCCATCTAATATGCGACACAGATGCAGGATTGCTGCCATCTAATATGCAACGCAACATGTATTTAAATGAATCATTGCATTAAGGAGCAACAACGCTGCATTCGTTATGATTTAGTTAGTAAATATTTAATTAAAGATGTTAAACAACAGTCATCTAACTGAAGGGACGCTACCTTTGCAGAAGTCACACCTCTTCAATGTAGGATTGCAAGTATAAATAAAGCATTTTGGGGAATGGAAGAAATCATCCAATCATACATGTATTAAACACTTAATCCGGTACAAGCTTAAGGCTTTACAATTACAATTGAGGATGAAACCCCTCAAACGTAAATATTGGATACAAGGACGAAACCCCTTGTCATCCCAACGCAAGGATGTAAACCCTGGAGACTTTTTTTTATTGTGATATTTAAGAATTGAAAATTTTATAATAAAATTCATTTGATTTAAATAAATTATTTTGAAGTACAATTCTATATTTATTGTAAAAGAACGAAATTTCAAGGAAATCAAATTTTCATATAATATTCCAGTTCGGAATATTGCAGTGGTATCAGAGCTCTCTGTTCCTGTGAACTTGTGAAACGAAATTCATATGCAAGATAACAATATTTTGTATTACGAAAGAAAATCTAAAACCAAGAAGGCAAGTCAACCAATAGAAGAAATGAAAAACGATAGAGACGAGAGGATAGAGGAAATTTTCCAAGGCCAAGAACAATTGACAAATATAGTGGCACAATTGGCCCATACTATGAAAATGATGATGGATTCAAACACACAAAAGGTAGAAACTCTTTTGTGCATGTTGGAGCCTAAACGTAAAACCACTACCACATCATCATACCGACACTGTCAACCAATGTTCATTCCAAAAGAAAAAAATCACTGAAAAAATTCCGAAATCTTTTAATGATGATCTGGTAACCTGTTTCGAGGTTTATCAAGAACTGCAAGGAGTCCAAAGGGGAAATTCCCTACAAACATATATGGCCACGAGGAAAAATGGAGGTGTACCCCGGCCAGAATATAAAACCAACAATAAACAACGGGATATGCAACAGGGATTAGGCAAAGTAACACACTCACCTTTTGATGGTACAAATAAATGTATGGCTAGGGCATGGGTACAAAAACTAGATACATACCTTTCATTACGACCAATGATGGAAGAGGAAGCCATAAAATTTGCTACTCTCCATTTGGAAGGTATAGCCCATGAATGGTGGTTCCACGAATGGGTCACCCAAGGACATAATCTTTTCGATCATATGATGAATTTGCCAAACGATTGATCGAAAGATTTGATCGAGCAGACTCCGAGGTTCATTTTAGAGAATTGGCATTATTAAAATAAAATAATAGTGTGGATGAATATGTAGCAGATTTTCAAAGATTATTAGTAATGGTCTTAAATATGTCTGAAAAAAGCTTTGTTGTGTTATTCACAGAGGGATTAATGGAAGCTCTTAAAGGATTGCTTAAAGCTTTTACTTCATCAACACTCCAAGAAGCCATTATGAAGGCTTTAGATTTGGAAGCATCAACCTTAAGAGGTAGAAATATGCCACATACCCAACCTAGGGCACTTGGAAGTGCTCCACCAAGGACTCAATCCTATTAGCAAAAGAGACCAATACAAACAAGCAGTGGAGTACCAAAGTCAAATCAAGGAGTGGAAACGCGGAATGAATTGAGAAGAAAAAAATTATGTTTTACTTGTAAAGACCCATGGACTCCAGGGCATCGCTATTTGGGCAATGGACAAGTTCACTACATTGAGGTTAGTCCGGATAGTGATACTAAAGACGAAGAGATGAACCTAAATAATGAAACCCAACCACAAATAATGGTGGAAGAAACCACGGAGGGAACATGTGCTACTCTCGTAGGAGCACCTCGATATCATCCATTCAGAGTAAGAGGAACACTACAAGGACAACGAATTACCGTCTTAGTCAATAATGGGGCCACCCGTAATTTTATTGATGAAAAATTGGCTAAAAAAATTGGTTTAGAATCTGAAGAATTTAAGGGATTTCCGATAACGGTTGCTGATGGATTTACTCTTTCATGCACAAGGAGAATCCCACACTTAAATCTGACTTCGGGAAGACATGAAATTAATGATGACTTCTATGTCATTGATATTGGTGAAACAAACTTGGTTTTAGGAGTTCAATGGTTGCATTCGTTGGATGAGTTTACTTAAAATTATTAGACCCTGGAAATTAAGTTCAAATCCAATGGAAGGGATATAGTTTTGAAAGTCATTGCCAATGGTGGTCCTCAGATTGTAACAACAAAAACAATGGAGAGAACCTTTAATAAAGGACATGTAACTTGGGCGGTACAAAGTTTGATCAGCTCCGCACAAGAACACGCAATACATCATAATGACATTCAATCCATTCTTAAGAAGCATGCCAAGGTGTTTGAGAACCTACGACTGGGAAAACCCCCAGCAAGAGGTTTCCAACATATCATTGAATTGGAACCCGGAACAAAATCAGTAATAACTACACCTTATCGGCATCCAAAGATTTATAAGGATGAGATTGAGAAAGCCATTAAATAACTCTTAGAGATGGGGCACATTAGGCCAAGTGCCATACCATTTGCTTCTTCGGTAGTACTAGTCAAAAAGAAGGATGGGACATTACGAATGTGCATCGATTATTGGAAGTTAAATAAAAAGACTATCAAAAATAAATATCCGATACTCAGGATCGATGAATTAATTGATGAACTTCATGGAGCTACTTTTTTCTTAAAAATTGATTTACGATCTGGATATCATCAAATACAAATGAGGGAAGAAGATGTTCAGAAAACGGCATTCCGATGCCATTATGGGCATTTCGAATTTCTAGTGATGCCATTTGGACTTACGAATGCTCCAACCACTTTCCAATCTTGCATGAATCACATATTTGGTACGCATCTAAGAAAATTTATTTTGGTTTTCTTTGATGATATTCTAATATATAGCAAGAGTTGGGAAGAGCATTTGCAACATTTAGACATGATACTTGCCATGCTGGAACAACAGTTCCTCTTTGCCAAGATGCCAAAATGTGAATTTGGTAAGACGGAAATCCTATATGTAGGACACATAATTAATAAGGATGGAGTCCAAAGAGAAGTTTCAAGCCATTATGAGTTGGCCTCCTCCCAATAACATGACACAATTAAGAGGATTCATAGGTTTTGCACTTATTATAGGCGACATGTTAAAGGATTCTCACAACTAGCAGCACCTCTAACCAATTTAACAAAAAAAGGATCTTTTAGTTGGATAGAACTTGTCCAATCAACATTTGAACACCTTAAACAAGTAATGAGTTCATGTCTGGGTTTGGCGATGCGGACTTCTCATTACCGTTTGTATTGGAATGTGATGCGTCAGGAGAAGGTGTTGGTGCGGTTTTAATGCAGAATAAGCATCCCATTGCTTTTGAAAGTCAAAAACTTAAAGAGCATGAGTGAAGGTACTCAATTTATGATAGAGAAATGTTAACTATTATGCATGCCCTTGCTAAATTCTAGCAATATTTGGTATGTGGAAGATTTGTGGTCAAAACCGATCACAATAGCTTAAAATATTTCCTTGAGCAATCAGACTTAAACGAAAGACAACAAAAATGGGTTAGTAAGATCCAAGCTTTCAATTTTGACATTGAATATGTTAAAGGACAAAATAATGTAGTGGCTGATGCTTTATCAAGAAGACCACATTTATGCTCCATGGTAGAAATCACGGCTGATTGAAAGGCATTCATAATGGCGGAATACATTAAGGATGAGTGGGTCAATGCAATCTTAGATGGGAAAATTGAAGATGAACGTTATAAAGTAGTAGAGGACCTCATCCTCTACAAAGATAGAATTTTATTTGTGGCTGGTTCCAAATTTAAACATAAGATCCTAAAGGCTATACATAATGATCCATTAGCAGGTCATCTTGGTTTTGTTAAGACGTATAAACAATTACGGGATCAATTTTTTTGAAAAGGACTTAAAAGTGAAGTCCTTAAATACATTTAGGAATGCTCTACTTGCCAACAAAACAAAATAGAATATAATTTTCCCGTCGGATTGTTGCAACATTTGCCCATCCCTAATAAAAAATGGGAAAGCATATCTATGGATTTCATCTCAGGACTGCCCACGGTTCAAGGTCAAAGCAACCTTTTTGTAGTCATGGACCGATTAAGAAAATACGCTCATTTCTTTCCATTGGACACTCGATTCATGAGTGCTTTTTGGCAATAACTCTTCAAATTATCGAGTACTAAATTAACTCCAAGTATGAGTTGTCATCCTCAAACCAATGGCCAGACGGAAGCCGTGAATAAATGGATTGAAGGGTCCTTACAGCATTATGTTAATGGGCAACAAAATACATGGGTTAAATGGCTATACTTAGGAGAATTCTGATATAATATTTCTCATCACTTGTCTATTGGAATGTCACCTTTTAAAGCATTGTATGGATATGATGCTAAATTTTTTGTCGAATTGGTCATTTTGGATAGTAGGGTTCCCGGAGCTAAGGATCTAATACAACATCAAGACATCCTAATTACTCTTAAAGATAATCTTCAACACGCCCAAAATCAGCAAAAGTTGTATGCTGATCAACGGAGAATCGAAAGGGCTTTTGAAGTTGGAGATATGGTGTATGTAAGGTTACAACCTTATAGACAATCGTCCCTTAAACAAAGTGGTGCTGAAAAACTCAAGCCTCGCTTTTACGGGCCATACCAGATTATAAGAAGAGTGGGAGAGGTAGCATATGAATTGGATTTACCAGGGTACAATTGCATACATAATGTCTTCCACGTGTCTTGCTTAAAACGATCACTTGGACAACATATTATTCCTTTCACAGAATTACTCCCGATTGATGAAGGTGGTAAATTGATTCTTGTACCAGAGACTATTCTTGATACTTGTGAGAAGAAGTTATGGAATAAAAGTATTAAAGAATATCTAGTTCATTGGAAGAATTTACCACTCAAAGATGCTACGTGGGAAGGAGCATCAATTCTTGACCACCCAAATTTACAATTGCTTGAGGACAAGCAATTTGGGGACGGGAGGTCTGTAATATTCCAAGGAATATGCAGGATCGTTGCCATCTAATATGCAGCGCAGATGTAGGATCGCTGCCATCTAATAAGCAGTGCAACATGTATTTAAATGAATCGCTGCATTAAGGTGCAGCCACGCTGCATTCATTATGATTTAGTTAATAAATATTTAATTAAAGATGTTAAACAACAGTCATCTAAATGGACGCTACCTTTGTAGAAGCCACACCTCTTCAATGTAGGATTGCGGGTATAAATAAAGCATTCTAGGGAATGGAAGAAATCATCCAATCATACATGTATTAAACACTTAATCCGGTACAAGCTTAAGGCTTTACAATTATAATTGATGACGAAACCCCTCAAACGTAAACATTGGATACAAGGACGAAACCCCTTGTCATCCCAACTCAAGGACGTAAACCCTTGAGACTTTTTTTATAGTGATATTTAAGAACCGAAAATTATATAATAAAATTCATTTGATTTAAATAAATTATTTTGAAGTACAATTCTATATTTATTGTAAAAGAATGGAATTTCAAGGAAATCAAATTTTCATATAATATTCCGGTTTGGAATATTACATGTGTAGAGTCTTCAAGAAGAACTGCTCACAAAAAGAAGATAAATGTGAATATAAAAAAGTCATTGGCAAAAGAGTACCTATGACAAGGAAACATTGAAAGATCATGGAAATTGTATCCTTGCTAAAGAAACGAGGAGTGTTGTTGTTGAAGGATTGACTGAGGATAAGTATGGGGGACATGTCGGCACAAGTCCTAGGAAAGATGAAGGAAGTTCACGCTGCTAAGAATGTGCAATATGACCAGGAGCTAACTATTGATGCTTCTATGAATGACTAGAAATGGTGCAACATCTTGATTAATACAGGCACAAAAGTAAACATTTTAACACAAGATGCATTGAAAATGATGGGTAGTCCTAGGTTATTGCCTTCGACTAATGTGTTATTTATAGAAGACAACTCAAGTTTGAGACCATTGGGAGTCTTGAAGAATGACGATTTGACTATATTGGGAGTACAATTATAGGTTGACTTCGAGATGATTCCTTTGGCAGAAACATGACTTTACTAGGAAGGTCGTGGTGTTATGAAAACAAGGCGAATATGTGCTTCAAACAATGCTACATGAGTATTGAAAATGGGGTGCAAAAGGTGGTAATCCCTTTAGATGGCAATCACGGGCCATTCTATGTGGAGAGCGTGGATGGCGAAGAAGAGATAAATCTTATCTACAACATTACCATGCAGGGTAAAGAGTACTTAAACCCAAGGGATGATGGGGTACTAAGTTGGAAGAGCGGTATGCCAATCTTAGATACAACCAATCATGCACGTAGAAGATGGGTGCAAGAGGAGTATGAAGTGACTAGAAGAATGTGCACACATGTGAAGCTTGGGTTGGTAAGCCCTATCAAGGGTGGATTATTCAGATGTGGACCCAAAAAGACAAGATTGGGCATGGTCAGGAAAATGACTGAGAAATGGGTTCCAAAGATAATGTAGACACCTAAAAGGGTGCTAAGACTGAGCAAGGGAAGATTGGGGAAGTTACCCCAACATTATGGTACAACATGCGCGGAGGAATATGCACGAGATCTGGGGGCATGTATGCATAAAAGGGTAGGCAAGGTTGAAGAGTTCACACACACTTTGGACAGCTCCACTGCGCAAGTATGGGCAACGTATGGACATTATTTGCCCACTTGGAATACAAAGGAAGCATTCTATAGAAAATTCATGCACAAAAGGAAATCCACCATATTGCTAATGTGGGTTAAGGATGAAGATTTTGAAAAATTGGTAGAAAAAGAGAAGTGTAAATGAACCCTGTGTTAACGGATTCACCCAATATGCTTACGGGTTCAGATGATTTTTTGCGCATTAGAAATGCATGTATGCACTTGGTATAAGTAGAATGAAAGAGATAGTGAAGCCACAAAGTGGGAAACAAAGGGAAGCCACATAGAGGAGAGATCCTAGGAAATAGACTTAGATGAAGAAAGTGACCATGGGAGTAGTCACTTATTTGAGAAAGGGTCAAGTTCAAGCGGGACAATAGAAATGGCTATGGAGGATCACAAAGGCAAACAATGTGCATTCAAGAAATAAACGTTGTAACCAACAGAAAGCCACAATTGGCTACAGTGGGAACTTGTTGGAGTGATGCAAAATTACCTCACATTGTTGAGCTCACATAGGAATATAATGACGTGTTCCCACACATTAGGGAAGCCACATAGAGGAGAGATCCTAGGAAATAGACTTAGATGAAGAAAGTGACCATGGGAGTAGTCACTTATTTGAGAAAGGGTCAAGTTCAAGTGGGACAGTAGAAATGGCTATGGAGGATCACAAAGGCAAACAATGTGCATTCAAGAAATAAACGTTGTAACCAACAGAAAGCCACAATTGGCTATAGTGGGAACTTGTTGGAGTGATGCAAAATTACCTCACATTGTTGAGTTCATATGGGAATATAATGACGTGTTCCCACACATTAGTACAAAAGAGAATATCATTGAAGCACAAGACCTGAAAGATGTGCCGAGTAGAAAACCAAGTCAAGAGGTAATGATAGCTTCAATCCAAGATCACGGGATGAATGTGCACATCATGAACTTGATTCAAGATTTGAAGACATCTTCCTGAAAAAAGATCAGTTGAGGAAGGAATGATGAACGCACGGTGGAGCTTTGTCGATAAGTGGGAACATGGCTCCACAAAAAGCAAAAAGAGGTGAAAGAGCTAAGGCAACTGGAAAACATGATGCACAAGAGGACTTAACGTATATTGGTTGTGGGAATAAAGGAACATTGGATTGCTTTTGCAGGAAAATTATTGAAGACTTATGCACTAAAGCATCACCTTTGAGTGTGCATAAATCATGATGTGCAAGGGGAAGTGCGTCACAGGAAGGTGCGCACACAACAGTGGGATGAGGTAGAATATGCATGGAAGATTGCGTGCATACAACAATGAAAAGATTCCAAAATGGTCGCATGAGAAAAGGCATGAAATGGTCATATTTTTTTTAATTCGACCATTGAAGGATAGCAAAGCAAATGATTTGCGGGTAGGTGGCAGAGTTGATGCACCTTAAGGCTATGAAAAGAGGAAGATAGCCTTTCTAAATCATTTGCGTATCAAGATAATTCAAGAACTCTAGCATTTTTGTGCGGAAAAGAAAACTAGGGCATCCAAGTAATTGAAGCTAGAGAGTGAGATTAGGGTATTGTGAGGAAGGTACAACACCATTGAAGGAGTGCGTAAGAATCCAATTCAAAAGTGTGGAATTGCAGAGCTGGTCAGGAAGGGGATTGTGGAAAGGAAATCCATTGTTTGAAGGAACTACAAAAGGTTAGGGAAACGTAGTGATGGCAAAGAAGAAAACAACGCCAATAGTGACACCTCTAGTTTAAAAGAAGGAAGTATTAGTATTGGTTAGTGAGTCAGAGGCCAAAGAGGAGGTTGAACAGTAGAAATCCCTTACTAGGCAATCTAGCAAGTCGCCTAGTGCCAAAGGGGGCAAGAAAATTAAGGTGTTTGAGGCTTCTCTCATGCTGGTTGCAAAAGAAGCATACTTAGGGGAGGAGTTGACTACAAAGATTGGGGATTGTGTGATTGAAGATTTCAATCATAAAAAAGTGGAGATTGAAAAGGAGATACTGTAAGTTTCAAGAGTTGACTAGCAAAGTGTTTACAAAGAAAGTTACAAAGATAGTGGCTTTCACACATAAAGTTCTTACAAAGTTCACATAGAGCTACTGTAAGATGAAAACTAGCTTTTGTTCTTAGCTGCTAGTTGATTGTTTAAACTTATAGTATGTCGAGAGGTAGAGTGACATGCCTTGAACAAATTGACCTCAGTCAAGTGGCCGAATGGATATGGCTTCAGCTATTATAAGTAAAAAAATGTTTACAAACAAAGAGACTTCGATTTTTTCAGATGTTTTACAATGAGCACAAGGGTGCTACATATAACATCGAAGCAAAGACTCTAGAGACAACCTACTGACAACATATCAAGCACTAAAGAAAAAAGATTCCCATAGGGTCAAATCACACAGAAAGCAAAACAACATAACAACACATTGAGAGTCACGTGTCTTAATAGATCGCATTGGATGCATATTCTGTTAGTGTCAACGGACTTTACAAGAATAGTGTGTGAAACAGTGCAAACCACTACGAAAAAGCACCCGCATACTCAAGAATAAAGGATAAGATTCAAAGAGTATTATCATCATGTACATTCCATGGGGGATTTTCTCGTGAATCATCATCTTTGTCAAAATCAGAATCATCCACCTATTCATTATTTTCCTAAGTTATTTGTTCGTTTTGGGTTTGGGTTTGGGTTCAAAGAATCGGGTTCGCCAGTAGGGGAATTTCCCCCCTCTCGGATTTGTCGATACAAAAAATATATATAAAAAATTAAAAAATATAGAATTTCTAGCCCAATAAAATGGGAGATTAGTGACATTGTCATTAACCACATGGTATGCATATTGATATTAAAAACAAATGTGAAAATAATCACAAAATACAAAACGATTGCTAAATGTCGTGTTAATCATTAACATAAATATCAATAATTATCCTATAATTAATTACATCAAACTTAAAAGTTTATTTTCATAGTCATTTGGAGAACCCCCAGGAGTTGGGGAAATTGGTGGCTTTCTTGATCCTTTGCCTTTCTTTGCTAGAGGGTGACTTAATCTCATGGCATAGACGGCATTTGCATCTTCTTGCTCCTTGATGTATTCAAGGATTTTGATTTTGGCACTGGAAAATTATTCTTCCATGTGCAACCTTTGATGCCGACACGAGGGATGTGACATTAGTGGGATTTCCCCTGATTGTATGAGCTTGTAATTTGACAATCACAAGTATTGCATTTCCAAATATAGGCTCCACCACCTAAAACTTGCTCTACTAGTATCACATATTTCCAAAACGGTGAGTGTGCATCCGTTTTATGTTGGATTTGGCTGACGGAGGAGGAACTACGAGACATTGTAATATATATAACTACAAGTTTAAAAACAAACACAAAATTACAAAAAAAAATTAAAAACAAACCCTAGGGCAGCAACATGTTTAAAAATGACAAAAAAAAGATAAAACAATACAAGATATAAATAAAAAATTTAAAATCGTATCTTGGCAGCAAATGGGATCCTCAATCAACATAGGAAAATGATTAGAATGATGCTTGATGAAGTTTCAACCCTACACCAACAATGGAAGGCAAGTATGCAATGAGAAAAATGAGAGGCATGTGGTTTTGCTTTTGTGTTTTTTTTTAATCATTTGTGTTCTTTTAGCTTTAGCTTTTGTGTTTCACTTGCCTTTACGGTTTAGATGTGTTTTTTTATCATTTTAAGTCATTGGTTTTTGTGCAAAAAAGATAAAAAATCAAAATATTCCCGTCATTGACCGTTTTTGACTGTCTAAGCCTGCAAATTTTGCTCCCCAATGCCTAGGGTTCATCCTAGGCACTCGGGTTGGCAGAAGAACCCAAGCGAACCTGAGTGCCTAGGACGAAACCTGGGCGTTGGGGAGCGCGTTTCGAACCCGTACTAGAACCTGGTGCGAACTAGACCCTCATACGTAGGCAAAAATCCATGAATTGGTAACGTATTTCATTTCTTGATAATAAAGTGGCATATGGTCTTTGTGATGAATAATGACACTGTTTATCACATTATCAAAGTCATTCTATCCAAATATGTTGGCATGTTGAATAATGATTTGAGCATCTTTAATTTTGACATGAGATGTCCAATCAGATCTTGTGTAGTTAAATGACTACCATTGGCAATGTGATTTTGGGGCATCGATGGTGTCTGTGAAGAACTTCCTCTATGATGTGAATGGACTTCCTACTTTAATCATATTGACTGTCACCATTTCTCTGGTAAGCACGTCTGGTAAGCAATTATCTTTCTTTGGAATGTATTGGACTTCGAACTTGTACTGTGCCAAAATTTGTTGCCACCATGCGTATCAGCCTCTACATAGCTGGGAATTAATTGGTTTATTCATGAACCCCTTGAAGTAACAACTGTTAGTTTTGATTGTAAACTATTTTGGAAGCAAGATACTTTTCATTTTTCAATTCCCTCTACTATGGCAAGAATCTCTCTCTGCAAGCCATTAATTGAGATCTTTTTTTTGGAATAGGCTACAATTTTACATAGAACTGTAAATGATTTGGTCTTCATGGCTATTTTGATTGGCTTAGTCTTTGTAGATAATTTTTTAGTGAATTTATTAACATAGTTCAAGGATCCACATAATCTTTGACATTGCTCTAAACTAGTCAATTTATCTAGAAATCCTTGAATTTTTTCACAGCATGATTTTATATTTGAATTTTACCATCTTTAAGAAGGATTCGTAGAAATTTAATTTCTGTCTAGAACAATTGTTTCTTTTTTGGATCATTTGATAATCCGATGCCATGCTTATCCACCAGATTTGTAAAAATCTCCAAATGATGACAATGATCTTCATATGTATTTTAGAGAAAACAAGAAAGTCATCAATGTAATTAGCTATGTACTGGAACTGTGGACTGAAGATTTTATCCATTCTTTGCTGAAATTGGGCTTGAGCATTCAATAAAAATGGGATAACTAGCCATTCAAAGAACCGTGTTGGAGTGGAAAATGCTGTTTTTAGAATATCTACAACCGAAATCTTGACTTGCTGATATCCTAAATTACAGTCGAATTTTGAAAAAATATCTCCTTGTGCAACTTGTGAAATAAATTGTTCTTTGTTTGGATGCAGCCATTTTATATCAACTGTAATTACATTCAAAGGAATAGAATTCATGACCATTCTAGATTTTCCTCGTTTGATTTCTGAACAATTTCGGACTGTGAAGCATGACAAAGAATACTGGGATGATGATGGTTGAATAAGTCCTTCGCAAAATTTCCTGGACTTGACTTCTAACTTCTTCATAATCTTGCTTGTTTAAAACTATTTTTCGACCTTGGATTGGTCTGCTATATAAAGCTGGGATTTCAGACTCAGGACTATCTTTATGCAAGTGTTCAAGAGGATGTTCTTTGCAACATGAATCGATTTTCTGATGAAATTTTGACAATTTGTTCCTCAAGTTGAGAAGGAACTTTAAACTACAGGGCTTTTAATATTTGCCTAGCAGATCTAGCTTTCCATAGCTTTTTCTCTTCAAAAAGAATTTCTCTAAGGCTTGGCTCTTGCCATTGAGCTTTGACCTTTGCTGAACAATAGCTCTTTGAAGATGGGGCACAAAACATTTTCATCGTGAGATGCATAACACGACAGATCTTAGAGACTGCGTATGGTCCTTGTGAGTCCATAAAAGAGCCTCACAGACCTATGTCATACTGATTGTCTTCTATTTGGGCAAAGGCAGTGTGCACACCATTGTTTCCTATTGAATGCGGGACATTTGTATAAAGAATTGCAAAGGTCGACTGCCATTCATTGTATTTACAATTAAAGGAGTTGGGTAGCATACTCAGTCTTGAAAAACATTTGGATGTCCAAAATCTAGGCTTTCACTAGTCTCTATAAAAGCATCATACTTATGGAACATAGAATGCTTATCTACAACAATCATTATAGGCATGTAAAAAAGAACTATAGCTTAAATCATGGCTTTAATTTTATGCTGGTCAAATTGGCTAGCAATAGAAGACAACTTAGAGACTTGAGATTAGATAATTTTGGCATTCGAACAGGGTTTTTATACGGAGTTAAAAACTTAGGATCAAGAAGTAGATTATAAACCGAAACTTTTATTGGATTCCTCTTAGATTCATAATATTTAGAAGATGATGAACATTCTTAATTTTTATCTATTCCACTCTTTTTTCTTCTTCAAATTCTTGGTTTGTTGAAGATTGTTCTTGCGGATTTCTACTTGGGCAGCTTCCATAAGATCAACAAAATACATGAAAGAGAGATCTTTTCCCAAAGTAGCTATTATGTCTAAGACCATTTGACTAATTTTTTGGGCAAGACATAAAGGAATTGGATTTTTATGATATCATTCCTGTCTAGATTTAAAGCATAGACCTTGCGCTGGTATTCCATAGCAAAATTTTTAAACTGAGAAAGATCACATAACTTCATCTTTGCTAGTATCAGTTGGTCTTTTTTCTTTCTTTTGAGTAGCTCCAGGTGCAAATTCAGTGGGAAGAGCTTTAAGCAAGTTTTCTAACCCTTTTTCATTATATCTTCCTTTGATTCTTCAGAACCATATGTCCACCAATAAAAGCTATTCCAGAAAGATTTCGGGTTGCAATATCAACTGTAGACAAATGATACAAGTTATTTGCTTGTTGCAATTTAAAATAGTGAGCAATCCAGAGAAATATAGCTTCTCTCGGATTGGGGTTTCTATTGATGTTTAAAATCATCATGGAAGTAGAACTATAAGCCAAAATATCTTGCTTTCTAGGGCCTACTCCTGAATCTTTGGCAGACACCACTTTGTTAGCTGACATCATATTGGCTTCCCTTGAAGATTCTTCATTTTCTGTCTCTCTCTTCTTGTCCTCTTGAAGCAAAAGTCTTGTTGCTCCTTAGTTATTATTTTAGTGAATTTTGCCTCTACATCTTTATTTTTTTCATGTTTCAGTTTACCCTTTTTAATTTCTTGGACAATATTTAACCTTTGGAAATAAATTGGCAAAGGAATAGGCTGAGAAGTTGGATGAAGGTATGATGATATTCTTTTAACTTCAACAGTCAGCTCAGCTACTTCCTTTCTTTTTCTCTTGGCTTTTTCTTTCTATTTGGTTTGAGATTTAGCCAATTCTTTCAGATTGTTATCTATTGATTGTAGCTCTTTTGTTATGGCATCTAACTTATAGGACTAAGCATCAAGATTTGCTTCTGCATATTGTGTCCAAAAATTCAAGTAATTTAATTGGCAAATTTCATTCTTTTGGACATCAATGGAGTTTGTAGAATGCTCTAAAAGGCAAGATAAATCAGCATGAGTTGTTGGCTGATCTGTTTCTTGAGAAGATGTACTAAAATCCATGTTCTTTGGCCAACGGCCACATTTATAGTAAGTTCTCCCTAGATATTTCCATTTGTATGAAGTAGATTCTCCACGTTTGGCAGTTCCTTGAAATGTATGAATTGTGGGACCAATATTTTTATTTGGATAGAAGGATTAGGATCAAAGGTATTAATTATTGTGCTAGACGCACTATCAGGGAAACTTGCAACTGAAGAATTCCTATTGGGGGATCATTGTGGACTTGACATTTTTGTACTTACTGCAGATGCAGGGATTGCTTTCATGGTTACTACTCCGAGGCGCTTGGCTGTCTTTCTTGGTTTAGATGACCATTTTTTTTTCTTAAAAGCCAATTTCTTGTTTTTCAACATCATCAAGATACTCTTGAATTGCAGGAAATCCGGTATGAAAACTTTCTGGGTCAATAGTACGACCACATGCAAGTAAATGCTTAGATCCTCTTGGATAAAACACGCATTGAGGTAAGGTTGGGTGACACACAGATTGTATTGACGAGCCTAAAGATAGTACAACCTCCTGTTGTGCAGTTACCAGATAGTTACTCAATACCCTTAATTTGAATACACAACATGAATGCATTTGTAATATATGCTTATCATCAAGTGCAATTGTGAAATTTGGACAGACAAAGTAAATAGCATTGTTACACAGATGTCCCTTGAACTGAGTGATTTTAGTTGTTTCCCATGTTGCTCTAACATCTAGAAAAATAGCAATTTTTTTTGGCCAATAGCATAATTGAAATTGGGATGTATAACTAGATCTATCTCAGAGAAATGTGCATGAAAATAGCTTTATTCCTTCCATTTCTTAACTTTTTTTTTGTCTTAATGAATGGAAGATAAACAAAACACATCCAATTACTAGAAACCATAAGATTCACTTCTGATTGTTTAACTGATGTGAGCATTTAAGCATCAAATCCAGATACAGTGTAAATATCTTCTGTATTTATAGCAGGATATTCAAAGTTTCTATTTGCATCAACTAAAGAAGTATTTTCTAAGATTAAATCATGGAGAAACTGAATATTACCCAATTGCGAATTTCCCACAGAACCAGGTCTTGACATTATCATTCTTGACTCCATTGTGGCACTTAACATGCTAGTGAATCAGCCTCTTGCTCAGCAGTACTCAACAACTGCATCCAATGCTTATGCACAACATGACATTTTACGCTTACAACATGACAAATTGATGAAACGGACTACAAACACTAGGCTTTGATACCAGAAAGGGGCTTTCACTCGGAAAGTTCTTACAGAGTTTAGACAGAGCTACTATAAGATGAAAAATAGCTTTTGCTCTTAGCTACTGTTCAACTCTTGAAACTCACACTATGTCGAGAGGTAGAGTGACATGCCTTGAACAAACTGACTTTAGCCAGGAGATGGGATATTTCACACAGAAAGTTCTTACAGAGTTCACACAGAGCTATTGTAAGAAGAAAAATAGCTTTTGTTCTTAGCTGCTAGTCGACTCTTGAAACTTACAATATGTCGAGAGGTAGAGTGACATGCCTTGAACAAACTGACCTCAGTCAGGCACCTGAATGGATACGGCTTCAGCTATTATATGTAAACAAATGTTTACAAACAAAGATACTTCGATTTTCTCAGATGTTTTACAATGAGGACAAGGGTGCTATATATAACATCAGAGCGGGGATTCTAGAGACACAACCTAATGACAACAAATCAAGCACTAAAGAAAAATAGATTCCCACTAGGGTCAAATCACACCGAAAGCAAAACATGACAATGCATTTAGAGTCACGGGTCGTAACAGATCATATTGTATGTTTATTTTTGTCAGCGTCAGCAGACTTTACAAGAGTAGTGCGTGAAACAGTGGAAACCGCAACCAAAAAGCAACCACATGATCAAGACTAAAGGATAAGATTCAAAGAATATAATTATCATGTACATTCCATGGCAGATTTTCTCGTGAATCATCTTTGTCGGAATCAAATTCATCTGCTGGTTCATTATTTTCGTGATAATAAAGTTGTATATGGCCTTTGTGATGAATAATGACACTGTTTATCACATTATCTAAGTCATTCCATCCAAATATGTCAGTAAGTTGAATAATGACCTGAGCATCTTTGATTCTTACATAAGATTTTCAATAAGATCTCCTTGTGGAGTTAAACCACTCTACGTAAAATCAAGATCTTGCAAGTAATTTGCCATATACTTGACAATTAATCAATTAAAACGATTATGAATCTTCTTAAAGAAATTATGCATTTCTTCATCAAGGATGGCACCCAATTCATCTACATGAAATTCAAAATGAACTTTTGGTAGATATACCTAATTTACCTCACCAACTTTTATTAACTTAAGGAGCTGATGCATTCCATTTGTTGACCCTCGAAATTGGCTAAGTACCAAACAAGTGCACGCTTTAGGTGAGTTCAATGCCACTAGCCAAGAGGCGTGCGCAATCCAAACCACACAACTTGCACACACACCTTAGATAGAATTGCCAACAAAGCAGATGGTAATTGCTAGAACTGTGCTGATGTGTGCTACATGACAAAGTGGTAGGACCCAGGGAAAAACAACCACGTAGACCTGGGAACCGCATAGAGAATTACGGGGGAAAGCAACAGGTAGATTGGTTGGCTACGGATCCTGATACAGAATTATGGTGGTACAATGGTGGACGGCGTGGTAGTTGGCCTCGGGCTATGTTGGCAATTCAAATATAGGTTTTGGCGGCAAAGGCACTCAAGATAAGAGTAGGAAGTGGAGAAGTTGTCAGCAATCGAGTAGAGGAGAGAAGCCAGTCAGTGAAGAAGAGATGAAGAGTGGCAGACAACAGAGAGCATGAGCCAGCAAGCCAGAACACAGAGAAGCAGGGTAGAGCACTACTATTAGATTGTATTAGGGAGAGATAAGAGCTATGAGGAAGCTCTATATTGTAGAGTGAGAGCACCAGGTGTGCTGTATGTAATAATCCGTTCCCATGTATTCAACAGAGAGTGAACCTAATAAAGATATTTTGAATACTCGTTTGTTGTAAGGTTGTCTAATAGTATTTGTGTGTGTTCACCTAATTATTTGGTTCTCCCCCTTCCGCTTCTCTCGAACACTGCCCTCCTGTTACACACAACTAACACGAGCCCAGCTCGGATCCTCTGTTCCTTCACACTTTGGGTGAGCTTGCAGGACTCTTATTCACTACGTGATATGCTGACATGGAACTAGTTCAAGGTGTGTCGAGCTAAACTCGTACATCTTGGGCCTTGGTGACTAGACTTCACCAACATTTTTGGTTCCGTTGCTGTGATCGGGTTGTTTGTCGTTGTTGTGATGGTAAAAGGGCACGCGATGTGTTCAGGAGTCGTTTTGCACGTATGAGTTGTACAGTGAGCGGATCAGAGTTCAACATGGAAGCATCAAATAGGTGAGAACCCAGAGGGTGTAGATATGATGGGAATCAACAGATGAGAATGACCAAGTAGGACCCTAGAAAGAGGGAAGAGTCCCCCACTAGAAATGCTACGAGGACCCTCAGAGGAAGGAAAGGGCACCAGGTTGACTCTTGCGTAGATAGAATACGCTTTGAGGAAAGGGTCAGACATGCCATGGAGTTGGAGCAGGATCTGGGAAGCGCTGTCGTGAGGACCGGGTTCCAAGAGAGTAGTGGAGTGGCCGCTGATGTCCTTGGTCCTAACACACGAGCCCATATGTTCCTCTCGAAATTGAAGGAGATATTCCGAGATCCACTAGGTGTGGAGGTTGAAGAGGCAGAAGTAGGGTCTCCACCTAAGCAAGTGTTTCATGACCCCCTGCTCGAACCAGAAGCAACACAACTGGTACGCATGTTGCATCAATCAAGGAAGCTCGAGACATGATTTGATATAGCAAGATGCAGTGTGAGATTGACCACCGTAGGAGGAGGCCAACCCTTGTGTGTTCCCCAAGGAAACCTCCCTCGATGCATATTATGATCACATTGGTCCAACAGATTTGCTATGCCCTGGATCTGAACTTTCAAGAGTATTATGGAATGGAAGTCGCTTCAGACCATGTGCATAGGTACAAGCTCATTTGGAGGGCTAGACGAATTGTCTAGTTAGAGAAAAAAGCCTATTAGTTTGCTATGATGGTGAGGGCGAGCGTAGACCCGGGATTGGAAGGCCGATCCGATGCAAACAATCGTGGACTTCACCCTCCTCAAGGCCGCATTTCTAAGGGAGTTTGATGTCCTGAAGATGGAGCATCAAGCCATTGTTGTGTTCAAGGACATCAAGCAGGGGGCTTCGGACACTGTACATGCCTATGATGCAAAGTTTAAGACCTTGGTCTCGAAGCTCTCGTATGCCCTCCAACGACTCGAACACGCTCAATGGTTTATCGGTGGACTGCTCCCCTTGATTCGATGCACTTTGTCCATGATTGAGTTCTTTGAGCCTTGACAGGCGTTGGAGGCCGTGCTTAGAGCCGAAGTTGCGCATTAGATGGACGAAGAAGCTTGACCGGGCTTGGAAACACAAATTGCAACAATGAGGCAACAATTGCAACATGTTTTGATTGCGCAAATTGTTAGCGCAGGGGATAGTTATGGTGGCCTCAACAGACATGGAGTGCGTATAGGCTCGCGTGTCCATAAGCGGAAGATTGGCGATGACGCGAGGAGTTCGGGTCATGATGGATGGAGTCAAGGAGCAGTGTTGTGAATTGCCAAGAGGCATCTGCCTAAAAAAGCTGCCTTGGCACGAGGTTGAAGAGAAAGACCCCATCCACACTCATGCTACAAGTGTGGATTGATGCATCATTTCTAGCACGACTGCCCCACCCATCCTTTTTGCGCCTATTATCGAAAAGGACATAAGGTCGATGAGTGCCCCAACCTTTATGTTAAGCTTATAGGATGAAGTAAGCTAGGGAAGATGGCCCTGAAGGCACGTCACACGCATAAGGTCTCAAGGAAACCTAGGGCTGACTCTGCACCCCAGCCCGAGAAGCGTGTGATCGCTGTGCAAACTAACCCGCGCTCACAAACTAACCCTTTCGACCAGACATGACAATCGAAGGCATTGCATGAGGCCGTACAGGTCACTCAAGCCTTGCGAAGCAAGCTCCAATTGGCTTAGAGGAGAGAAGAGTTGCTTTAGGTAGAACTCCAAAAAGTTAGAGCGTTAGTGGATGTCCCCATTGATTGGCGCGCTTAGGAGTTCATAAGGCTCGAGCCAATCAAGATTGAGTGCTCATGAGTAGGTACTCTTTCACGAGACTCGTAACAGGTTCTCTGTGTGCTAGGAACGGGAACTCGATAAAGGAGTGTGATATGAAGAAGGATTTCTCGGTAAGCACCACAAAGCATGCAACACCTTCCACTAGCCTTACCCAAGATGCATGCAAGGTGCGACCTACATCAATGCTAGCTGAAAACAAATATGCCCCTTGGGTACGAGAATCCTACGAGGAAGTTGGTTGGGAATGTAGTATGGTGCGCTTCAGCTTACCCCTTGATCTTGACATGCAAGAGGATCTGGTTCAGATCCTAAGTGAACCATCAATATCAAATGGCCGTGGTCGTGGAGTTGTAGGAATAACGCTCCCAAGGAACAAGACAACACCCCAGCTATATTTCGTTCCTTCGGTTAGGATTGCAAGACCAGAGATGCATGAGTCACTGCTTGCACCCAGGGTGAGAAAGGTGCCTTGAATCACAAATGGTTGGCTAAAGCTGTTGCTTCTATACAGAGGTTGTTTGATCAACGAATCGACTTAGACTTCTCTGATATCTTGATAGCTACTCAGCAGCACGAGACCAGCCATGAGACCAAACCCCTCACCTACTGGCACCTCAGAAGTTGTCGGCTTTTGTTGACATGGATCTTGGGAGACCTCGAAACCATTGTAATAAGGCGATCGGTGCCATCATGTAATAAGGCTTCCTTAACCTTTTTTTGTCCATTTTGCGTGGCGGCTGAAGTTGTTTTTGGGTAATAAGACGTGCTCACCTCTTAATATCCAGCCGAGCGAGTTGAGTGGGGACTTTCTCCAGTTAGTCTACATGCCAGATGTCTAAGTATCTCTGGTGAGGTTGGGAGCGCTATAAAACCAGAAAAGGCGTGTTTACGCCACCAAAAGAAAGTTTGCATTGACACCCAAACAAACACAACTCAACTTAACACTATGTTGGAGGACTAGATGCAAATTTTAATGTGGGGTAGGAGATGGTGCTGAGAAGAGGAGAAAAAGGCATCTGACGAAGATGTCTGGAAGGAAAGTGCGTAGAAGGAGATGTTGGGAAGTGCATGAAAGGAAGAACAACATGCAGAAGGAGTTGGCGTGTTGACCAAGTCAAAGAGGTGAACAGGGAAGGACAAGTGTCATGCCAGTGCACAAGGAACAAGGTACGACTGGTTATCTAGCTCGATGGAGAGAGGAATGGTGGCGACTGAGCTGACGTACACAAGGACTGACATGATTTAAGGCTTGATTTGGAATTATTGCTCTCAAAGCTTAGTGGTGAGGGAAGTGACTCAACCAGGGAAGGATAAGCGTGAGAAGGATCAAGGCATGTGAAAGATCTGCCACCTGTCATGATTTCAAATTTTAAAGCATGACTTGGACAAGCTATCGTATGCATAGATGTAGTATGGACAATTGTCAATCTATCAGCTAGATCAACCAGTCACTTTTTTTGCACCTATATGTGTGGACGGATGGCCCACGACACAACTTGCCAAATTAGGAGCAAAAGTGGAAGAGACCATTGAGAACTTAAAAAGGTAGCCTTAAGAGGCTTTTTGCAGGAGAGATAACAGATAAAGCCAAAGACATAGGAGGAAGGAGGAAATCAAATCAAGAGGGTCATAGCTATGGAGGTTGGACGGGAAGAACTGAGCCAAGGAGTTGAAGACACCACACTGCCCTGTGGATACGGCTTGGTTGATTTCGAGGCTAGGAACAAAAGATCCCCTTTTTGACGGGATACCACAAGAAAACAAGATATCTGCAGGCAGCAGGAGGAGACAAAAGGAGTTTGTCGACTAAAGGTAAGAGCCGAGTAGAAGATGAATTAGGATAGTCATGGGTCTCCATCATGTGCGGATGGGTAGAGGCTGGACAACATCGGATAAGATGCGGATGTCTCAAGATGAGCCCACGCATGGAGCCGATCCAAAGCAACGGAGATGATGGATCGAAGTTGGTGAGTGCGAACTCACGACGAGGAGAGTTGGTCACGCCATGACCCAAGGATGTGTGTAATGGTGTTGTGCAATTGGAGGAACCAGGGACTTTGAAGAGAAGATTAGATAACGAGGCAAGGAAAGAAGACTAGAAGCTTTGCGCTATAGTCCAAGTAGCGTTTAGCTAGACCTGTCGAGAGTTGAAAGGAAGTCCCTAGGGACTGGGGCTAGAAGGAATGAAACGGGAGGCCTCCCCAATTTTCGAGGAAACCCCAATGGCACACTGCAAAGGACGTGCGCCCCTTCAAATGCATGCAGGGGATTTGCCCTCTTCAAATTTGTTTGCTTGAATGCTTGGTACCCCAGGCAACCGGTGCCCCTGATAAGGAATTTGGGAGTGAGATCGAAGCACGTAGAAGCATAGGCAGCATAAATCTTTGCAGAAGGATGCACAAAGAAAGGTTGCTGAGAAGTGCAACCTAGATAGCAGGTGATAGGCATGGGAAGAGTAACCTTTCAGAAGAAGCTGAAGTGGTCCTTTGTAGGGAATTAGGATGATAACACCGAAGGAATACTTGGACCCTAGATGTGAATAGGGCAAGGTTGAAGGCCCTAAATAGATGTGCGGCTTGGTGAAAGAGGGCTTGAGCCGAGAGGAGAGGACGACAAGAAAGGCACTGGATGGGAGAAGAAACAGGAAGGTGCGTAGAAATGCCGTCTAAGAAAAGGAAAGCGTCTTGTGACGAGTCGTGCATAAAAGGCTTGTAGAACAACGCAACTCTAGATGAAGCAGTTGCTTATGAAGAAGCTCCAAGGGCAGTTGGATTGCACAAGGAGGCCAAGCAGAAGAACTCATTGTCTGAGGACGAACAATCAGTTTAGTGTGGGGTGATGTTGACCCCCAAAATCGGCTAAGTACCAGACAAGCGTGCACTTTCGTGCTTCAGGGGAGTTCAACGCCACTAGCCGGGAGGTGCATGCAATCCAAACCACACAACTTGCGTGCTCGCCTTAGAAAGAATTGCCAACAAAGCAGAGGTCAACTGTCAGAATTGTGTCAACGTGTGTTACACGACAAAGTGGTAGGACCTAGGGAAAAGCAACCATGTGGACCAAGAATTGCATAGGGAATTGCGGGGGAAAGCAATAGGTGGATTGGTTGACTATGGATCCTAACATAGAGTTATGGTGGTATGACAACGAACAACGTGGTAGTTGGCCTTCGGCTAAGTTGGAAATTCAAATATAGGTTTTGGCAGCAAACACTCGAGATAAGAGTAGGAAGTGGAGAAGCTGTCAGCAGTCGAGTAGAGGAGAGAAGCCAGTTGGTGAAGCAGAGATGAAGAGTGACAGACAATAGAGAGCGAGAGCCAGTGAGATAGAACAAAGAAGCAGGGTAGAGCACTATGTTAGATTGTACTAGGGAGAGATAAGAGCTGTGAGGAAGCTCTAGATTGTAGAGTGAGAGCACCAGGTGTGTTGTATGTAATAATCCTTCCCTTTTATTCAACAAAGTTAACCTGATAAAAGAGGATATTTTGAATACTTGTTTGTTATAAGGTTGTCTAATAGCATATCTGGTTATCTCCTCCTTTCGCTTCTCCCAGACATTGCCTTCCTGTTACACGCAACTAATACAACCCCAGCCCGGATCCTTTGTTCCTTCACACCTCATGTGAGCTTGCAAGGCTTTTCTTTCCTGCGTGATATGCTAGTGTGGGAACTTGTTCAAGGTGTGTCGAGCTAAACTCGTACAACATCTTGGCCCTTGGTGACTAGACTTTGCCAACACCATTAGTAGACCAATTTAGTAGATTGAATTTGAAGATAAAAACATCAATTGAATTAGGACCATGTGTTTGAATAGAAAATGGCTCTTCTTCAAGATGGTGCTTTTCTTGAATAAACCAATTCCATTTGTTATATTTTTGTCTCTAGCTTCCTTGATAAACATCTTTAACTTCATAAAGCCAACGGTTAGCATACCAGGATTTTATAAGTAAGTCTTTTAAATGTTGAGGGAGTTGACACCATAAATTAGGATCTAGATCAATGTTTGCATTGCCAATATGAAGATTTGGTAAATTAGAAATATATGAAAAACTTATTCTACCGAAATTTTGGGGTATCAATGGTGTGTGAAGAACTTCTTTTGTGATGTGAACTTCTTCCTCTAATTATATTGACTTTCTCCATTTCCTTGGTAAGCGTGTCTAGCAAGCAAGATTTTTTCCTTGGAATGTATTGGACTTCGAACTTGTAATCGGCCAAAATCTATTGCCATCATGCATATCGGCCTCTGCACAACTGGGAATTAACTGGGTTACTGATGAACCACTTGAAGTTACAGCTGTCAGTTCTGATTGTAAAGTATTTTAGAAGCAAGATACTTTGCCATTTTTCAATTCCCATTACTATGGCAAGAATTATTTTCCTGGTAGGGCAGTAATTTTGCTCATGTTCTTGGAATTGGCCAGAATTGTACATAAAAAGCTTTTTTGTTCCATTTCGCTCAATAAGGAGAATTGCGGCCCCTGTCTCTTTTGGGGCATCAGTTTAGACTATAAATGTTCCAGAGAGACAAGGTTCAAGAGCAGACAATTTGAGACAATCATTTTTCAATGATTACATAGCTTGAGTAGTAGCAATAGACCATGTAAATGGTTTAGTCTTGGCTATTCTGATTGCCTTAGTCTTTGCAGATAAGTTTTCAATGAGTTTATTAACGTAGTTCAGGCATCCACAAAATCTTTGACATTGCTATAAACTAGTCAATTTCTCTGGAAATCCTTGAATTTTTTCACAAACATGATTTTGCATCTGAATTTTACCATATTTATGAAGGATTTGAAGAAATTAATTTTTTGTCTGTAACAATTGTTTCTTTTTCAGATCATTTGATAACCTGATTCCATGCTTATCCACCAGATCTGCAAAAAATCTCCAAATAATGACAGTGATCTTCAAATGTATTAGAGAAACAAATCATCATTGTAATTAGCTACGTACTGGCAATGTGGATTGAAGATTTTCTCCAATTTTTTGCTGTTATTGGGTTGGAGCATTCTTTTATGCAAATGGCATGACTAGCCATTCGAATAACCCTGCTGGAGTGGAAAATACTGTTTTTGGAATATCTGCAACTGAAATCTTGACTCGATGATTTCCTGACTTACAGTCAAATTTTGAAAAGATTTTTCCTTGTGCAACTCACTGAATGAGTTGTTCTTTGTCAGGAAGCAACCATTTTATATCAACTTTAATTACATTCAAAGGAGTGTAATTTATGACCATTCCAGCTTTTCCTCGTTTGATTTCCTAATGGTTTTGGACTATGAAGCACGGGGAAGACTACTGGGATGATGATGGCTGAATAAGTATTTTTTGCAAAAGTTCTTGGACTTGACTTCTAACTACTTCATCATCTTGCTTGTTTAAAACTATTATTCGACCTTGGACTGGTTTGTTATGCAAAATTTTTTTTGGCGTCAGATATGTGGCATGAATCAATTTTCTGATGAATTTTGAGAATTTGTTCCTCAAATTGAGAAGGAACTTAAAATTGCAGGGCTTTTAATATTTGCCTAGTAGATCTAACTTTTTGCAACTTTTTCTCTTGAGAGAGAATTTCTCTAAGGATTGGCTCTTGCCATTGAGCTTTGACCTTTTTCTAAACAATAGCTCTTTGAAGACAGGCCACAAAACATTTTCGTCGTGAGATGCTTAACACAAGACAGTTTCAGAGACTGTGTATGGTCCTAGTGAGTAGAAAAGGGCCTCCGAGACCTGTGTCATACTGAATGTCTTTTATTTGGGCAAAGGCAATGTGCACAACATTGTTTCTTATTGAAATCGGGACATTTGTAATAAAAAATTGCAAAGGTCAATTGCCATTCATTGTACTTACATTTAAAGGAGTTGGGTAGGAGACCCAATCTTGAAAAACATTTGGATGTTCAAAATTCAGGCCTGCACCAGTGTTAATGAAAGCATCATACTTATGGAACCTAGAATGCTTATCTACAACAACCTTTGTATGAATGTAAATAGAAGCTCTAGCTTTCATCATAACTTTAATTTGATGCTGGTCGGATTGGCTAGCAATAGAAGATAACTTAGAGACTAGAGATCTAGATAATTTTGGTGTCTGAATAAGGTTTTTATACGGAGTTAAGATCTAGAAGTGGATTATAAACCATAACTTATATTGGGTTCCACTGAGATTTGTCATATTCAGATGATGATGAACTGTCTTCATTCTTATTTGTATGTTCCGACCTTTTCTCTTCTTCAGATTCTTGGTCCATTGAATATTGTTTTGAAGTAGTGGCTTCTAATTCTGGCATTTTCTGGGTCTTTCTAACACTTGTTATAGCACCAATCATCAAAAGCATTCTTTTCTGTTTCAGAATCTACTTCTGAATCACCTTTGAACATATTTACAGATGCTTTGAAACTTTACTTTCATTTTCTGTTTCAAATCCAGGAATCATTTCATTCTCATCAAATTATTCTATTATGGCAAACAATTTAGCAGCAGATTGCAAACATTCATTAAATTATTCTACTGTTTCTACCACATCCCACCAGTTTGAGATGGAATTATATGCATACAGGTTGTTAATCTGACGAGGAGCTTTACTTGGGCAGGAATGGGCACAATGGCCTTTTTTCTTGCAAAAATAACAACAAACATCTTTAACATTCCTTTTTGGCCTACGATCAAACCTTTTTTTGCAAAATTTATATGGTTTGAATCATCTTGGTCTAGCCTTTCTAAAGGTATATCTTTTAGCATAAGACTAGTGTTTTTGTTGTTTTCTAAAGCAACCAAACTGCTTACTTCCATCTGTCTTTGAGCAATCTTTTGAGGTTTTTTTTGGCAAAGCATTTTGTACTGAGGCTTGGAGACAGATCTTACAGATCTCTACTTGGGTAACTTCCATAAGATCAACAAAATACATGAAAGAGGTATCTTATTCCAAAGTAGCTATTTTGTCTAAAGATCATTTGACCAATATTTTTGGGCAAGACAGAAAGAAATTGTATTTTTATGAAATCATTCCTTTCTAGATTTAAGGCATAGATCTTGTTGTGCTGGTATTCCATAGCAAATTTCTCAAACTGAGAAAGTTTGCATAACTTCATCTTTGCCTTGGATCATTTGGCATTCTTATTTCTTTTGAGTAGCATCAGGAGCAAATTTAGTGAAGGGTTTTAAGCAAGTCTTCTAACCCTTTTTTCATTATATCTTCCTTTGATTGTTCAGATGCATATGTCAACCAATAATAAGCTATTCCAAAAAGATTTTGGGTTGCAATATCAACTGTAGACAAATGATACCAGTTTTTTTGCTTTTTGCAATTTAAAATAGTGAGCAATCTAGAGAAATATAGCCTCTTGGATTAGGGTTTCCATTGATGTTCAAAATCATCGTGGAAGTAGAAATGCAGGGAAGAATATTTTGCTTGATAGGGCGTACTCTGGAATCTTTGGCAGACACCACTTTGTTAGCTTGCATCATATTGGCTTCCCCCAAAGATTCTTTGTTTTCTGTTTCACCCTTCTTGTCCTTTTGAAGCAAAAGTTCTTGTTGCTCTTTAGTTATTATTTTAGGGAGTTTTGCCTCTACATCTTTCTTCTTTTCATCTTTCGCTTTGCCTTTTTATTTCTTGGACAATATTGAACCTTTGGAAATCAATTGCCAAAGTAATACGCTGAGAACTTGGAGGAAGGTAGGATGACATTCTTTTAACTTAAAACAGTTTGCTCGACTGCTTTCTTTTTCTCATGGCCTTTTCTTTCTGTTTGGTTTTTAATTTAGCTAATTCTTTCAGATTGTCATCTATGGATTGTAGCTCTCTTGTTATGGCATCTAGCTTATAGGATAGAGCATCGAGATTTGCTTCTGCATATAGTGTCAAAAAATTCAAGTAATTCAACTGGCGAATTTTGTCCTTTTGGACATCAGTGGAGTTGCAGAATGTTCTAAAAGGCAAGATAAATCAGCATGAGTTGTTGGCTGATCTGTTTCTTGAGAAGATGTACTCAAAGCCATTTTCTTTGGCCAACACCCACCTTTAAAGTAAGTTCTTCCTAGATATTTCTATTCATATGAAGTAGATCCTCCAGGTTTGCCAGTTCCTTGCAAGCTATGAATTGTGGGACCAATATCCTTTCTTCAGATAGGAGGATTAGGATCGGAGGTATTAATGATTATGCTAGACACACTATCAGGCAAACTTGCAATTGAAGAAACCCTATAAGGGGTTGACTGTGGCCTTAACATTTCTGTACTTACTACAAATGGAGGGATTGTTTTCATGGTTACTACTCCTAGGCGCTTGGCTGTCTTTCTTGGTTTAGATGACCATTTCTTTTTCTTAAGAGCTAATTATTTGAATTCAACATTGTCAAGATACTCTTGAATTGCAGGAAATCTAGTAAGAAAACCTTCTGAGTCAATATTATGGCCACACGCAAGTAAATGTTTAGATCCTTTTGGATAAGACATGCCCTGAGGAAGGTTGGATGACACACAAATTGTATTGATGAGCCTAAAGATATTGCGACCTATTGTGTAGTAAATAGAATCAGGTAGTAACTCAACACCTTTAATTTGAATACATAACATGAATGCATTTGTACTATGCTTATTATCAAGTGCAATTGTGATTTTTGGATACACAATGCAAATAGCATCTTTATAGAGATATCCCTTGAACGGAGTGATTTCAGTTGTTTCCCATGTTATTGCTCTTAACATCTAGAAGAGTAGCATTTTTTTTCGCCCCAGTATCATAATTGAAATGTGGATGAAAATAGCCCTGTTCCTTCCATTCTTAACTTCTTTGGAAGAAAAACAAGACATGTCCCATTACTAGAAACCATAAGATTAACTTCTGATTGTTTAACTGATGTGAGCATTTTAGCAGAGAATCTAGATTCAATGTAAATATCTTTTGTATTAATAGTAAGATATTCAAAGTTTCCATTTGTGTCAACTAAATAAGTCTTTTGTAAGATTAAGTCATGGAGAAACTGAATATTACCCGATTGTGAAGGTCTCAGAGAACCAGATCTTGACATTATCATTCTTGAATATTACACTTAATAGGCTAGTGAATTAGATTCTCGCTTTGCGATACTCAGCAATTGCATCCAATGCTCAGGTATAGCAATACATTTTATGCTTACAAGATGACAAATTGATGAAAGTTCTGACAAAGTTCACACAGAGCTACTGCAAGACGGAATTTTTTTTTGTTCTTAGCTGTTAGTCGACTCTTGAAACAAGAGATTGAATAGTAAAGTTACACTAAGAGCCCATTTGGCAGGGACATGAATTATAGAGCTATGGGAGTTTCCCTATCTCGAGAAGTTGAACGAATTGACAAAGTGGTTGTTGTCCAAGACACAATGGAATACTATACTTTGCAAGGAAAATTATGAAGATTTCACTAGCATGAATCAGCAAAATAATTGCGCTGAAGAATGGAGGAGAAGATATGTGCGTGGCGTTATTGGAGAATGACAAAATTGATGTGGTAACAACTTAGTTAAAGTTGCACCAGGGAGGCTACACTATGGAGTTTAAGATCATTTCATCTTTGCCAACACGGGTGGCATCGCGTTTAAAAGCAATGGGAGAAGCTTTTAAGGCCATAGTGTATTTGGTTTATCAAATTGCAAAGGAGGGGGTCAAATTCAACTTGGCCAAATACATCGCTGAGGAGATCAACTTGGCGGTTGAAGAAGGCATATACTGCTAGAGGGGTCTTCAGATGGGAAATGTAATTGATTATGATGTTGTTGGAGGAATTAGGCATCTTAGAGAGTTAAACATTCGAGATTCTGTAGGAGATGAGGTTGCGTGCTGAAAAATATGCTGTGCACCAGTGTGCAAATCGGATGAATGACACCTATAAGGTGAAGATGCTGAAATGATTCAACAATGTGAACATAACATTTAGGACGAAGCATAGATTGCACATAAGACTGGTAGAAGTGTACAAAGGGTATGCTCATTTTTAATGTACTGAAACATTACGCATTGGTGAAAGTGAAGGAGCAATATGATAAAGAGAGCTTTTGGATGAAGTTGCCCTACGTAGTGTCCGCACGCTACATGGAAAGAGCATTGGCGATGTTGGAAGGAATTCCATGGGCAATTGTGGATGTGGAGAAAGTGGACAAGGAGAGAAACCACCTAAGTAGAAGTTTCATCTCAATGGGAAAGAAGGTAATTGATGAAGATGATAGTTTGGACTTCAAACTTGCATAGGAATGTGTGATGAATGGAGAAAAGTGTTCATTGATGCATGCCTTGAAGCATAAGTATGTTAGACCTACATGAATGGATGGGCCGTGAACATGGGAAGAGTTGGAGAAGGATGCTGCACAATGTGGGGAGACAAACAAAAGGAAGAAAATGAAGGCATCAATTGGGAGGAAGAGAAAAGAGGAGGAATTGGAAGTATCATTGTTCAAGTTTGAAGAAAAGGCGAGTGAAGAAGATACTGGTTTGAAGGAGATCAAGAAGACACTGCCTACAAGGAAATATGACATGCAAACCCCCCCCCCAAAAGGAAGGTAAGTGTGAGTTTGAAGAAGAAGAAGAATAAGAAAAGAGTTGTAGGGAAAAGTTTCAACCCATCTCGAAGGAAACCGAGAAGGATAAGGAGAAATAAATGCACATGGAGGTGAGCGCATCAGAAGGCAAGGAGGAAGTTATACTCAAGATTGTAGTGTTAGACCCATCTAATCCAAGGCGATAAATGTGATGCTTGAGGGAGAAGGGCAAGAACAAAAATTGGGTGGAAAAGAGGAAGGCGAAATAAGTCAGAAATTGAAGGCTTGTTGGATGCGCATAGTGTAGATCCAACATTCTAGATGCTAACAAAGGGCATAAATATGGAAGGAGAACCTGAGGATTTGCCAGAGAAACTTGAGATCCACGCAAGATGAAAGTCAAGGAAGGAGGTTTGAGGTTGGTGCCAATTGGCTGTAGATGTGGTGCAATGTAGTTTGGATATGGAGGAAGAGATTGAAGAAATGGGAAAGCGACTCATTGGGGAATCTGAGAAGATAAAGAAAGAGAGAACAAAAAATGTGCACATGGTGGGAAAAATTGATGAGATGATCGCTACCATTGAAAAAACAAGACCGCAACTTTGGGGAACTTCATTACGGAAGGGATGGAGCCAATTGACAAACTTGGCACAACTATAAGTAGGTTGTTTGGCACGACTATAAGTAGGTTGTTTTGCGAGACTCTAATAGCTATCACTGCTCAACCTTCAGAGGAAGAGCTGAAGAAACAAAAGTTGGAAGCAACCAAGAAGACATGGGAGGAACATGCCGAAGAGTTACAAAAAGTACTTAAGGAATTAGAGAAAAGAGCAGCAATTGCTGCGCATGTATTCAAGGAGCTTGAAAAAACATCCGATTACATTGATGCACAATTGAAGGAGGAAAATGACAAGAGCAAGGAGCTAAATGCTCGTGTTACAAGAAATGGACATGATGGAGAGGAAAATGAAAATGAATGAATTGAATGCTTGGAAATCCATAATGAAGAAGCAACACACGGATTTGGAAGACAAACTTGCAGAGTTAGATGGTGAAGAGCTGAATGAGGAGCACAACATGAGGCATGTTGCATAATTTAAGAAAGAGATAGGATTTTTTGAGAAATCCTACTTAGAAAAAAGAGACATCGCAGAAGTAGAGGCTATGAAGTGCAATGCAAAACAGGTCAAGAGGGTCATTGGTCAAGTAATGATTGCATGGGACAAGTTTGAGAAGAAGGTTGAGGAAATAATTTTTGAAATCTTCACAATTGCAACCCCAAAGGAGTTAGAAATAGTTGCTTGAGGACAAACAACGAGTCTGGGGGAATGTTGATCCTCAATTTTGGATGCTAAAGGCAACCCAAAATAAGGCTAGGTATGAAGAGGAGTGGGTGTGAGACACTCTTCTTCAAACTAGGAAATCTTGCAAAGTCTTAGAAGGAATGACGTGCAGGATAAGTGCGATGTGCACAAAGAACGATGCATTATCCTTGGTAGAGAGCACAACTTTGAGGAGATACTGCAAGGTTGGAAAGAAACGCAAAATGGATCACAAACAAACACATCCAACATGTGTCAAGCACTAAGGAAATGATCACGTGGATGGGCCAAGATTGAGCCTAGAGGAAAGCATATGCTGGGAATTTGCGCAAACAGTTGGATATTGAGTCAACGCTAGCTAGCAAGGGTTGAGGGGGTCTGATAAACCTATAAATAAGATCCTTGACTTCTCATTTGAGACATCAGGTTTTGGTTACACGTTTTGTGGGATAAAGGCAAATTGGAGATGAAGGTTAGGTTTGTAGAATTATACAGTTGTGGAAGTCTTTTGTAATCTTTGTTTTTGTTTTGTAGCTTGAATATTGGTAAGCATTGATCTATGGAGTTCCTATACACAAGGATGTACACTTCACATGAATAATTGTTGATTAATGAAGTGAAATGTTAATTGGAATGGATGTGTTATTTACGTAAGTGTTTGCTAGGGTTTGAATGAGTCTTTATTTTGCATGCTTATTGTCTTCATATTTCTCTCTATATCAATGGGGTTCTTGGTGTTCTCTTGCTGCACTTTGTGTGAGTGCTTAAGTCTTCGAGCTTAAGTGATATACAGGTATTACAAGTGTCATTTTATTCGTTGTGCACAATGTAGCCTGCATAGGGCTAAGGAAGATCAAGAAAAAGCATGTGTAGACTCCTGTAAACATTGCATTGTTGAAGGCTCAAGACACGGTGTGGACTCGTTTAATAAACAACTTTGTATGGGGTGTGATTGAGAGCTATACTTTGGAGTTTGCAGTGACTACCGACTTTTCTATGGGAGTGTTGTCTAATTTATTTTACACCACCTCAAAAGACGATGATAAAACAACTGGCATTGTGGATCAAGATGCTACTTGTTGATAAGTTGGAAAGGCTTAGCATGGAATAAATCTACACTTGCGCAAAGAGGCTGGAGCATCGTGGGATGTTGGGGAAGAGAGACATGAATTTGGTTTAGATCTGAGGAGAGGCATCTAGGAGAAAGATCCAACACACCATGAGAGATCGGCACAATGTTGTGAAGATAAGTTAGGTGCAATAATGGGTCAATGGAAGACCCAAGAACATCACTTGCGAAGAGAGCGCATTCACTGGAGAAGATCTGATCAAGAGAACTAGGCGACATCCAATATTCAAGAGGAGTGTCGTTTGTAGTGGGACCGAAAATTGATTGGCCAGACAATGGGAGGTACAAATGGATGGGTTTTTGCCATAGTGATTGAGGATGTAAATGGAACTAGATGTGAACAAGATGAACCCAACTTCCTACCTATGTTTAGAGTCAAATTGTACAAAGGAGGTTAAGTATTCGGAGATTAGAAGATAGATTAGTTGTATTGAAGAGTTAATTTAGAAACAATAAGAGCAGTTAGTTGAATTCTTAGGGTTGGCAACTCGGAAAAACTATGGCACTTGAAGAGTTTATTACTAGAGTGGAAGGACATATGAGTCTAGCAGTAGACAAGGTTGTGGATACCAAAATGGGAGAATTTGGAACTAGTTTGGCTAGTGGTATGGTGTCCAAAGACCCCATCAATATGGTTGGAGGCGAAGGACCTAAAAAAGACCCTACTGAAGGAGGCAAGTTGTAGGTAATGGGTCTAGAAATAATATTCGGTGGTGGCAACTCCTTTGGAGAAGGTGGTTGATCTTTTGGTGGCGATGGCTCGTATGGGAGAGGTTCTAGAGGATTGCAAGTCCCAATAATTACCATTGTCTATGAGTGCTCATAGGTATTAGTCAAAAAATTCACTAGGGTATAGGATGTAGTACGTCATTGGAAGGCTTTCAAGATTGCTTAGCGCTCCAAGAATGTATGTCAGAGATCCTGTTCGGGAAATACAATTGTTTACAATCACTTTGAGCAGGCAAGCCTAGTATTGGATGAATTTGAGTACTCCAAGTTGGAGCATCAAAATATTTTTGCAGTAAAAAGGATTTAGCATTTTCTAAGGAGAGTTTGTATTACCATGATTAGAGGTTTAAGGATTTACTAGCCAAGCTATTCTATAAAATTGTCCTCTTGTTGCATTGGGAATGGCTTATAAGAGGGCTAGCCAATCACTTGCAACGTGATCTGGTACGACAAACTTTTGTCACTTAGAAGGTGGCATTGGGGGTTTATTTGTGTCTAAGTAGCCGATCTTGATACTAGTACGAAGATGGATATGAGTTTTGGATATGTGGATACGACGTTCTTTTTTGGACCTGGATACTTTGTTGGATAGACTGTACAAAATTTTATATTCAAATTTTATAGTATTAAAAAAGTATCCAAATAAGTTAAATAACCACATTCCATACTAATAATTCAATGCCAAATGTCATAATATTCAATGTTCGAACTTAGATTAGTCTTAGAACAAGTACATAGTGCAAATGCTACAATATATGGACAAAAATAAAGACAAATCAGCATATTCATTATCCACTATAGTCATATTGGTCTTCAATGTTTTTGGATATAAAATGTTAAATCTTTGTTTCCATGTCTGGTATTTGTAGTACTCTGCAAGAAGATTCGGGACAATATTATAGAATAATTCCCAAGTTTGATTGGCTGAAAGCATTTAGTGATCAAGTTGTGGTCCCCCTATAGAACCTCAATTAAGCTATCTAATAAAAACAAGTGGTCTTCTTACTTTGATGGAATTCAAATGACATCAAACTGTATCTTGGGAAACTTATGGTTGTCTCCACATGGAATAATGAAAAACTTATATTTTATTATTACCTACACCTTTACAATAAAACTTTAAATTAATATTTTATTGTTTTAAGTAGGCCGTTGCCCATACAATTTTACAGTTGGTGACCACCTTTTATGCATTTATACTCTAGTGACACAAAAGATGCTATTAAATAGATATATGTTGCATTTAACCATCCTGATATCCACATCTGGAGTTTGTGCCATTTGTGTGACAACATTGTTAGATTTGACCTGCCTCATAGCATTTTGCTTCCACCCAGAACAGCCTCAACACATTCCAATCTCCCGGACAAGCAAGGAGGAATTAAATCCTTTGACTTTTTGTAAAGTGAAGTTTAAAAAAAAAAAAAAGTCCTAGGCACAGATTCTGGGTCCGAAACGTTTGTTTCAGGATCATGGGGTCTGAACAAAAGGATTCGGTAATGTAGCTTTGTGTTTAGAAGTTGTTGGTTACTAGGCAAATCCTCAAGGGATTGGATCTTAGTTGGAGAAACAAATTGAGGAAGTGGTAGTGAAGCTAGAAAAACTTGCAAGTACCACACAACTTGATGGGAAACATGGCTTCTCAGTTGGAGGCACAAATTGGGGAAGTGGCAGTGAAGCTAGAAAAACTTGCAAGTGCCCCACAACTTGATGGGAAGCATGGCTTGCAGTGTGTTGATTGCCAAGTAGAAGGAAAAACCTGTCTTGATTGTCCTCTAAGTAGGGTGTAGACTATTAGATTTGTAACTTTTCAAGGGACTATTTCGTATCGGACATTTTCCATGAGTGTCATAATACTTTTGCATGCCCCCTATTGCATAAAATGAGTGGTGCAATTGTAAACATCTGGTGCAAAGTATGTCAATCTTCTACCCATGATGCAACGACCTTTCATGTTGTGGAAGCATTGTGTGAGCAATGGTGGAAGCATATTTTTTTAGGATACCACAGAGCGCTTGGATCCACCAGCTCACAAAGGTTCCACTAGCTATGGTGAAGGGCACGTCCCCTTCGTCTGTTACAACTATGGGAGATTGGCCATTATAATTGACGTTGTCCCAAATTTCCAAGATGTGGAACTGTGATGGTGAGCACAAGATGGAGCAATGTCTTGATTTACTTAGGAAATGAGAAAAGCGTTAGGAAAACACTAGCACTTTCCAATTCAAGATTAATTCAAAGACTTAGCCATAAGTTTCTCCTTTGTGCCCAGTATAGGTTCTTACATGAGGTGGCACATGGATTGGAGGTGATCCAGGAACAAGAAAAACTATTATAGAGAAGGTGCAAATCCAAGAAGAATGCATAAGGTGCTTAACCCCTCCAATCAAAGGAAACTTTATCATGAAGTTGCTCATCCCCTGTGAGAGACAAGGGTCAATGTGGCAATATAGTAGGAATATGCAACGCAAGATCCAATAGATGACTTGAGGTTGCATATGCTGTGCTTTTTCTATTGTGCCAAGAAAGTGTGTCACTCAAATTTACCCGTTGGTTGGCAGCATTGGCACAAAATCTGTTTTTTAGAGTTGTGCAACCACAAAAACAATTATTGTGAACAAAGAATGTCAGTTGTGATGCTATGTTCTTAATTTCTCTATGAATGGAAATGATGTCAAAGATGTAGGTATAAATATGTGTTAACTAAAGAGGCCTAGTTAGTTGTGGGAGTCCCACCATTGAAACCAACCCTTCATGTGTTGTTGATGGAAAATAAGACTCAAGAACAATCATTGGAAATATTACACGATGTTGAAGTGTATATCATGGGTGTGAAGTTCTATGTAGATTTTGAAGTTCTTGAAATGGTTGAAGCTAATAATTATCCAACATTATTGGGACGACCATGTTGCTTTGAGGCAGGGGTTGACATGAGATCCAAGCACTGTACCACAAGTTTTGAAAATGATACCAAGCGTGTAGTAGTACATGAGAATGCAATCACTAGCCTATTGGTAAGGACAAACACAAACAAAAATTATCGAAATTGTAAGTGTTACCCTATATCTGGGGAGAGCTGAAGGTTAGGTGTGCAAACACACTACCACAACTTTTATGTCAATCATCCAACTTAGTTTATTCAATCAAAAAGGGTTACATTTACAGGCAAGAATCTCCTACAAACAGGAAGATCTTTCTCATCTCTAATCTCTAAAATATCTCATCTTATTCCCTAATCTACTCCCTAAATCTCTCACACACTTATCTCCTACTATCTCTCACCCTATCCCTTAATTCTCTCGTAAAACACTACGTGAAATGTCCTCACAACTCACATTATTCTTCTCCACATATTAAATATATACACACTATTTAATATTTAATAATGTGGAGTACTAACCTAACTAAGTAATGCACCCATGTGATGACTAATTCCTAACATCTCCCCCCCCCCGCTTAGTGGTCACATGGGAGAAAACAACAGAAAAACGTCTTTATAGGGTTGTAGCAATAGTTGGTCTTGTTACTTGTTGGCGCTGTTTTCTGGGTTGTTGCTGATGTTTGAGGTTCCCCTTGCTTTGTATTCCCTCCCCCTCAATGAACAATTCCCTAGATGTCGGTTTCCACCAAAATTGCATCCATTTACAATAATAGTGACTTTTAAAAAATTGTTAAAAAATAACACTTACATCTCCTTTACAATTTTTTTCGACAAAACATTACCCCTTTACAAAATATTGCCTTTATCGAAAAAATATCCCGATTTTTTTTTCACTATGAAAAAATATAAACCTCTATTAAAATAGTTACCCTCTAAAAATATACCCATCTTTCTATTATTAATGACCTTTGTTAAAATATCATTTTTAATCTCTTATATCCCACCAAAAAAAAAATTATTTTGAAATATTTTAAGGCAAAAAATAATGTTTTGTGGTGTTAGGGAAAACCCCTCGGCCTCCTCCTACCCACGTTGAATGCCTTTGTAAAAATTTTGCTAGCCGCTCATGGAACATGGCTTGTTAAACAATGTAATGGGAGAACTTAATTTTATAGTTTTAAAATTCGATGAAAACTTTTAAACATAAAACAAATTTCTAATCGAGATAGAGTGTGTTCACTATGTCGCATTTGCCAAGAGTTGGGAAGACGTGGAATGTAATCCTGCCATTGAGGTGGAGAGATATGATGCCGCTGAGTCGCCTAAGTGGATGAGTGAGATGCTATATCGAGACAGTTTGCGTGAAGAGGTGGAGCTCGCTGTTGGATGTAGCTTTCGAGTCAAATCTGCAATTGAGGAAGTTGAAGCCGGATGCTATATAGCCAATGCAAGCCAAACCAAATGTTTAAACTCAAACCCTCGATTTGTTGCAGCCATGAAGCAGGTCGATCAAGTCGGATACTTAATGCAATCCAAAGATCTCAACATAGAATCTAGGGCTATGCTTAAACAATGAAATGGCAAGTCAAGCCTAAACTTGCAAAATACACAATTGCCGAAGCCATCCAAAAAATCCAATCTTTAATTGGATTTGCAATCATTCAAAGAAGAGTTGCATCCAGGTTCACCTGTGATTACGCTCCAAAAACTGATTTTTCCTTCGCTGTTTTTCTTTTTCTGCTGTATAAATCTGCACAAACCCCTGTTTTGTTTTTTACTTTTCTCTGAAACGAGAATCTGGATTGGGCTGAAATTTGGACAGGTTATTAACAACACATACATCTTCAAACTTTTTAAATTTTGCAGAAACCCAGGTCATAAAAACAGAATTATGACCTGCTGTTTAGACGAGTTTAGCAAAAGTTTTATGGATTTATCTGCAAAAACCCAAAATAGTCCAAAAACAACTGAAACAGAAATATGGCTTGTTTATAGTCGATCCAAATAGTTTTGGATGTTCTGAATTCAATTATGAGGTCCATTTTGCTAAAAAATGCTTCAGAAAAAAGTTGACTCTCACAAGTGCTTATTCAAACACACTTAAACTAGGCTAAACACACCTAAATTTAAGCATGAACGCAATGGACTAAAATGGAGTTAGTTACTGCAGAAAGAGTGAACAAAATGGATGTGAAGGAGATGTAGATGAATGGCGTATGCCGAGCTGTTTCACACGTGGTCCACATTGTTTGACCATTGACAAAATGCAAGAACGGCTTGAACGAACAAGCAATGGATCTGCATGTGGTCTGCACTGCATAGCCATTATGCTGATTTGACAAGAAACTTTGAGCGGAAGACAAACAACGAGAAGAAAGGCCTCTGATGAAACCTGCTCTGATACTGGATGTAAGTGTTACTCCATATTTGGAGAGAACCGAAGCTCAGGTTTGCAAATGCATTACCACAATTCTTCTATCAATCATCCAACTTAGTTTATTCAATCAACAAGGGTTACATTTATAGGCAAGAATCTCCTACAAACAGGGAGATCTCTCTCACCTCTAATCTCTAAAATATCTCATCTTATTCCCTAATTTACTCCCTAAATGTCTCACACACTTATCTCCTACTATCTCTCATGCTATCCCCTAAATCTCTCTTAAAATACTACGCGAATTGTTTTCACAAATCACATTATTCTTCTCCACATATTAAATATACACACACTATTTAATATTTAATAGAATAGAGTACTAACCTAACCTAACTAATGCACTCATGTGAGGACTAATTCCTAACACAAATCTCATCCTCGAGAATTGGATCCTTTCAAGCCAACCCCTTAATGGTATGATGCTAATTTTTTTATTGGTTCTAGACAAATTAAGGCCACACTCATGACAATTGTTGCTCCATTTTAAGCTTAACATATTCCTTCCTCCTTGGTAACAAACTTTATCATGATGCAATGACTCGAGAAAGATACAAAGAACTTCTAGATGCAACCAAATATTTGAAAAAAAAAACAAGCATCAAGCTATTCACCAAGCCAATGCCCACCTAGGTATTTATACCAATCCCTTACCGAATCACTCTAAGAGCACAAATCAAGCTCCTCAAACTAACCAATACAACCAAAATTTGACATCTGATGAGCCCTTAAAATAGCTCATCATATCCAAGTAATAACCTCATTTCCCCGCTAAAAGTCTTTATTTTGAGTGGATTCAAATGTGCATAATGGAACTCATTGTTAATTCAAATTAGAAATGAGTTATTTACCTTAATTATTCTGTGCAAGTCGTTATCTGTTTAACCTCTTTGTTCTAACATTTGCATGGGAAAGACACTTGTTTTTGTATAAACATGTCATAATTATGTACTATAGTCAAAGAGCATGTTTTTGGCAGCAAATAACTACTAAGAATCGGCCCAACCTAGCTCTAGAGATGACCAGTTTGGCTCTGGAGATTACCAGACTGGCATCGAAGACCTCCAGTGAGTTTGGCAAGATCACCTAAAGGATAATACATTTCTACAAGGACATGCATGCATGATTTGAAGCAGTCTAGTAAATTTTTGGAAACAGTCGTGAAAGCTATATATAGACTTTCCAAGAATAGTATATCTATTTATAGTCACATTATTTATGGAAGTTTTATTTTAAGCAACTGTAATTACTATGTTTTGCTCTGGCTGCCATAATGAAGATTAGATGGTTATAACTACAAAAGAAGTTGCTACCAGCAGCAGAGAAGGAATCACGCTTGAAACTGAATCTAATGCTTTCCCCTTGTTTTCCTTAGAAAGTGGAAGGAATGTTGTTATAATGTTATTTGGGAATAAGCAAGATCTTAGTTAGGATTTGATCTTCTTAAAGATGTTTTCCTATCTTGAGTCAGTTGTTGTAAGACGCAATATATAAACAATGTCTCTATGTTGATAGAGGTAGTAGAGGATAGTAAGAAAATAGAGAATATTAAGTTTGCTATTATCATTTCCAGTATTGTAATCAACTTTTCAGAAGTAATGAGAAGTTAAGTTCATAAAGTTTCTGCAAATTTAGGAGTGTTACAATCCTATTCTGAGGAAGAGCAAGGGGCAACTCAACCAAAGAAGGATCTATTTGGTATATGTTTATTCTGTATTGTTGTGTGTCCTAAGTTTGTTATCTACTTTTTATTCGAAGTATTGTGTTATGTGTTTCACCTGCAACACTGTGTGTTAATGTGTGTATTTAGACAAGACTACTTTCAGCAAATGGAATTCCAAACGTTAACTTTCCCTTTCAAACATTTCCATTTCAAGCATCTCCCGTTCAATCAAATAGATCAATTGTGTGTTTACTTTTCATGCAATTTCCATTTCAGCAAATAGATTAAAGGCGTGTTTACTTTAATTCAATTTCAGTTCCAGCAAACTAGTTTAGAAGTCTCTTCCAAAGCGTTTTCAACTTAGCAAGTGTGTTTGTTTTCACAAGTAATAGATTAGATTTGAATTCAAGAGATTAGATTAGAACCTTAGAGTATCTACAAACCACTCCCAAAGTAAGACTGGTAGTAATAAGCCTTTGCATATCCTATTGTAGACAGTCGTTGGACATTGCCTGAATTGACGACATATATCAACTAAATGAAGAGGATACAATGACCCTCATCAACAACATCGGCTAAGACAATGACAAAAAAATAATAAATGGTTCTCTGCTAATGTGATTGACCGGGCCAATGATGTTGCTTAAATCCTCAACAGAGAGAATGCAATCACTAGCCTCTAGTTAAGGATGAACTTGGACAAAAAATTACCCAAACCTCATCCTTGAGAATTGGATCCTTCTAAGCCAACCCTTCAATGGTATCACACTCAAAAAATTTGTTAGTTGCATGTGAATTAAGGACACACTTACGAAAATTATTTCTCCCTTATAAGCTTAGCATACTTAGTTCTCCTTGGTAACAAATTTTATCATGATGCAATGACTTGAGAAAGATACCAAGAACTTCTAGATGATGATATCTATTGCTTGACAAGAAGGAAAAATGACTATATAGATCCTACACATTATGGCATTTTGAGTTGGTACAGTGCGTCAAAATCTGACTTAAATATTTCACTTGAAAGATGGGTTAAAACTTAAAGGAGACCATGAATTATCAGGTAGGAAATGTGTTGCATTAAGGCATTGAAGGATGTCTATCTCTCAACATGGAATTGCCAGAGAGAGTCATGCGGGAGAAGTGCTGGGAGAGACGAGATATACAAACCTTGGGAGCCCTGTGCTGCCACATTTTTGCAAAGTCAAATGTTCTACAGTCAACCATATTTGGGATCAACCTATATTGTGGTGCATGCCTTTTAGAGGTTGTCGAGAAGGACGTGGATTCCAAAAACATCCCTTAACAAAGAAAGTATTCCAGATTAGGAGGGGGCGACTTGCCAAGTTGCCAAGACGAGGGTTTAACCAGTGCACCTGCACTTTGTCGAAAGATGGAGATATGTCTTATCATGCGAGGATGTATTGCCTTATCTACACTTCATGTGACATTAGCTAGGTGGTGGGCCACCCATAGAGAAATCGTACAATGTTGGAAAGATGTGAAAGGAGCCCTCTTAGCATGCTTTTCTCGAGATGATAGATGTGTTCATCTCCCACCATACACTGGGTCATGTACTCTACAAGAACATACAAGATTGTGTAGAGATGTGTGGGGCCTAATGGTATGGAAGATTGATCTAGATTACTGGATACTTATGTTTTATGACACTCTCAAGAAGTGGCCGTGGGCCTGGTGTATTCATTAGGAGACTTGGTGCTAGATATGGGATTAGGATGTCTTGAAAACAGATTTCAGTTGTGTTTTCTCCTTTGATTTGGACAATTTTGTTCATTTTTGGCCTCCAAATGCTGTGGAGTGCTATCTTGGGAAATGATGGATAGATGGAAGACTGCATCTGTGCACATGAGCTTTATTTAGGAGAAGCATATAGATGCACAACAGTGCTAGAAGTCTAAAGGCAAGACCATTATGCTCGATTAGGGGCAAAGTGGATAGTGCACAAGGGACAAAGTGAAGTTTGTGCAGGTAGCGCCGGAGGAGGAGCATTGAAATGTTAATGGAAAGAAATAAGGTTGAAAATGAAGCACAATCAGGACAAGATGATATATGTCATCTGAATATTGAATTTCTAGAAGGCGATAAGATTCTACGCAAAGCTTAGGAGCACCCAACACGTGTACTACAATCAACCATTGAAGACTAAACATGTGAATATCGATAGTGAAGATGAACCAAATATTGCATATATTGGAGACTACTAGTTTGATGCTGAGTTTGTCAAGGTGGTGGATCTCTTATGGGAATATGCAGATCTATCTCCATGAGGTTACCAGGTGATGAAGGGTTTGCATCCTTAGGGAAAATTCAGATATGGTTGAAGCCTGTCTGATACGACAGTTATGTGTCACCCCACTTGGATGTATACACACAATGGCAAAATATAAAGTAACACTTTCTGGTATAGAAGTACCTGCACACAAACCAGACAACATTACCAATCCAAAACTTGATTGTTATATTATGAGAGGAGACCATCACTTGATCAAATCCAAATTGGTGTTCCCTGATGTTCAATCCCATAAATACATCAGTAATTTGGGACTACAACCATCTTGTCGTCATTTTCTAGCCCAAAATCTAATAGCAGTACATAAATCAACATCAATGACGAGATCTCAAACAATCTCATAAACCAATGCATTGCAGAGTTTGAGGATGTTTTTTCATTTCTCAATATCTTGTGTGTCTGAGGACTCAACAAATATAATTGCCTTTTGGGTTCTAGGACACTGCAAATCAGGACACAAATATTGATATTAATACTCATACAAATATGACAGTCTTTTTGACGATCATAGGATACAATATGGTGCTAATACATCTGTCTACAAACACAACTAAACATATTCTTGTGCAGTAATTTCTAAACTTCTATAAAAACAAATATTACATAGTGGCAGGAGCCCATCTCAATTGCAAATTTAAATTTAGAAAAAGGATGAAAACAAAAGATGATTCACGAGTGCTAGATGAAATGGGAAAAAAATCATGAATTCCGTGGATAACCAGGTGTGAAAATGGATGCTAATGCTGATACAGATATGACACTTATTTGGTGATCCTAGGATATAATATGGTGTAAATGTGGCTGTACACACATTAAACATAATATTGTGCAAAATTTCCATATTCCTATAAAAATACAAATATTATATAATGGCAGCAGTCCATCTCAACAGCAATTTTGAATTTCGAAAGGGATGAAAATGAAAGATGACTTGCGGGTGCCAGATAAAATGGGGACAATTCATAAATTCCATGGATAACCAGATGCGGATACACTAATACTGAAACAGGTGTATCACTTTTTTTGGTTACCCCAGAATATGATATGGTGTGAATATGTAGACACACAAATAAACATATTCATGTGCAGAAATATCTCAACTCTGAAAAGCCAAATACTTTATAATGAAAGCAGTCTGTGTGGGTAGGCAAAGAGTTGGCCTCCATGAGAGCACCTTGAAGCTTTCCTTTGGCATGCGTATTGGTTGGATTGGTCCTTTTGTTTCTTGATTTGTCTTAGTCCTCTTTCCCTTGTGTTGCTTTGGTTTGCATGCAGGTCCTTTTTTGGTCCCTTTGGGTTGTTTTCTTGTCTTTTTGTTTTGTGTGCCCGGTCCTTTCTCACCTTTTGAGAGAAGGGGCTTTCATAGATGTGCCCTACCTTAGCTTTCATCTTATTCTAAGGTGAATGGCGGTTGATGTCTCAACTCATGCGAACAGAGTTTGAAGTGAAGGAATTAATGGAGCCCCAACAAGCGAATCTAATGCTGGTTCAGAGGGAAATAAAGCTGAAATCCTTCAAAACTCTCATTCTCAAGGTGATAATCTGTTGATTGGAAAAATTGTAGTAGTTAAAAATAAATTCAGCGAGGCCCTATGGCTGGAGGAGGATCGCTCAAACAAAAGGTGCAAAATTCTTCCTTGTTGGGTATGGACCTATCTACAAGCCAGAAAGGAATGGAGACTCAGGAGGTATGGGTAAGTCCCTAGACCACCTAATACCTTCAATCTTTACCCTAATGAAGTTGTGTGTGAATATTTGTTGACTGAGGAGATTAGATTGAAGAACTTGTGTGTTTTTTAGTTTGTTTGAACAGAAATGCTCTCCCTTCAAGACATTTTTTTGATAACTAGGTGAATTTTGTTTGGGAAAAAAAAAATAGGCATGTCTGTTAGCTCTTGCAGAATGATTCAAAAGGGGGTTTTTATTATTCTATTTAAAAATTTCAATATGCAAAGAAGGGCCATTAGCAGACCATTTTGGAATATGGGACAATCAGTTGCTAGTGTCCTCCCTTGGAACCCTAGTATGAACTAGCAAGAGCTAGCGGTAAAATGACTCCATGATGGGTTGAAATTCAGAACGTCCCTCGATAACTCTAGAATTTTCTTCCCCAAGCTCTTAGGCCCTTGGGGAAGTCCTCAGGGTTGAAGAAACTAGTGCTACATTGGGTAGAGTTCTAATCTCTCTCAAACCTTTGATTCATTTCCATAAACCCTAGCTTACTTCCTTTTTTTGCCCTATTATTGGTCTTGGTAGCCTTAACTCATGTTTCTTTTGTAAAAACAATGGTCATCAAAGGAAAAATTCCCTGTTGCTTATTAAGAAAATAAGTGTGAGGTAGATGCTATGGTCAAGCCTTCTGCCGTTAAGCATCAACGCAAAATTCTACAATAGTACCTAGCCAAGGGAGCTCAGATTAGGTCCAGGTTACAATGGCTTAAACTTAGAGATAATGGCACTCAGTACTTCTTTAGATACTTAAAGCCAAATATGTTAGAGAAAAGATTAGAGCAAGGTCTAGGTTACAAATGGCTTAAACTTGGAGATAATGGCACTAAGTACTTCTTTAGATACTTAAAGCCAAATGTGTTAGAGAAAAGATTAGAGCAATTGATGGTGTTGTCTTTGAGGATGTGGATACTATTAAAGTTTCCTTTTTCTTCTATAAGGGTTTGTTTACATCTGATGGTTCAGACAACAAGATCTTTGAAAACAAAGAACCATGCTCTAAAATCATCCCTAAAAAACTGTCTGCATCTGCTGCTCACCCATAACCATTCAAATTAGCAAATCGTTGGGCAACCTGAACCGTTCAATGGGTTCACTGTGCATGCTTCTATGTTCCACCAAGTCGCCTTTGGGGGGAGGGGGATAGGTAAATGTGGGGACATGAAAAGTGGATACCTAGAAGCTATGTTGCCGCATTCGAATTCGTGGAGGATAAAATTCATAGAAAAATTCGTTGCTAAAAAATCAGCTATAAAATTCGTGATTAAATTTGAATGAAAAAAAATATAGATCTAATATATTTTAAATCTATATAATTAAAAAAATCTATATGTAATAAATTTAAAACTATATATATATATATATATATATATATATATATATATATTATAAACTATAAAATATAACTATAAATATATTATATTACAATATATTACATTATATAAAATATAATATAATAAATTTATAGTTATATTTTATAGTTTATATATTAATAGTCTATAAACTATAAAATATAACTATAAATATATTATATTATAATATATATTATATCACGTTTGCTGTGTATATTAAATGGGTATGTTGGGAAAATCTTAATAAATCTCAAAATATTAATGCCCAATGATAATGAGGCATGTCTGCATTATGGAACAAGTTAAAACGAGAAACATAACAAATATTTGAATTTACTGCTGATGATGACACTAGAAAATTTACTGGTGGGTACAATTTGGGTGGCAACTGGGAAGTTGACTGGCAGACAGGCAGTTTCGTGGACAACATTAAATCACCAACAAGTTTAGCAGTAAGCAAATTCCTCCAACTTAACACAATTTTGACCAATAGCAAGTGGTGAGTTATAACGATTTTTTTTGGCGCTGCATGTTATTCGGTGAGTTCTACATTTGTAACAACCCCACTGGGTTTTACTAAAATAGGGTAAATTTAAAAAAAAAATTAATTACACATTCAACTAACAGATTTCACCATGATGAAACCTACCAGAGTGATATATAACTAAATACGTTATTTTAGTTAACCTTCTAAAGGTCTATAGCTAATCCATTTAGCTAATGATCACCATAACAATAATATCAATAATTGTTACAATGCTGAATATACAAATAAAGATTACATTAATCCATAAAAGTAGTATTACAAATTTAGCCACGACTGATACAACATTACAACCAATGCTGTAAATGTACATATGAAATAAAAGTACAGTTTCAACAAAAATATATGTTTCAATAATAATGATACAAAGCTCCATGGAGCATGAGTCTCAACGAATTTGAAGTATTCGGAAGTAATTTCAAGTGTAGTACTGTTGCGGAGAGGGAGAGTATCAACCAAGTGCTTTTCCACACCAACCACGGATTATCGATCCCACGCACTATCTTCCAACTAGGGAATGACCCTCCCTTCACGGATGGGTAGATAATGACGATGTGGGAATCTAGAGTGACAAACTAGAACTTGTGCTGTAAGATAACTAATACATGATGTATACCATAAAGAAATTTGTTCTAACATGATATCGTACAAACATGTAAACTATATCAAACACATGAAATAAAAATGTTTAACTATGAACATTATTTTGACCAAAGTTTTCATATAGTTATTGATCTCTAGGATCAGTCAATTTTATACACATCATTCAATTGGATTACACCTCATCTTGCAATAATGACGCTAATTAAGCGAGTGAAATCCGTCACACTACTTATTTAGCGTCATTAATGCGAGAGTTGGTTATATATTTAATAATATAAAAGCCAACAAATTCATGCAAAATATTCCCTAATAGCAGATGTAAAAATGCTAAACACGGAAATATCAACTACATATATTTAGTCCATCAAATTTAATGCAATGAATCTTAAATCATCTAATTTATTATAGAATAATAAACAAATTTCATACACAGTTCTCAATAGAATCATACCATCGGCATAAGAAACATATTTAGACATCAAGTTATTGAATAACAACATATAACTCTAAATGTTAATTCATCCATCTAATAACATTAATTCACAGCTTAATATTTTCATACAAGTACGTTATTAAGCTCGTTTTAATATATCAACATTAAATGACTAGTATTCAATCTCAAATACCTTATATTTAAATGTTTCACCAAAACAATCAAACACATCCATAACTCAATCATGATAACTAAATACACCCATATATATTTGTTTAATCATGTAATGTTCATTAACTAAGTGTATATATATATGGTATGCACATGTTAGATTTGTACTGATATCAACAAATCTTGTGTATTCCATATATTTATATAGCGGCCAATAACTCAGCTGTATATTAAATAATTGAGTCATCCGCCAATATAAATAGGCGTAGTATACGTTATACTCTAATTAGACCAATTTTCTGTCCATAAACTAGAGTATTCCCTATACTATAATTTAGATTTAATCAATATCATTGATTATTTACAATATAAAGCAACTCCTACATAAGTACTTCGACTATTTATACTCAAAATTTCCTGATTGGTATAACAAAGTATATGCAGTTATATTTTCAAACCCAGCCAACTGTATTTCACCGTTTTCATTATTTTGGAAGACATTCATTCAATTTGCAGACCTAGCCGATGTCTTGAAAACTCTTAGCTATTATACAAACTAATTCGAGTGTATATAGATGATAAGACATACAGATCTCTAAAACAGTCCAAAATTCACATAACAATTTATACACAGATATGTATACAACTCAGCCAACTATGTCTATATCATATTCACCATATATATTCATATAATCGTTGTCAGCCATACCTTTATCAAGGTATATTAAATGCATCAGTAATAGATTATATACCTTAATTTTATGGTTTTGCAAGAAACGCTCCAAGTTCAATATAAGTATTAATGCATGCTACTGGTTTTGTGCCACAATATATATATAGTTTTCCCATTTCTCATAAATGAAACCCAACAGTAATACTAGTAAAATACCAGTTGACTATATCTTTACCTTAAGTAATTTCATGTTTAAATCACCTAATAACATATATCTTGTAATAAAACCCTTTGATTTATAAACATTCATCTTACGGCACAAACTCATTTAGTACAGAGTTATAAGTTTATACAAATTTATCGTAACATGCCTAACTTTGTATACACACACACACATATCGTCAGGTCAATTAAGTCCAAATGGATATATATATACACACACACACACACACACACACACACACACACACACATTCATATAAGTCAATAAATTGAATAAAATCCTAACTGTTTTATACCAAGTTCAGAGAGGGTTTTTCTATAAAAGCTTCAATACATAAATTTTTGGGTTTAGATATACATACAATCGTGCCCTAACCAGGGATGATATCTTAACCCGATATAATATTCAATAATCCATTGCCCGTACATAATAAAAATGGTTTAAAAACTATCATTAATAATATTGAGTGAAAAACTCCAAATTATAGTCATACCCTACGGGTTTAAGACCTAAGTCCATATATTTATGTTTATAGTGTTCTAATTGGCTCAACATAAAATACTGAGCAAAGATTCTTCAGGGTCTAGATGAAAACATTCATCTAATAACATTAAATATATCCTGTATAATTTTCTTAGGGTTTTCAAAATTTGAGTCAAGTATACATATATAAAGAATTTATATCTGGATATTATTATAATAAGTCAAAGAACTCATAAACAAGTTGTTCTCCCTAGGGGTTACTGGGTTATATGTTCGGTTTTGTGGATGGTCGAGCCATCTACAGGGTTGAACATTTGACTCGTTTTATAATTTCATTAAACTGAAACTAATTAAAACCCTTTATAACATTTCTTGGAATTACAAAAAATTTCACATATTATATGAAATATAATACAACACCAACCTAGAGGAGAAAACTATATGTCAATGATTCGATTTTTGCTTCCCACTGTAGCTCGAACCACCTCTCTTTTTTGCCTGCCATGCCGTGTCCCTGTCCAGGTCTCCCTTCTCTTCCTTTTATTCTCTTCCATCTTACAAGAACCCTTAAACTTCCGAGCAAAATTATGGCCAAATCAACGCATGTAACAAACAAATAAACTAGCAGTCATCATTATTTTCTTCATGCAAAAATCCAAATACCCTGTGATTGTTTACATAATTGCCCGCTATCTCAAGTCAATGACCAATTTAACCCTAATCTCGAACCTTCCCATAATTAAACAATATAATAACTATAATCCCTTCGAGATTATGCATGCACATCGACTTCCTATAATAACCATGCAATCGACTTTATAACTAGTCATTAAACATTATAATTTTAATGGCAATGTCTACTAACACGAATTCTATAACAGACCCTCGACTTCAAGTTAGATATATTGACATTTAAACAATAAAATGATGTTACCAAAAATTATTACACAATGAAACTATTGACATTATCTTAGCATAGGATTAATAATAATACTAACAATGATTAATCACAAAGACCCTGCCAAAATCATTAGTCAAAACACAATCACTTTTAGCACAATGATTAATTAACAATGCAATTGACTTCATGTCTGTTGCTAACCTGGAGCTGCGCCTTGAATCGAAGACGTGCGTGAAATGGCCAGTCCTCTATCCAGCTGAAACAATGGATCTTCTTACGAGGGTGGGTGCCTCAACGGTGAGAACCTCCAGAGAAGGCTGGTTCCTATATGATGTATCAATGAGGATCTCTACTCTATGCTGCGGACTACCATGGAAAAGGGAGAAGGAAACTTTAAGGGGAAATCCTACTTAAAAAAGGGTGATACACCAGAAGATTGATCCACTCAACTTGGAACCTTGAACTCTGAACAAACAAGGGAAAAGGAAGACCTTCGATTTCAATCAATCACTTATGCATAAATATTTCATGAAGAGGTTCGATCCAATGACCAAAACATGAGGGAAAACGATGGAGAGAGGTCTGATACAAGACACTTTGCAGCCACCTAACATTCACTTGCAGCTTCAGCAAAAGACATAAAGAACACTTGACATGACTTGCATAAGGATAATCTAGCAACTAGGTATGAATCAAAATTTGGGAAGGGAGAGAAATCTACCACATATGAAAATTGTTGAAGAAATATACACTATGCCAGCGCTTGAAATCTGAAAGTACAGTCCTATTGATTGAAAAGGTTACACAACTCACCAATGGCAGAGTCTGGTCTAGCCAAGAGAGGGATTCAATAATTTTTAATCAAGACTGAAAGCCATTTTATAGAGAATTACAAAAGCCAAAGATTGGGGTTGAAAAATTGAAGAGAAGGATTTACTTAGGTTAACTCAAGGCTGACTTGGCCTTTCAATAAAATATGTTTTCTTTTTTGTCTTTGCATGAAGCTTCTTGCGCTTGAGGAAGTGAACTTGTCTTTGCTCTGAACCGCCCACCTCTCTTTGCATGAAAATCCATGTCAATGTCAATTTTAGAACTCTACGTGAGCTGCTTGATGCCGAGTTGGAATGCTGAAAGACTGAGTTGGCCATTTGATAAGCTGAGTTGGACGAAGAGATTATTCTCCTTCACATGGAAAAATCCTAGTGGATGCGGCGTTTAGCAATTAGTCAACTCTAAATCAAGAATAGTCAATTCGACATTCGAATTTGGAACTTCGATTGAAGCTGAGTTGGACCCTTGAATGCATAAGTTGATCCGGAGATGAGCAGGGCTTCAATAACCAGTCAACTGAGGCTTTGAACGGTTGATCGAAAATAGCCCCTGCTTGCATGTATTTTATCCTGTTCTGGTCTCCCTGTTCATGTCTATTTCTGGCGGGAATCTGTATTTGGATGTATTTTGTCTATATTTCTCCGTTTGCCCTTTTTTCAACTTCCCATCGCTTAATCTGAGGTCAACTTCCCGTGGTTTAATTCATTCGAAATTCTGGTTTTACCTTCGTTTCAACGGTTACTTCCCGCGGTCAAAATTTGACGTCTTGCGGGACGTCATCCTTGGTATTTCTCGGGATTATTTCTTGTCAGGCCCCTTAGTCTTCTTATTTCCTTCGGAATTTTCTGTTGACTTTACCTTTGATTTCCTTCGGCTTTATGCTTTGAACGGTTGATCGAAAATACCCCCTGCTTGCATGTATTTTATCCTATTCTGGTCTCCCTGTTCATGTCTATTTTTGGCGGGATTTTGTATTTGGATGTATTTTGTCTATATTTCTCCGTTTGCCCTTTTTTCAACTTCCCATCGCTTAATCCGAGGTCAACTTCCCGTGGTTTAATTCTTTCGAAATTCTGGTTTTACCTTCATTTCAACGGTTACTTCCCACAGGCAAAATTTGACGTCTTGCGGGACGTCATTCTTGGTATTTTCTCGGGATTATTTCCTGTCAGGCCCCTTAGTCTTCTTATTTCCTTCGGAATTTTTTGTTGACTTTACCTTTGATTTCCTTCGGCGTTATGCTTGCCAATTTTGCCGAATTTGTTCCTGCAGACTTTTGTTTTGCCCTGGCTTTATTTCCCTCGAAATTTTCTTTTTGCAACTTTTTCGAAGGAATCCTTCGGACTTATGGCTTATTACCTTTCCTTCGGAATTTTCTTCTTTGCCTCGGGCTTTATTTTCCGAATTAATCCTTCGGACAAAAAGTTCGAAGGAATTCCTTTGGACTTTTGTTTGAAGGTTTCCTTTGTTCTGCGCTCCCTTTTATTGTTGGCTTTATTCTGTCAGGTTTTTGTGTTTGGCTTCCCTTGTTTTGGGCTTTTTCCCACGGATTTGTCTTCCTTGTAATCTTTTCGAATTTCTTCGGAGTTTTTGTCCGAAGGAATTCCTTCGAACAAAAAGCCTGAAGGAATTGATGGTCCCATCACAAACCAAGTGCCCTCCACAAGGGCTTCTGTCCCTCATCTGCGCCTTTGTTGGAAAAATTGTAGGGCACCCGAGTTTTTTGCAAGGGTCCCAAATTTGTTACTATACCATCCTGAAGGGTAGGTGCCCTTCGGGATTGTTGAAAATGACCCTTCCGAAGGGTACCTTGCTCTTCGGGTTTCTTGAAAATGACCCTTCCGAATTAATCCTTGGCTTTTCCTTTTGCTTTTTTGGGCGGATTTTTGGATTCTCCGAAGTATTCCTTCGGACAAAAGGTCCGAAGGAATTACTCCCTTTGTCTTAGGCTCTTTCCTTCGTTATTTCCTGTAGACTTTTGTCCTTAGCACTTCTTGGAAGTTGTGTCCTTAGCAGAAGCCTTATTTGATGAACGAAGGAATTCATCCTTTTGTAGCAAAGGCCCTTACCAAAGAAAAAAAACAATGTATTCTTTCTTCCTTGGCTAGAGACGTGAACTTTCTAAATGGCAAGAGACAATCTGAATTGTGGAAAAATTCTCAACATTTCTGGCAACTCAGCTGGCTCAGCATGCCTGCTATGCTCGAGAACTTAGACCATATATAGACGCTATTTGAATTCCCCAATGGTGAACCTGATTTCTGGCTGAAAATCTCCTCTGATCATGGCTGAAGCAACCTCCTTCAAAATAAGAAGGGAAACACACAAAAGCAGAAAACTAACTAAGAAGCAAATGTGCAAACAAGCACTTATTGAACAAAACTGAAACAAACTAGTGTGCTTGAATAGCATTTGGAGGAAAGACAAAACAACTAAAAAACCTAGCTAACCATGATAAAGCATGATGCGCCTGGATCAAATGGGAAATTCTTGAACTCACTCCTTCCAAGAGATGGTACAAGTTGCAAAGCAGGGTGTTTTTTAATCGTAACCTTCGATGAGGTATTTTCCTTGTCTACGAACGGTATTAGCATCTTCTCAAATGAGTCATCAACAGCAACAAAGACAAATTCATCAAGTACCTCTTGATCTTTTTTAGATTGCTTGTCATCTACCACCTTGTCAAGTGATATCTCATCTATGCATGGTTTTTGAGTGACCACATCCTTATTGACTGCTGCAAGTTCATCCAGCTCTTCAAGGAGCTTTGAGTAGGCAACCCAATCTGTACTTGGATCTTGAATAGGTGATTCTTGATCAAATTTCTCATAAACATGCTCTTCAATAGCCAACATATCCATACAAAGCTCTTCAATCTCTTGTAGAGATTCAAAGTACAGCTGCCAATCATCTTTTTGTTCCTCATTTTGATCTATTTGAACTGAATCAGCTCTCACGGTATTTGGATCCTTCTCAATAGGAGATCCCTGTAACTCATGTATGACTTCAATCTGTATCAGCTCCTCTTGAAGTTCCTCTACATCAAGATCAGTCTTCCCACTCTCAGCTATATTTGGATGCTCAATTACAACCTCAAGTGAAGTATCAATAGGAAATTCTTTCTTGAACACATCTGAAGCATCCTCTACGCACTCTGCAAGAACTTGTCCTGTAGCTGCAACCTCTTTCTCAATACTCCAAAGAACTGGCTCCTCTTGAGGAAGGGGGATGGTGGGAGGGTGATGAAATTCATTTGTTTGAGAGGGAAAATGAAGCATGGGAGGTTGATCATGATCAGCTTTTGGAATCTTGAGGGCAATGGAATTATCTAGGGAGTTTTGGAAGGGAGGGAAAGAGAAACTCTTAAAGACCTCTGTATTCTGTTCCTTCCACTTGGCCATTACCTCATCAAAGTTTGAAACTTCTCGAACAACTTGAGCTTGAGGGATGATTGGTGAGGTAATGGGACTATAGGAAGGTTTAGTCTCATGAACCTTTGTATTATGTTCCTTCCACTTGGCCATTACCTCATCAAAGTCTGAAACTTCTCGAACAACTTGAGCTTGAGGGATGATTGGTGAGGTAATGGGACTATAGGAAAGTTTAGTCTCATGAATAGTCACTTGAATATGCTCTTGAATAGGCTTTTGACTCCAACTAGGAAGCTCCCTTGGCACACATTGGGCATGAGAATAAGAAGCACAATAGCCCTTTGTAGACGATTGGTTTAACTTGATTTTCTGTCTTTCCCAAGCCTCCATCTTTTCCAATACAAGAATACATAGTCCATTTATCTCTTCTGGATCATTGGACACATTTCGAAATAGACCATTCACTTCCTCATACTGAGAGTTAGAACAACCTTTCTTACATCTGCTAGTATTCTGAGCTCTATCTCATTCATTTTTTCTTGAAGGCAATACTGCTCATATGCAACATCATAGCCATATGGGAAAGATGAAATCCGGTGCTGAGACTGATATGGCTCACAAGGAAGGTAAGATTCATGCTCTTGATAATAAGGATCATGAGAAACTTGATAAGGCTCAACATAGCTTTGATAATACTCTTGATAAGGATGATTAGGCTCATAGATATCATGACCAGGTTGGTATCATCCATCATTGGGCTGATAAGGAAATATAGCATAGGAATTCTCTTCATACACAGCGATCAAAATTCATTCACGATAATGCAATAAAAATAGACTTACATGGAAACTGGCCTGAACTATTAGAAGCAATTGCTTGAGCTTGGAATCACCAAATACTTCTTGAAGAACACTGCTACAACTACAATTTCATCAAGACCAGAAAAAATAGGTCCCATCGGGCGTGCCAAAAACTGTTGTCAACTTGAAGCTGCGCCCTGAATTGAAGACGTGTGTGAAATGGCCAGTCTTCTATCCGGTTGAAACAATGGGATCTTCTCACGAGGGTGGGTGCCTCAACGGTGAGAAGAACCTCCAGAGAACGCTGGTTCCTGTATGATGTATCAATGAGGATCTCTACTCTATGCTGCGGACTACCATGGAAAAGGGAGAAGGAAACTTTAAGGGGAAATCCTACCTAAAAAAGGGTGATGCACTAGAAGATTGATCCACTCAACTTGGAACCTTGAACACTGAACAAACAAGGGAAAATGAAGACCTTCGATTTCAATCAATCACTTATGCATAAATATTTCATGAAGAGGTTCGATCCAATGACCAAAACATGAGGGAAAATGATGGAGAGAGGTCTGATACAAGACACTTTGCAGCCACATAACATCTACTTACAACTTCAACAAAAGACATAAAGAACACTTGACATGACCTGCATAAGGATAATTTAGCAACTACGTATGAATCAGAATTTGGGAAGGGAGAGAAATTTACCACGTGTGCAAATTGCTGAAGAAATATACACTATGCCAGCACTTGAAATCTGAAAGTACAGTCCTTCGATTGATTGAAAAGGTTACACAACTCACCAATGGCAGAGTCTGGTCTAGCCAAGAGAGGGATTCGATAATTTTTAATCAAGGCTAAAAGCCATTTTATAGAGAATTACAAAAGCCAAAGATTGAGGTTGAAAAATTGAAGAGAAGGATTTACTTAGGTTAACTCAAGGCTGACTTGGCCTTTCAATAAAATATGTTTTCTTTTATGTCTTTGCATGAAGCTTCTTGCGTCTGAGGAAGTGAACTTGTCTTTGTTCTGAACTGCCCACCTCTCTTTGCATGGAAATCTTTGCCAATGTCAATTTTAGAACTCTACGTGAGCTGCTTGATGCCGAGTTGGAACATTGAAACGCTGAGTTGGACGAAGAGATTATTCTCCTTCGCATGGAAAACTCCTAGTGAATGCGGCGTTTAGCAATTAGTCAACTCCAAATCTAGAACAATCAACTTGACATTCGAATTTGGAACTTCGGTTGAAGCTGAGTTGGACCCTCGGATGCATGAGTTGATCCGGAGATGAGCAGGACTTCAATAACCAGTCAATTGAGGCTTTGAATGGTTGATCGAAAATAGCCCCTACTTGCATGTATTTTACTATTTTGGTCTCCCTGTTCATGTCTATTTCTGGCGGGATTCTGTATTTGGATGTATTTTGTCTATATTTCCTCCGTTTGCCCTTTTTTCAACTTCCTGTCGCTTAATCCGAGGTCAACTTCTTGTGGTTTACTTGTTTCGGAAATTCTGGTTTTACCTTCGTTTCAACGGTTACTTCCCGCGGTCAAAATTTGACGTCTTGCGGGACGTCATCTTTTGGTATTTTCTCGGGCTTATTTCTTGTCAGGCCCCATAGTCTTCTTATTTCCTTCGAAATTTTCTGTTGACTTTACCTTTGATTTCCTTCGGTTTTATGCTTTCCAATTTTGCCGAATTTGTTCCTGCGGACTTTTGTTTTGCCCTGGCTTTATTTCCCTCAGAATTTTTTGTTTGCAACTTTTTTGAGGGAATCCTTCGGACTTATGGCTTATTACCTTTCCTTTGGAATTTTCTTCTCTGCCTCGGGCTTTATTTTCTGAATTAATCCTTCGGACAAAAAGTCCAAAGGAATTCCTTTGGACTTTTGTCCGAAGGTTTCCTTTTTTTAGTGCTCCCTTTTATTGTTGGCTTTATTCTGTTGTGTTTTTGTCTTTGTCTTCACCTGTTTCGGGCCTTTTCCCATGGATTTGTCTTCCTTGTAATCTTTCCGAATTTCTTTGGACTTTTTGTCCGAAGGAATTCCTTCGGGCTTTTTAATTCTGTCCTTTGTCTTTGCTCTTTCCCTGTTTCGGACTTTGCTGTCGGATTTTTTGGCACGGGCCTCTCCGAATTTCTTTGGGCTTTCTGTCCAAAGGAATTCCTTCGAACAAAAACCTTGAAGGAATTAATCCTTCTCTTTTTGAACTCCGACTGCCTTCAAAATGTCCTTCGGGAAAGTTGCAGTGGTCCTGTCACCGACCTAGTGCCCTCTGCAAGGGCTTCCGTCCCTCATTTGTGCATTTGTCAAAAAAATTGTAGGGCACCCGAGTTTTTTGCAGGGGTCCCGAATTTGTTCCTGTACCATCCTGAAGGGTAGGTGCCCTTTGAGATTGTTGAAAATGACCCTTCCGAAGGGTACCCTGCCCTTCGGGTTTCTTGAAAATGACCCTTCCGAATTAATCCTGACTTTTCCTTTTGCTTTTTTGGGTGGACTTTTGGCTTCTCCGAAGTATTCCTTCGGACAAAAGCTCTGAAGGAATTACTCCCTTTGTCTTAGGCCCTTTCCTTCGTTATTCCCTGCGGACTTTTGTCCTTAGCACTTCTCGGAGTTGTGTCCTTAGCAGAAGCCTTCTTTGATGAACGAAGGAATTCACCCTTTTGTAGCAAAGGCCCTTACCAAAGAAAAAAAAACAATGTATTCTTTCTTCCTTGGCTAGAGACGTGAACTTTCTAAATGGCAAGAGACAATCTGACTTGTGGAAGAATTGTCAACAATGTCATTAATAATCATCTTAATAACATACATCAAGCAAAGTAATAGAATCCGTCTACTACTATAGCAAAGTATACTAAACAAAACACTATTATACTACACTCAGCTATATCCAAGACAACAATAAGTCATAATAAGACATACACATAAACACTCATTTGACATGGCAACAACTAGATTAGCATAAACATCAAACATAAATTAAGATCACAACAGAAGTGTATAAGCAATCAAAGACATGCTAAAGCTATCTAAAACAACACTGATCAAAACATATTAATCTACTTGTGGTGTGTGCGTGGGTTTCTAGCCTTTCGCTTTGTGATCTCCCAACGCCTCCATCTACACTACTCTCTCTGATGATGCCCTCCCTCCGTCACACTCTAAGGGATGCATCTATCTTGCATCCACCTCACAACAATGAAGGTAGTTAGCCTAAAACATATAAAATTCATAATATACTGCTAAAATAACTAACAAACACGATCATCACGTACATAATATAAAAGTACAGCTAACTCCATAGCTAAATCAATCATGTAAATTAAGCAACATATAACTGCCCATAATCAACATATGAAATCAATCTTAACTAAACAGTAATTAGTCAACTAATAACCATAAAAATCCACGAATCAATAGATTATTATGCTTAGAGAGAAATCGGGATGTGACAACATTTTACCCATTAAAATCGCCGAATGCGGTGACTTAGCCTAGAAGTACTTCCAAAATACTAGAAATGTTATTTGAATAGGAAAATAGCACAGGGACCAGGACTGAGGTGTTGGGATGCATACCCATGGAATGTAGGCATGCTTACCCTACTAAAAAGGGAATGTCAAAGGCAACTGTCAATGCCTAAAAAAAAAAATTAATAATCATACTAAAAGCACAATAAATAAGTTACAAAAATAGATCACAATGCTACATGCTTTCTTACTATGACTAGTATCATGTCGATTCCGCTTTAATTTTCCCATATAAAATCACCGGAAGAATGCAAAATATCATTGCATATTCATATTGGGAGGTGATGACTCGAGGTAAACCATCTGACAATATTCAAAAGATCTGGTTTTTGCAAAAGAATATGTTATTCCTAAATCATATCACTTTTTTTTTCTGTTCGGGACCATGTCTAGATATAACCTTGGATATGCCTCAGATATATCTGTGGATTTTTGGATACATCCCGAATACAGCAGGGTCGTATCCAGATACTGCATATGCTGGGAGGCATATCAGATTAGTATCTATCCCAAATATGTACCTGAATTCGTATGGGATATGTCTGATACAGATATGGTAGAGGTATCCTAGCCTATCCTGTAAGTTAGCCCATAGGGTTTGAGGAGTTCACTTGGCATACCTCAAAGATTTTACTAGATTAGGCCATAGTGCTCCTCGGACTTAAAAACAAAAATCCAAATGTCTTGAGGGGTTCACATAATAATTTCCCCCAGTGACTTCATGAATATCATCACCCAGAGAAGCACTTAAGCAATATCTCAAATCTAATAGAGTACAGCAGCAATAAATTTACCCCAAAATATTTTTTTGATCTTTATAGCAGTCAGAACTCAGTTTTTTTTCAGTCAGTTACATTAATTCATGGTCAAAACACATAGAATGGCCAAATGTACTATAAAGAAGTCAAATTAGGTAAAACATAACTTATTTAGTAGGTGAACTGGACAAACATTAGTTAAATGTCAACAGCAAGCAAATTGTCAAAAGAACAGAGAATCAGTCGACACAAAATAAAATTCGTCAATGCAGCAGTCAAAACAGGAAATCAGATCTTTGCTGATGTCACAGACGTTGGCACTAGTGTCAACATTACAAAAATCTTGTGTATCCACAGTCTGTTCTTGAATCCTTCTTTCTCTTAATGATGATCATTAATGAAGTCTTTAAATTGCATGCTATTTACAATGTGGAAATTAATGAGATGAAAAACAAAAAAGTATTTGGTGTGGATTATCCTACATTGACAGTGATTGTGAGATAAATAGGCTTATAAGGCCTTAATACACCACAATTGTTGCCAATTTGGAAGCAGACTATAGGGTGGAAGTTGATGCGTTATCATCCTCCTCGTCTGTGGGACTAACATTAGAGTTTTTTGTGTGCTCTGTGGGTCCTTTTGATTTGTGATTATTACCAATGTACACAAGAAAGGTCACAGAAGAAATGACTACTCATGAGAAATAGGTCATTGAAGGATGACTTGAGTATTACAGATTACATGCAATTAAAAATCATACAAAATAAAAATATCTAAAAAATGTTGCACTTCGGAAACACCAATTACTTAAAAATAAAAAAGTGTTGGGTGTGAATCTTCCTACATTCATAATAATTGTGAGACAATGTTGCTTATAAAGGCATTGCATGCACCAAAAGCTTTGCCAATCCTCCTCTTCGTTACTGATGATGCTTATAGGTGCTTGTTAGCTTTGTGGAGCCCCCCTTGCATTGTGATTATTACCAATGTACACGAGAGAAAGGTCATAGAAGAAATGACTGCTTATGAGAAACACATTATCAAAGGATGAGTAGAATGTTAACTTCTACCCAGTTAAAAATTCTACAAAAAATAAAAAAATATCTAAATAATGTTGCACAGTGGAAACACCAATTACCTTGAAAATAAATGCATTCACGAGTGCCAAGTAGCCAAGAGATAAACATTTAAATCAGAATTTCAATAAATTAATCTCAAGGGGAAAATGCGTACACAATAAACTTACCTCCCAATGTGTTTTAAAATTTCTTAATGATATTTGGGCACCCTTTTAACATATTCCTCCACAAGAAAAGCTTCCTAAAAATATGTCAAGAGGTAATACCCTTTTTATTTTCCATATGGAATTGGCCTTCTTATGGCAAAGACATACTGGAAGTGAGAACTAGCAACTGCAAACTTGATATCTGTCCCTTACAAGGTTTGTGCATCAAGAATATCCGAATTGGATGCTCTCTTGGAACAGACGCCTCTGAATATCCTAATTCTCAATATCATTTACAATTATGCTGCATGCACAAAATTCATAGGAAATAACAAAATAATTTCAATTATTGTGGTGACTATGTAGCAATATTTGACTCAAATTTCTTGAATCCAACCTTGAAAACTGTTTTTTTAATGCATGTTAGTCTTGGACAGAGCCACTACGAATCTCCATCAATGGAAACTCTCTGAATATTTTGGAGGTCAACATAGGTCTGGTACAGGTGATACACCTGTGTTTAGTACGGAGCAACAGCAATCAGCTGTCAATTGAAAAATAGAGCTGGCAGAATTAGAGGAAGGATTGTTTTTCTGGGGAGGTGTCAAGTATCTCAACAACTTTCTCTTGTACGAACTTAGTACTCCATGTTAAAGAACCATAGACAAGCAAGGGCTCGAACGTAGGACCTCCCAGGTGCACTTCAGGGGGCTATAGTACTGAGCTACTGCCCCTCCTTACATTTGAGATCTGATGGCGTGTGGATTAATCATCTAACACTCCACAGGTAGAGATGACCAACCCAGGCGAAGCATTCATTTTTACAACAAAAGAATCAAGATAATCTTTACAAGCCTGTCCCTAAGGGTGTAACCTGGAGAGATTGCTCCAGATCATAATGGAACTCATAACTTTGTATGCGTCAATATGAGTCCTTAACCAAAAGATTTGAATGGGTAATTCAACAAATTTGCCAAAACCAATGCATTTCTATAGAACACAATTCAGAACCTTATGGTTATGCACAATGAATTGGCATGCAGAGACCAGGCTCTGATATCAATTGTCATGTTTCATAGGCAGAGAAAGGGCAGAAATCCTAAGCATAATTTCCATAATGCTCACAGAGACTCGGAATAAAAAATGTTATTCACTAATACTAGAATGCATGTAAATGAGAGAACAAATTCCTTTCTAGGAAGGTACCTCTACTAGCTGAATGTCACCTTTTGCTAATTGAAGGAATCTTCTATTAAGGAGTTATAAAATTCAAGGCCACCTGAATGCAGAGTTACAAATATAGTCAGTCCCAACATGTTATATTAACATCAAATGTTATGTACACTAACAAAAACTACAGCATAATGAACACGTACTAATAATCAAAGTGCCCAATAATAGCCTTTTTTTTTTTGGTAATCAGATGATTTCCCTGCTTTTGTGTCATAAGCCAATGTATTGACAGTATAATTGTATTTTTTTGAAAATCATTCTGTAAATGTTTTTGTAGTATTCTTTATCATTTTTTTTGATCGGTAAATAGAGGGTTGGGGGCTCCCCCACCCATTTTTTATTCATTTTTGAATAAAACACCTAAATGTTAAAAGTTTTCATTTGTGCAGGTTGTATCTTGGACAATTGCTTTCCTTGTAATTATTATCAACGGGTACCTTTTGGTGGACTTTTTTGCAAATGAACTCGTCAGTATCTGGGTTACGATAATATTGATTGCCATAATGGTTGTTTATATCAGTTTTGTCATATATTTGGTTGTCCAAGCAATGAGGTCAGATGAACCACGCATGACATTTGCTAAACTACTCCACTGAGGCAGGTAATTGCTACTCTCCCTCGGTTCATTCTGCAGATTGAAAAAATTAAATATCTGTTGAAAGAACTTTACTCATGGAAAATTCATTATATTACTTATTTAATGTTCCCAACTATTATTGTCTACCTTTCTTTAGTTGGATGTGATAGAAATTCTGCTGGACTTTTGGTGGCTCATGATATGTTCAGCAGACTTTTATCACTTTTTATAAGCAGTGCTAGAAAACTGGTCCTTTAAGGATGATCTTAAATCTGGTGGGTCAATGGAGATTCCTAAAGTTTTTCCTTTCATGGTAATGCTTTCTAGGAGGCTCCTGTTTTAGTTGAGCTGGGGTATGTCCACAACATGAATGGAGGTTTGTTCTTTCTCTTCGTCCACCTCTCAAATTGTTTCTCAAAAGTTATCCACCTCACTACTGTCTCCTCAATTTCAACATATCTACTTGATACCTTGTCATCTTCACCAACATCGACATCCTTTAATACATTTTCCTTGGCCTCTTTGCTGCAACTATATCCATGTCTTCTGCGCTAAATTTACCTGTCTTTTGCAACAATACTTTCCTCAATTTCAGCCAAGCCTTCGTCTTGCAGCCATAACCCACTTTTTTTTTCATTTTTAGTTGCATGCACTTCTTCAGTTTCAGTCGTAGTTTTCCATCTCCACTGATGATATTTGTTTCGATGTCAACTGCAATTTTTTCAACAACTTCCAGCATTTGGCAGATCAAATACTAGACCGTTTAAAGCCCAACCCTTTAAGGGTCTCAAGTTAGTGGACGGTAAATGGTTAAATATGGAACAATAATGCATGCAAAAAATTGTCACTCAGGACTGTCGAAATAAGAAGTTTATTTTGAGCATAACGGGAAACTGTAAGGAATTAGATGTTTAATTTTTCAACATAATTATCTAATGTTTTTCCTTCATAGAATAAGACCTTTACTCAAATGTACACAAATATTCTAGAAGATTTTTAATTGATCTTTGTAAATTTTGGCAAATATAATTAACTTAGTGATCTGGATCCCAGGGGATACCTAGTGAACAATACTCCTATTTTTTTGAATTCAGATGTATTATAAGTGGAAGCAGACTACAAGAAGGAAACACAAATAGAAATAACAGCTATCCACAAGACAAAAAGCATAGTTACCTAAGTCTTGGGGATGTGGGGACGTGGGAAAGGGGTTTCTGGTATGGCAAAAAAAATTCCGTATTTTGGGGATGGCGGGGGGAAGCCTATTAAAATAATATATGTTTATTTCCGAAAATGGGCTGAGATGCCGACATTATATGTAATTCAGTGATTTCATGTGAATGCTGCCTGTTGAGGCATGCACAATTTTTTTTTTAGGGGTTTAAACTTTATTTAATATTTATTAGGGTAATTTCAAGATTAGGGCTCAATGTTTTTGTGAAAACAACTACTCTTTTTGGGGTGGGGTGGAGGTGTTTTAAACTAAAAGTATCAGAAATTTTAAAACAGATTGGGGATGTCTCCTCCATGTCCCCAGGTTCCCAAAACGTTCGGGACATCACCAAAATCTAGGGGACGAGTCCCCGTGTAACACTGTCAAAAAGAAAGATGTGGAAGTGAAACAGAGTTTTTGTTAATCGGACTATTCTATACATGAATCCTCCCGAAGGAGATGAATGGTCTATTTCCTTTCTAAATCAAGTAACACATTTATACAAACATGTACAATAAGAAATGAAGAGACATCAGTGGAAGATGGAATGTTTCATCTTCCAATGGGTATTACGTATTACAAGGTTGGATCTACTCTCCAAAACTGTTGGTGTCGGGTAGACAAGCTTGTCATAAGGCGGCCATGAACGGTCAACTTGTCAGGGCCATATCTCCTTTGTTATTGCTCTGATTTTCTATTGTCGCCACATTTCAGAAATGGGAACTATGTGATCAGGCCAAACATACTGGCTATGCCGCTATGCCATTACACTGTGCTCTTAAATTTGGAACTTTCTCTGGATTGTTGTATCTCGGTCATCATAGATCTTTTTTTGATTTTTTAAATCATATAGAAACAGCCATCCGGATAGAGCCAAAGCAACTTTAGTGCTCTGCGCTACTGCCTCGAAGTTGAAATTCTTCTTCGTTTGCTCAGAATTGCAAAGTGCTCTTAGAATTCTGTCCTGAGCTGACACTTGTATCATATAAATAATAAAATATCAGCAAATATTTTAGGAAAAATTACACTGTTTAAGGAATATAGTTATCGAGGAAATGGTTTAAAAAAAAATACATGGAGTGTAAAATAACCCATAAAGTTGTCCTTGAAGACGATTGATACATTGTAATAGATTTTGCTTAGTTTTGTGAGAGTAGTGGAACTGAAAAGAGATCTACTTTAGTTATCATGTAAGCATCTTCCTTTAGAGAAAACATGGTATTTGGAAGAGATGCCACGCCCTTGTATTGGTATTTGGGAGTCCCCATGGTTGATTTTCTGTACATGGAATGGGATGGGTCCTATACAAAGTTGCTAGTCGATGGGAGCCCGCACAAATTATAATTATAGGTCTTGTTGATAAGAGTATAGTTATACCCCTTCGCGAATATTGATTTTGGTTCATGTATGCTATTCATCAACTTTTGAATCAATCATCTATATGCAACTGGGTGGTGCTGCATCATTCTTTGCTTACAGAAAGACTCGCTTCTATGTGAAGAAGCAAGTAGACAAAGACTGGGTTCTATGTGAAGAAGCAAGTGGAATAAGCATATGCAATGAGGACCTTATCTTGTCTCGATAGCCAAGGGAAGCGCATAATACTATAAATCACTTTTGCATGTTTGTGGCCATCCTAAATTATGACTATAAGACAAGACATGGTGCTAGCAATTAAGATGTGTTATAATCCCATTTCGTAAGTCAATAGGCATGATTGACTTGAGTTTTGATATATTTCTCTCAGATTCTATCTCCCAGTATTTGACCTCACAATTGCAGCGCTTGTAGAACCTTAATTTTATAACTGAAGCTTTATTTAGCATTCCTTTTGGAGTTTTCATTCAGATCCTTTTCAGTTCATATTATTAAGTAAATTTAGTTTATTAGTCAACTAATTGATTTGGATGAGAAACAAAAGCGTGTGCACAACCCGTCCGGTCAACGTTCATTTTTATTTCTTTTGGATGCTAAGAGTGCTAATTGTTTTTGAAAATTCCAGTTGATCGTGCATATTTATACTCAGTGCGCTTGGGTCAGTTATTTTGTCAGAATGTTTTTACATGTGATTGAATTCTTTCCAATTATAGTTACGTTGAAATATTAATTGTCACGAATGAGCACAAATGTGTGTCTATGTCTGTAATCACAATGAACGTTTTATATCATTGATTGTGTCATCTGCGATTATTTTATTTTATTTTTTAACTGATAAGCACATATTATGTTGAGCACATCCACTCTTTGGGTTCTTAAGTATCAAATGTTTCTTGTTGTGCAGGGTGGGAAAAACCAATGCACTTATATTTATACCTTCGTCTCAGCGAGGACAGCCATATAATTTTGAATTTTGAGAGGGTTATGGGAAACACCCATTAAATTTAAATTTGCTATGTGCATGGTCTTATTAATTTGTATTATTAATATTCACTCAGATGATAGCTGCCACCATTCTGTATATATCTGTGCTGAGCCGCCCAACATTGATAGCATAAGCCATTTAGCAATGTCATATTTAATGGTTGAATTTTCGTCTACTTCAATGATCTTTTTTTCAATGCTTGCATCTCCACTCAGTCGTGTCATCACTCTAGTGTTTACACTGTCTTAGTTGTTACTTGTGGGTCACCTAAATTTAACAAACTCTACGTGTTCTATTTAGGTGATTAGTTTATTAACAAATTTAAATGATACAATTTCAGCAAAATCAAGACACTTGTTGAAATCTATAGTAGGAATACTATTATACATGATTAAGGTGGTCACTTTAGCCAATCTAGCATTTCTTTCCATCACTTCACTAGATGTTTCACTTTTACCGAACACAAATGAAATAAACAATTTAATCAAGGTATCTTGATTCAGTAGGCCTTTTAGTAAATGTGGCGAAAGCATTGCATTATTACAAGTAATACAAATAAGAACAATGTTTAAATGAAATTACGAATTAGATTAATACAGTAGTTAATTTATATGAATACAAAATTAGCATATTAATTTAATTATATTTTAGTATTCATTCAAGGTTAACATTGGTTTATGGGACTCGTAAAATACAAAAGAAAAAATAAATCTAAAAAAGTATGCGAAAATCAAAATAGTTAAAAAATGTTGACATGTCTTTCCGATGATGGTGTAAGATTGCTAAAAATAATACATACTTAATTTGGTACAAACCCCCTTAAGTAACTTGTGTTTGGAAATTATATGGATAAAATAAAAAATCAATAAAATTACATCATCATCATTATTATTAAACAAATTGACACTTTAATGAAGTTATATGGGTAAATACTAAGAATAACAATCAATAAAATTATACAAATAAAATTAACATTTAAATGAAATTAAAATTACATAAATACAATTAACACATTTGTACGAACCTTAAAATGGTTTCTAGGTATTGTATATTTAAAAAATGTTTATATACTTGTTGATTATTAATTCAAATTTATTGATATATTTATTGATTTTTGATGGTGTTCGTATCTTCTCGTAACACCACCTTGATATCGCTCTCTCTTTTACCTCTTTCCTCCCTCATGCGGCTATGTCCACAATGTAATTAACACTCATGCCCCACTAGGAGTGTTAATGACATTCTTAAACCATTTGGTGTGGTCTCTTCTTGGTTACCAATAAAATCATCATAATTTGAATGTAATTTGTATATGAGTACATAAGCATCATATTTATCTAGTTTAAAGAAATTTTTTATCATAAAACATTCATCTTATTGTTTACTAGAATCTAGTGACCACTTACTAATATTTTAGAGGAATCAAGCAATCATTAGAACATTTATTAAAGCATACAAGTTTATGTTAGACATATTGTACAATATTCGGATTTTGCATACTATTGAAAATATTTCAATTATGAGGTTTATTGTTTTTGGTATTATTATTGTTTAGGACCTTGACAGATATTTAGATGGTTTACTATAGGCCTCGAAACACATGTTTTCCTCAAACATTTAGGAATTGCTATCCATATAGGGCAAAAAGAATAATATATTTTGCAGGAGGTTAGTGTGGTAGCACGAAAAATCGGAACTAGACAAACGTAGAAGTCAATTTTTTTTTGGTTTTTTTATCATTTAGGAGCATCATTAATGCTTTGGTCATTATCATGAGTGGGATTAACTCTGTTAGGAGTCTTATTTGTTTTTTTTGTTAAATTTATAAGTTAGGTTTATGTCAATTTGGAGCACGAATTTCCATTGCAAATTTCCACGATTGTCACTAGAGCTTGCAATAAAATATATACGCCTCTAAACCTTATATGATTACCCTATCTAGTTTTGGAATTATTTAATTAGACTTATATTATTCCCCAACACATTTTTAGCCTAGTTACAAGTAATTGAGTATTTGTGTAGGAATTTAGTTAAAATCTATTTACCCATATATATATATATATATATATATATATATATTCTTAAAATCTTAGGGCCGTTGTATGGTGTGTATGTTCCATGTTTGACCTCAATTTATGCCACCAAATTTGATTAGATCAAAGAATCCAATTGAGAAGTGCTACAATTAATTGAGAATCTATTGATTTTATTAGAATTCCTTTGCTTAATTCTATATTTAGTTTGAAACAGAAAATTTTATCTGAAAATGCTTTACTTCAACTACGATTAATTCAGAGCTTATTCATTTTATTGAAATTTCTTTGCTTAATTCTAGATTTAGTTTGAAAAATAAAATAATATTTAATGCTATTTCAAAAATTGTACCTTTTGTTGTAAATTTTGGGAATGATGTGCATTTGAATGATAATATGTGAATGGATTCAAAATTGATAAGGTGCATGTATGTGAAGTTGATTATTGTCACATCCAATTTTTATTGGCATTAAAAATAGAAGTGATTAGTGTAACTAATGATTAATGCTAACACATGATTATTATTGAACGTTTATTCCAAGGAAATGGATAGACTGGTAACATATTAACAAGTCGATTTGTTAGATTTATTCATTGATTTTATTACACAACTTAATTTATATTGTTAGCATCAAATGAAATTGACTTTCTTATTTTGCTTAGCCTCAAATGAAATAGACTAGCTTATATTGTTTATTATCAAATGAAATTTGACTACTTATATTGTTTAGTGCCAAGAGGAATTGATTAGCTTATATTGTTTAGCGTCAAATGGAATTGGCTAGCTTATATTGTTTAACATCATATAAAATTGACTTGCAAACATCAAAATGGATTTAATTTGCTTAAGTTGATTAACACCATAATGTTTTCATTGGCTTACTATTTAATGTTATATAAGATTGACATGTTCATTTGATCGAATGCCAAATAAAATTTGTATGCTTATTAGATTGAATTTCAAATATGACTGAAACATTTGTTTGACTGAATGTCAAATGGAAATAACACATTTATTTTGATTCAATGTTAAATGAGAATTGATTTGTTTTAGTGTCAAAGCATATTTGACTTGTTTATAAGTACTAACGACAAATGGATTGAATTATTATATTGTTTTAACGTGTTAATAATTGATTAACAAGAATTGATTGATTTGGTTATATGGTATGTTGTCAAATTGAATTTACTTGGATATTTACAATAGCGTCAAATGGATTTGACATGCTTAATTGTTTAGTGTCAACTGGGTTCGATACACTTTTACTATTTATATTTAACAAATTTTCTTGACGCTTATATTGAAAATTATTATTGAATATTTTAACCTTGTTTGACCACTTGATTGGTTTTGTTGAGTGTGGTTGTAGCACAAGTATCTTCCCCTAAAAAGATGGAGGGTATCATCGTTTAGGGATTGATAGTTGTGATTCCAGAGGGCAAGAAAAAGAATGGTTAGTACACAATGTTGAGTTCCAAATTGACAATGAACCTTCTTAGAGCCCTTTCCTATCCCTAGGAATAGGTAGGTAGTTAGTTTATGACTTTGTTTTGTTTTATTTCTTTGTTTTTCACACTAGCGTCAATTCACGCCAAGCATCAAGCGACTAGCGTCCAACGTTAAGTGTCAAGTGTATTAATTTTTTACACTTATTTTTGTTTTGCCACATATCATGCTTTTGTGGTAAGCTTTATGAGAGACTTTCTTGAGGTCATTAAATAATTATTTTGCTTTAATGCTTGCACGATAGTCACAAAGTGTCGTTGAGAACATAGAAAATGCCAATCAACTTGAAGTCGATAACAAGCCTTTAGTTTCAACGTGTAGGTATTTGTTTTAATATCAAAATTGAATATATATATATATATATATATATATATAAAACTCTTGTTAATTGAATAGCAATTTCATAATTGAATAACAAAAGTAAGGTGAAGAAGATGCTACCATGCGAAAATTGGACTCACATTTAATATGTTAAAATATGAGACGTTTTTCAACATCCTAAAATAAACAAAAATGCCATACATTTAGAATTTTCTCATGGATATTATTTTAGCCATTGATGATAAATATTGGATTTTAATTTTATCAACGTCATTGAGACTAAAATAGCCTTGGAACTCAATCTAAAGCTTGACATGCAAGGCATTTGAAATTTAATATTTTAATTTAAATAAATATAGGTTAATATGAGAATTTAATAATTATAGAAATACAAAAAAGGTGCCACTTCACAAGACAATATGAAATTTGAAACTATATTTTAAACTCATAATTTAAACTCATGTTATAACTAAAACTAGGGCAAGATGTAAAATAATGATAAGTTAAAAATAGTACATGCAATAATTAAAAAAGAATTAATTGTATAGTGTTTGAAAATTTGTATCTACCTGTCTCATGAAGGGTATGACCACTCTTATAGGGATGAGAGGTGTGTGGGGGATCCAAAAGGCTCTCTGGTTAGAGGTAAAGCTTTCGATGACACTCTCCCTTTCAACTTCTTATATAATACACTTGGCTTCAATGATGATCTCCTATATTTTTGGTGTTCATATTGAGAAGACTTACTGATTTAGTGTACCTATTATTGATAGAAGATTGTATTTTATTGTGAATATTTTGAAAAAGATATATTCTATTATGTATTACTTTTTAGATATACCGTGGACATTGATGCATTTATGAAATTTGTACATATTGGGTATTCATTTTATGATCATAATTTTGGAAAAGAATGAATATGAATATTGATTCATAGATGATTTATCTCCTTATTGCAAATGGATAGTTATTCTGATTATGAAAGAAATGCATGTTTATGTGAACATGTACTTTGCTTTCATAGCGAATTAATTTGGAAATATTGTTGAACTTAATATGTTATTATGAATGTTTTAGAAGTAATTAAAACTAATTTACACTTTTCATTGTACTTTCCTTCAAATCAACTATAGTAGATTATTTATAAACACAAAAATTTAGGATTAGTTAAGGAACCTTCAGAAGGATGATTGGAACTGCACAAAAATAAAATAAAAATCCAAGGCATTTTTCCGATGTCCAACTGAATGGGTTATTACATCGTGCTATTAGAGCTTAGGTTCAACACCCAGGCCTAATGTGCTTATTCACATTTTTTAGTGCATATTGTTGGTCCTCTAAAGAAAACATGTTTTTAGACACAAGCTAACAAGGATACAAACTAAGATAGACCCATTGTCATTCCCTAAACAAAAGGAATATTTTTGTATGTAAATAAATAATCTTATATTCTTCTAGAGCATGAATGAATCTAATTGAGGGAGCGTAGTCAAAATAAGACATTAATGTATTCATGGGTCTGGTGAATGACAAAATGACATAAATATCATGCAATGGATAGTAGAACTCCACTCAAATATGAGGTTGTTGGAACTGATCTCACAAGACCTAAATTACAAGTTGGAGTACTAGAATTAAAAACCTAACAAATGGTATCTAACAAGTTAGTACCAATTCTATTCAACAAATAACCTTACATTAATTTTGGAATAACTTTACTAGTAAAACAAGTTTGATTAAAAATTGAGGAGTGTTAAGTAGATAACAAACATGAATCTTGTAACTTGGTTGGCTTAAAATAACATTCTAACATTCTTGTATAAAATACATATCCCATTTTTATCAGGAGTGGTAGTGGTTGTTTCAAGTGTTGCATTTATGGGAAGAAAGATGGAATATTGTTGCATGACATTGTTGATTTAATGTACTAATGGTTGCGATGAAGTACCAAATCTTTGTGTTGATATAGTTATAACTCATATTACATAATCTTAAAATGCATTAATGGATTTGAATGAAATCCTGAGAAACTCTGGTAGTTTGCATGTAGATGCACCTAGTGGTAGTTGCACATTGGGATGGAAGTGTCATGTGCAATTGTGGGAAGTTTTGATTGATTTTCGTAGTTTTACTTTAAGGGCAATATTTATAGGTAATTGGTATGCTTAGATCATACTATGGAGACATAAAATTTCAAAATGAGCCATGCTCGTCCTTTGAAAATATAAAAATTGGTGCTTCTCATTATACCTGGTGTTTACAAACTATGTGGAGGTTTGACAACTCCTTGTAGGACTTTACCTTATTAGCTACATTGATGTTATGTGCATAAATATTTAATATTATTACTATCCTGGGAACTTGGAAAATACATACAAGTATTTCAAAAAATTGAAGGCTAAGTTGTTAATCATTTCATTCTACTACTTGTAAGATACTATGTAAGGTATTGATAAACTTTTTGTTTTCTTCTTGTAAAGTAATAAGAATCGTAGTGATAATTTAGGTCTAAATAGTTAAAGTCTTATAGTTACAATTGCCATGGATAAATATCTTCGTGATCCATGAAATCTTGGTTGTTACAAGCTTTTAGATTTGGAGAGTTCGTAAATAAACTAGTTGTGCTTTGCTCAATTGCATCCTCTGGTAGGGGTAAGATTTATTTGAATGCATTATGAAAATTTTCCAATATGGATTAAGTTAGAATGAAATGCACAATGTGTACTTGGATGGAACAAGTCCTTTTAGATAATGAGAACCACCTGTGTATGTTTGGAGATAAGAACTGAGTATTCAAAGACATTGTTATAATCTGAAAAGGGGTAGTTAGACTCAAGTTATAGCTACCTTTCTTATCCATGTGTTTCTATTTGATGCAAAGGGTGAGTCATTTTTTATTAGGACATGTAACTTTAAGTGTCCTCAATCATATTGTTGACCTTAAAAACAAGAACATGAACTAGTTTTTTATATATATTATGTTCTTGATAATGAGAACCACCTGTGTATGTTTAAAGATAAGAATTGAGTATTTAAAGTTTGTTATAATTTGAAAAAGGGGCAATTGGAATTTTAGGTTATAACCACCTTTCCTATCCATGTGTTTCTATTTGATGCATAGGGTGACTCATTGTTTATTAGTATGGGTAACTACAAATGCCCCCTGTCATATTGTTGACCTTAAAAACAAGAATGTGAACTAGCTTATTTTATATTATTTTCTTGAATGTGAGGGATATTTTACTTTGACTGGTATAATAAGACCTGAGCCCATAGAAGATGGGTTATGGACTTGTGAAAACCTTCATAAAGGCTCATTTGAGCCATGCAAACCCTATACTAGGCATGATGATGAATGTGAAAAGTTTGTTGACTAAAGGACATGTGGTGATAATGGACTAAAGTTGAATTGGTATTTTCGAAGGAAATCTTTTCCCTCACTATATCAGAACAAGGGTAAGAGGTGTTGATGTTACATTCTTGATATACAAATTCATTAATCAACATTATGTAACTGTCGAGGTCCAATATGAATTTAGCGGAAGTCTTTCTTTAAGTTAAGGTAGTCACACAAAATATTGCAAAACATGTATGATAACATTTAAATATCATCCTTTAAATATGAGAAGAGATGAGCACTGAATAGACACTTCTTCCCAGACTTGATAAGGACAATGAAAAATTTTCTCTAAGTGACATGAAAACCTCCAAAACTTATATAAAGTAAATAAAAAATTATTCCAATTTGGATCTTCACATGATATTTAGATGTGAATCAAAATGTTTTGCATATCCAATTGGTACATGAACTTCTATTTGTATTTGAAAATCTTATTGTACTCTATGAAAATTCAGATCTATTGAATGCTAATGGTAATTTTCTCTTTTGTAGCTTATGAAATAACAATTACCATTGAAGTTTGTGCAACTTGATATAGTAAGAGATAATCCTTACTGCTTTGTTTTTTAATTATGAGTGATTTTCTTTGAATGACACTTATTGAAGGAAGGAAATAATACTATTACAATTGTATATTTGTTGTGTTTATATTAACTTAGAGAAGTGAATAGGCTATGATATCAAAAATTTGACCAAGTCTTTTGAGATATAGAGGGCAATACTATAATTAAACCCATTTCAAAAAGAAAAATTAGAAAAGTAAAGGTAACAAGGACATGATATGCTTAATACCATAGCAATGGTAAGAACCTGGTCATTTACAAGAATTCTTAAGTCAATGAGCTTTTATTGAATTTTTAGGTTTGGATTGCCTTAGAGACTATTTATCATGATCTTTGATGTGTGGAACATCATGACAAAGGAGACTAATTCCTTAGGTGGAAAGACATAATCATAATAAACCTTGTTGATTTGTGAATCACAAGTCACATGGAGTGATGAATACTGATGGACAATCTCAAAATAGTTTACTTGAACTTAGACCTAGAATGAATGTTGCAAATTTTATAGCAAAATGCTAGAAATGGAAAAAATATATAGTTGTACATAATTTTTTTTTAAAAATCTCTATGGGGCTTGTGGAATTGAATATAACATGGTTGATAGAAAATATGGATTAAGAGGAATATTTTAGGGAAGTATGTTCCTAGTTGATGGATTTTTTTAGAATAAGTTTTCCTTGAAGGTGAAATTAGATTTCAATTGCATTCAAGTTGAAAATTTATCAGTTTATATCAAGATCGGTAGGAACTTTTTGATATCCCAAGAGTTGTGAACTCATAATTTACACCGATTTTTACTCTCGTTTAGCAACAAGATTGACTTGATTATAAATTGATTAAGCATTATTGCATAAATATATCTCTAATAATTTATTGAGAGAATTTTTAGGACCAAGATTTGGGATTTGCCCTGGTTTAAATTTTTTTAGGTTGTTGAAATTTTCAAGTTTTCTTGCAAAATTAGAAAAAATTCTCAATACAAAGTGTAATAGGACCAAGGCATTATTTAGAAATACTAAAAAATATAACTTGAGTAGCAGTCTATGAGACTTTTCCTTACTTAGATAATGATTTTTGTAGCCACCGAGATGATGTATTTTTCAAGGAGGAGATGTTACATCCCATTTTCCCATGCATCCAAAATATAAGTGATTAGTGTAACTAATGATTAATGTTAATAAGTGGGTTTTTTAGATTTATTCATTGCTTTTATTATACAACTTGAATTATATTGTTACCATCAAATAAAATTGTCTTGCTTATATTGCTCAATGTCAAATGAAATTGACTAGCTTATATTATTTAGCATCAAATGAAATTGACTAGCTTATATTATTTAGCATGAAATGAAATTGACTAGTTATATTGTTTAGTGTCAAGTGGAATTGACAAGCTTATAATTTTAGTGTAAAATGAAATTGACTAGTTTATATTATTTAAAATCAAATATAATTGAATTACTAATGTCACAATGGATTGGATTTGCTTATGTTGATTAACGTTAGATTGTTTTGATTGGATTATACTATTTAATGCCAATTAAGATTGACATGTTTAATTGATTGAATGCCAAATAAATTTTACATGCTTATCAAATTAAATATCAAATATGATCGACATGTTTATTTGATTGATTGTCAAATAAAAATAACACACTTATTTTGATTCAATGTAAAATGAGAAATAAATTTTAGTATCAAACATATTTTATTTGCTTATAAATACTAACATCGAATGGATTGAATTATTATATTGTTTTGATGTGTTAATAACTAATCAATGACAATTGATTGATTGATTATACAATATAATGCCAAATTTAATTTACTTGGTTATTTAGAATAACGTCAAATGGAGTTGACTTATTTATTTGTTGGATGTCAATTAGATTCAACACACTTTTATTATTTACATTTAAAAAATTTATTCGACTCTTATATTGCAAATTATTATGGGATATTTTAACCTAGTTTAACTACTTAATAGGTTTTGCTGAGTGTGTGTTTGTAACACATGTTTCTTCCCATAAAAATAGGAAGGAATCATTGAGAGAGATTGATAAATGCTATTTTTGAGGACAAGAAAGAAAATGGTTAGTACATAGGTTTGAGCTACAAATTGAGAATGAACCTTCTTAGATCCCTTCAGTACCCATGGGAATAGACAAATAGTCTGTTTAAGACTTTATTTTGTTTTTTTCACTAGTGTCAATTAACACTAAACATTAAACATCATGAGTCAGACAATTAGCACAAAGCGTCAAGCATTACATGTATTAAATTATTTTACACTTTTAGTTTTGTTTAGCCGCATAGTAAGCTTTATGAGAAACCTTCTGGAGGTTGTTAAATATTTATTTTGCTTTAACACAAAGCATCAATGAGAATATCAAAAATGTCGATCCACTTGAAGTGGATAACAAGTCTTTAGGTTCAACTTGTAGATATTTATTTTAATATCAAATTGAATATTTGAAATATAGAAGAAGTTTGTTTGAATAATTAAAAAAATAATATTATTATAATGAAAAGTGAATATATATACTTTATATATACTTGTTAATTGGATAATATTTTTACAATTAAAATATAAAAATAGCGTCAAAATGATGCTAACCTGTAAAAGTAGATATTATTCATATGAGATAATTTTAATAGCCTAAAATAAACTCCAAAAAAAAAAAAAAAGGTACTTAAACTTACCTCATGCATCTTATTTTAGTCATAAAAGAATAAATATTGGACATGAATTTTATTAATGCCCAATAATGTTAGAACTCAAAAAAATCTGGACATACAAAACATTTGAAATTTAATATTATAATTTAAAAAAACATAGGGTATTATGAGAAAATACAAAACACAAACCACCTTGCACGTCAATAGGAAATTTGAAACTATAGTTTAAACTATCAATTGTTGAATACAAGAGTAGAGTGAGTGAGTTTGGGGCAAACAATTAATTGAGAGTTCAAATAAATTATGAGTTTTAGATTCAGGCACTCTTTTTTCTCTCTTAAAAATATCTTGTTGAGCTTATTTTTATAGTTAATAAATAATAAATATCTCAATTGTCAATTGTTGAATACATTTTGGCATTTAGAATGAAATATCATATCTATTGCTGAAGCATTCATATTAAGGAAATATTAATTTTAGGCTCAAATTGGAAATGCCATATCTATAATTTATAAAAAAATAAAATAGTTTTTAGTTGTGTGATGCTTTTCCTTAGGTGTTTGAAGTTGATTTTATGGTCTGGTATTGGCTGCATAAAACTCACCTTAGATTTGAGATTGGATATGTAGTGTATGGCACTTCCATCTCTTCAACAACATTATTATATACTGATAATATTTGGAATGAAAAAAAATATTATAAAGAAATATATATTTTGTCGAAATAGATTTGAAAGGAATAAAATTATGTCCCTGATTTTTAAGCCAACCACCTAAGCTAGACACCTTACATAAAATGCCAATAAAGTGGCTTCCAATTAAAGTTTATAACAAGTTAATATATAAATTTAAATAAAATAAAATATTAAATTACATAGTGGAAAGTATGAAGTGTAATATATAATATAGACATTATGACGTTAAATTGAATTAGTATGATGGACGTGATCTTAAGAGATAGAAGTAGCATTGGAACATGATTGAAGATTTAAAAAAAATACCATTGACAACTTTGTAATATGAACAAGGAACATAAATATATATATATATATATATATATATATATATATATATATATATATATATATATTTGGGAGAATTGATGTTCAAATTGATATCGTTATGACTTTTTTACTCTTGAAACATAAAACCCAAATTTTATTATTTATTATTATTTGAAATTATTCTATTATTATGTTTTAATTATACATTTATTGACTTAGAAATAGATATGAGAGTGCTCCAAAAGGGTTCACTATTGGTGATGCATATATAATTTATCATTTAAAGAATTAAATTATTATTGAACAATTATTGCACCATTACAAATGAAATCTTGAAACTATTTTATTATTTATGAAACCCTCAGTGAAACATGAGTCAGATACAATCACGTGTGTGTGGTATGAGACCTATGTGCAATACATTATCCTTCATGCGCTTTACGGAGATCATTTTTAGTTTTATTTTTTTGAAGATCATTCACTGCTAAATCACTATTAGGATGGGTAGGTTGGGCAAACCTAGGGATTTAGTTGTGAACTTAGGAACGTGAAAAATTTGTAGGTTATAAAAATCCCTTAGTTTCATGTTGACTTTATAATAAGAGATAGACATATTAATGAGTCTAGATGTGACAAGATGGACTTGTCAAATTTTAAGTCTTATGGCCATAAACATTGTATACTTAATATATTTTAAGGAATGTTTCATTTTATTTTCATATATATTAAGATTATGATATTTTATGATGAGCATATATATTTATAATATATCATTCTTATCCAATTATACATAGGAATGTTTTAATTCTTGTTCTGGTTCACTATCATATTTGTTCTGTATTGCATGGAGTTAGTTGCAGTATTGACCTATATACAAATTATCTTTTTTATTTGTCATTGGATTTGTATATACATTTATCATGAATGGTAAGGCCACTCTCATAAATGAGATGTGTATAAGGGATATTAAAGGCTTTGTGATTGGAGGTAAATCCCTCGATGATACTCTCCCTATCCACTTCTTATACCTATATTCTCTTACATTATTATTTTTCGCATTGAGACAACTTTATGATTTTGTGTACCTATTTTGGATAAAGGAGAGTATTTTATTGTTAATATTTTGGAAAATATGTATTATATTTTGCATTGATTTTTAGATATGTAATTATGAAGACCATGGACATTAATGTATCTATGAAATTTGTACAAATTGGATATTCATTTTATGATCATACTTTTTAAAATGAATAAATATTGATATGAATATTGATTTATGAATGATTTATCTCTTTATTGAAAATGGACAGTTACTCTAATTATGAAGGAGATGAATGTTTATGTTAACATGTACTTTGATTTCATAGTGAATTAATTTGAAAAGATTATTAACCTTAATTTATTATAATAGATGTTTTAGACATAAATAATACTAGTTTATATATTTGTACTTTCCTTCAAATTAGATACAATATATTATTTCTAAACACAAAAGTTAGGATTAGTTAAGGAACCTTCAAAATGATTGGAACTACATGGGGAAAAAACATTTGGGTCACTTTGTTGGTGTCTGACTAGAGGGGTTATTATAATGATAGGTCAGTAGGCTTGCTTAGATGCACTATATAGCACTTAAAATATTACACAATCTATGAAACATGCTATGGAAAACCCTAATGAAATAGATAGATTAATGAAAGTATTAAAATAAACTGCAAGCCAAAACATAGATTTTGATCACAGGGCTCACTTAGAAAACCAAGATAGAGTTCAAGGTGTATCCTATATTTTAGATAATGGATATATGAATGCTCATAATAATAATAATACTCTTAAGTTTAGAGATTTAGTTTCAATGAATCTTGATTAAATCCCTATATTAATTGATGTCATCAGAGAATTTCAACCTATGTCTTATCATGTCTCAATTTATTATAAACTCACCTATGCTCAAGTTTATGTTATTTCTAATGTTGATTATATTGTTCCCATGATTTTAATACTACTCAAAATATTATTGTTTCTCAACATTCTTCTATTACTTCTCCAATTTATCAAATTTATCAATATGTGTCTATTGATTCTCAAGATGTTGAATATTAACCTTGTTTTTGTTCACTTTAGGCTTATATTTTAAGTCTATTTTAGGTGTACATTTATTATTATTATAAATTCACTTTATCTCAGATTTATAAGGTGTCTCTCACCTATTTTGTCATCTTGTAGGATTTGAGAGTTACTTGCACAAATCCTCCCCACATATGTCACATACTTGCCTCCATTATCTTTGGGAATAATACATTTAGGACACACCAAGTAGGCCTTGTAAGGTCATGATGGGATTCTTGTTCCTCTTTCTCTATTTAAAGATCCCTCTCTTCCTCTCTTCAACATCAATCTTGCTCTATAAATCTTGTGATGCCTCTTTAGGCTTGAGGTCACTCTTCTTTCTTTCTCTTGACTTCTACTTGCTATTGTACTTAGGAGTTTATTTTTTTACAAGCCTTATAATAGATTGTGTGAGTTTTTATCCATTTGATGGTTTTCCACTTGTCAACTTTCATCTCTCACTTTGTGGCTTGGTTCACTTTAAAGATAATATTGCTTTATTATGAATTCATTTGTTCTATATTTTTACCATTGTTAATGGATCTTGGCTAATTTCCTAATATGATATCGGAGCCTCAATTTTTATTAATGTTTGAATCTAAGCTTATAGAGGTTTTGGGTAGAGAAGAAGAAAAAGTATTGTTTATTTTGATTTTTTTTGTTTTTGATCATTAACTCATTGGTGTTTCTAATGATAATGAAAGCTTAACTTTCAAAAAGTGCATGGAAATATTGATTTAATTTAACATATTAATCTTCAAGTGTGGCATTTAATTGATGACAATACTTTTTTCTAGAGTGTAATGTTTGGTTATATATGTCACTCAGTGTATTTTAATTCTTTGGTGGTTCATGCTTTGGTCCATGCCGTGTGGTCTGCATTTTTCTTTGGTCAACACATCTTAATTATTGAAATATGTCTTTAGCTTAAATCAATCTACATGCTTTTATTCACTATAATATTCTAATACTTAATTTGAGCTGTAATGCACACTGCATACTCAATCCATCAATTTTGGGATTTCTCTACTGGTTTGTATGATTTGGTGATTTAATATTCAAGCTTGGCATTTTACAAAAACTTTTCTACCTTATCACCTTCTTCTATTCTCTGTCTATGTCTTTGAAAGCTATTTTACGATTATTATTCCTAGTGGAAATTTTTTGCCTATGGCATTTATTTTTTCCTTATCCATTCTATGTCATTCTTATTTAGCTATAAAATTTCATCTTTCCATTTTTTAAAGTTCTCCTTTGCCTTTTGTGGCATGTTGCCAAGGCATTTCAATATGTAAATATTCTAATATGATATGAGAAGTATTTGCTACATTATTTTTATACCATATTGGTGCTTTGCTACTCTCTATTGGTAATTCTTTTCTTTTATTATCTTATAACATTTCTCTTTATACTTGCATTATTATCTCCAATGGTGCATTTTATTTAGCTCCAACTCATCTTTTTATACTTCAGTAACTGCATAACATAGTGTGTATTCTTTTCTAAGTCCACATTTTGACATTACCTTAAGAGTAATGCTTTTAAAATCACTTTGTGGTTTTAAAACAAAAGTATCTTTACTATGTTCAACTCCTATTCAAATTTGTATTTTATATTTGTGTAGTCTTTCAAAACTAAAAAATTCAATAACACTATTTTCAAACACCAATATTCAATTAGTTTTTATGTTTTGATGTAGACTTACATTTACAAGTTAATTGTTTTATCTTATCAAACCAAAGTTTTTTATTTAATCTTCTAAAATTCACATACAAAGATCAGATTAAAGATTATTATAGTGGTGTATGAATTAACTTCATTTCATGATTTATTCAAGGGTTTACGAATTAATACAACTTTTGTTTGGTTATTCAAGTAAAATAAAACATTAAACAAGTTTTTTAAATTAGTTATTCAATCCAACCAAATATTTCATATTATGTAAAAATACCTCTTTTGATTCATTAAACATAAGATTTTAATTCATTTCTATTGACTATCAAAGTCTTCTTTTGTATTTTTTCTTTTCAAAGTGAAATACTTTGAAAAGAAATAATTTTTGTTTTTTATTTTTTTTAATGGCATTCAAATTGGATATGTTTTTAACCTTTAAAAATATTACACAAACTATTTATTTCAAAAAAAAGAAATTCTTGCTCTTAAACATCATATCTAATATCAAAATATTACTATCAATACTTTGTAAAACTCTTTTAATACACACACATAGCAAATTTAAACTTATTTCAACACTTTAAATACAAAACTTATGTCTCTCGCACATGATAATGCCTCTAATGATGAACATCACTACACTTCTAAATAAAATCCTTTAAACACTCCTAACAACCATTGATTCAAAATCATACAATGCATGAGTTATTCAAGTGGTGGTCTTGGTAAGTGTGAAAATGATATTGTTGAATTTCTTTTATTTTATATAATGAAAATTGTAAAGGTATCAATTTTAATGCTTCATCTACTTTTAATGTGAATTTGAAATTGTATTATCCTTTGAATTGAAGAAATTATCATGCAACTTATTTTGATTATAATGCTTATCATGCTCATTCTTGGGTTAAAAATGGTAAAAATTGTGAGCATTATGAAAAATATTAACATCGTATCTCTAAATGTTAGAAATTACATCCATGAAAATCTTATGGTAAATCCACTCATAACACTTTTTATTGTTGGAAAACCACTAAAACACTTAATTTTAAGGTTAAAACTATTTGGATATGTGAAGATAATGTATCTTATAGAGATTTTGATATGTCTTCATGTGATAATTATTCAATTGCTTCATGTAAAATATATTTAGTAAGTGCCACATCTTCTTTGTTTATTTTCGATAGAATCAAACTTTTTATGCATTCCTTGCATTTATGTTGCAAAGGAAATACGCTTTGATTAGAGCTCATTTTGACTAACTTATTTTTGTGTAGAATTTCAAACTTTGTGATGGAAGTTATATTTTACTCCATTTGTCTTTATTAGATCTAATTTTAGTACATTATTTATTTGTAGATCATTTTATGATATATTGTTTACTTAACTTGAAATATTGATGTTAGCTTGTTTATCTTGTAGGTTTTAGTGGATCATTTATCCTTCTTGTTGGTCCTTGTTCCATTACGAATTAACTATCTTATCCAAAGAGGCTTCTTGGAGATTATTGATAATCACACATGCATCCTTATAAAATTTTATGACACTTTATCTTCTTCCTTCTTTCTCAAACTATTATTATTCATTTTGAAGGAAGTTTTCTATTAAGGGAGAGTATTATGTAATTTTAACTCCTTTCCTTGTTTGTAAAATATTTTCTCCACTTTTATAACCTTAAATTAAGCTTAAAGGAGAGTGTTGGAGATTATCCTTATTTATGTTCACTTTAGGTTTATCCTAAGTCTCTTTTAGGTGTGCATTTATTATTATTATAAAAGCATTTTTATCCTAGAATTATGAGATGTCTCTCATCTCTTTTATCCTATTATAGGATTTGGGAGTCACTTGCACAAGTAACTCTTCCATACACATGACACACTTCCCTTTAATCTCTTTGGGAATAGGACATTTGACACACACCAAAGAGGAATTATAAGGTCATGATGATATTTTTGTAACTCCCTTATCCTTACTCTTGCTTTATTTAAAGATCCCTCTACTCTTCTCTTCAACATCAATCTTTCTCTAGAAATATTGTGATGCCTCTTTTGGATTGAGGCCACTTTTATCTCTTTCTCTTGGATTATACTTGATATTGTACTTGGAGTTCATTTGATTATAGGCCTTATAATATATTATGGATTTTTTCTCCATTTGACGATTCCCCACTTGTCAACTCTCATCTCTCATTTTATGGCTTGATTCATTCTCAAGGTAATATTGATTCACTGTGGATTTAATTTGTCTATGTTTTCAAGGTTATTAATGGATATTGGTTAATTTAATAATAAAGGTTCCTCCAATTTATCAAAATATTTTTATTAATAAATTTCCTTCTTTTTTCAACAATCTCTTGATCATATTGTTCTTTTTTAAATTATTTGAAAATGAGGTATTGAGAGGGATCTGACCCTATTACAAAAGAGGAAAAAGATGGAAAGTAATAAATAAAAAAATGTTGGAAGTGTAGATACTGAGGGGGGGTGAATCAATTATCTTAAATATAACTTCAATTTCACTTAACATTCATGAAGTGTTCGTTCACTTAAATACAATAATTAATACATTCACAAGCATCTATGAAAGCAAACAACCTAAGAACATAAGATATATGTAGGAAAACCTCTTGGAGAATAAAACCAAATGATTAATATCTTGGAATACAGTCATATAAAAAATTAATCAAATTTTTAGTGAGGCATAAACCCCACAAGGATCACCAACTCAACTAGTCCTTTAACAAGCAACAACTTGCAAGGAGGCTCCAACCCCCTAGGTAACTCAACACCAACTCAGCTACCTTGAAAATATAATCAACCTTAAACACATATTTATTACTCAACTAAATATGAACTCATTATTTTTCTCTTCTCACTCTTCAATCTCTCTCAAATAGCCTCTTAGGCCTTCTCACTCAACTAGCCCTTCCCTTCATAGAATTAGGTCAAATGACCTTGCTCAACATATGTAAAACACATTTATATCTTCATTGCATATTTATAATAAATATTTGATTATATAAAATCCATTTACCTATTTTATAAGACTCTATATCATTCACTCACATGCTCAATATTCTAACTAGTCAAAATAGGTCTATTAGATCTACTCTATATACTAGACTCTTACTCTCACCCATATTGGTCAGATGAGAACCTAAAAATAATTGAATAACCATTGAAATACATCAAAAAACACATTTAAAAATTTAAACAACCACAACATAGGTCGGTCATTACCTTTAAGAGCCAAAACCATCATTAAGCCTAATAGAGACCTAACGCAATTAGGCCTTCTCTAAGCACACATTTCAATTAGACCACATTTGAACACTATGAGCCTTAAAAAATGGATGAAAAACTTCAAAAAATATTAAATTATACCATTGATAATCTCATATTATGTCTCCAACACAATTTGTCTCATTTCACTCCTCGAACCACCCAATTAGGTCTACTCGCAATTAGGCCTTCTCACTGCCAGAAAGTCTATCTTGAAAATATGATGCATACAATAAATTTTTACACATAAAACAAAAAAAATAACATGGATAGAATATAAATGGACTCAGGTTAAACATAATTTTAATTATTTTTCACCAAATAGAACAAAAGATCTCTAATTGATCAACTTTATATGCTCACTTAGAATTGCGCACAGGCTCCAAAAACCCAGTCAAGAGTCTTTGAATTTACACATATTCATATGAGTTTATAATGAATATAAATGTGTTAATATGAAATTATTATACCTATATAAAAACTTATTGTGTATTAAATTAATCAAATATATATAAAAAGACTCAGGAACAACATTCTCACTCATACTTAGAAAACTATCTGTAACACCAAAAACAGTCAAGAAGATCAAGTCTTAAAACACATATGGAACACTTATATGATATTAAAATGGGTTTAAAAAGCCCATAATAATACTTATATCATATTTTAAAATATATATTATAAGGTTCAATATCAATATTGGTCTTACAAACCAATGTCACATCTTCACCCTACACAAACTTCACTGTGTTAGACATATCATTTTGAAAACAACTGTTAGAATGTTTATGTGCATCAAAAAAACTTATAAATAAATTTAATATGAGATATAAGTATTTAAAAATTACCCCATTCATTTTTATCCATCTAATCCTCTACAACCAATCCTTAATCTCTTTCTCATTACTGCCTAGTTTTCTCATTGTCTTGTCCATTGGACCCTTTTAGCGATAAGCCAACTTGCATGACCGGTTTAGAAATTTTTAGGTATTAAAACTAATAAAAAAATTACATGATCCTAAAAAAAAATTCTCACACATCATCCTCCATCCATTTTCATGATTTTTCCTGGTCAACCCTATCTTCTATATCAAAAATCTAAAAAATAAGGGGTTTCTTGTAGCTTCTACTCACTCTTCTAACAAACCGAAACCACTTGGAGAAACATATAAGAGTCCTTTACATGTTAAAATAATAAAAATAGGTAAAAAAAACCATTATAATCCATAACTAATAATATATTTCCTCTTAGGTCATTATGAGAGTTTTAGGAGGGTTTTAGAAGGGTTTTGATTAGTTTCCCTTCTTAGTAATCATTCATAAAGGATTTCCCCTAAAATCCAAAACCAATGATAATAAATTAAAGATAATTACCTTAAAAAAATTACATGAACTAATTATTATCTCATGGAAAGGTTTCATGTGTCAATGAGCATAGGAAATTCCTTCTCAGGTCTGCAATACCCCATTCTGTGCACACAATAAAACTTAACATCAATTTTTATGATTTTTACTTTAGGATATAACCTAAAACTTGGTAAAAACTCTTAAAAAAATATCTCACACATATTTAAATGCTATAAATATCTTTTACACCTTGGGAAATGAACTTGACCCCTCATTAGGCCACATTAGGTCTCTTTGCACACTAGGCCTTGAATTGCCAGTCATACTTAGACCATGATCACACCTTGAAACATCATACACTATTAAAAATACCTCATAAATATGTAAAATTAACTCATAACATTATCACATGCTACCAAACTTATTATCACAAGTCTCATATGGCTCAACGCATCATCCTACTAGGCCTATGCCTTATCGATAGATATTTATATAAGAACTAAGCCTCAAAGCTTAATCTTGAAACTAATTTGAAGGATTTTTTGACTCTTGATAATTTTTACAAATATTTTTATACTCTCTCATTCTTTGAATACCACAAATCACCAAAATTCACTATGCTTCATGCATACACCTTTTCTCAGGGATAGACTAGGATTCTCAAAATACCTAATACACAACAGTAGTTTACCTTGTATCATGATTTTGAATTTAACATGTCATCACCCTAAGAATAATTACTAGGTTGCATTCAAATTATCTCTCAATAGAGAGACAAGAGGTTGCCTACAAATCTTCTCTTGTCATGAGACTTCTTTAACACATATCATCTCACCATGCATAGACTTAAACTCTGACCTTGACATTAATGGAATTTGTATTGACTTTGAAATCAATGAAAACAATAATGATTCAAAACCAAAAAATTCATTTATGTAGAACAATTTAACATAGGATATCATTCTCATCTCTTCAAGCTGGATCTTCTTTAATACTTGGTCTTTCTCCCAAACAAGAACTTTCTCCCCCTTTGACATTAATCACAAAGGGTCATCTTCTTGGAAACTATCTGATCCTTATACTTGAAACAACACACCTTTTATTATCAAAGAAACTTAACATAGATTAGGCTTATATACCTATTATTAGAGCATGATTTTCTCCCATTGTCTCCATGAGAAATTTAGACATTATCAAGATTGTGACTTGGTTTGAGCAAGTCATCATACAAACATTTTGTGACCTATCTCTCATGATCACACCTGAAATAGACTCTTAACAAAACCTTGAATCTGAAAGTCACCAAAGAACACAAAACTCCCGCTATGATCGAGCATCCTTCATACTTTTTGATTAATAGCCGAGTGCTTCCATGGAGCCTAATTGAGTCCCTTTTTCTTTAGGAAACTATAAAAATATAAACTCAGAAGATTCTCAAATCTCCATGTATTTACTATACTAAACTTACTTCATAATCCTCTTAGGCTTGAATAATCCTTTTGGATTCACCTCTTAAATATTCTCTTGAACAATATTCTGGATTACTCTATTGATCTTGACTTCTTCATTATTAATTTGATCTGATAGAGAGAATTTTTGGCACTCCTTTGCATCTTGACTAAGCTCCACCATGGAAAATAGTCCACTTAAACTTGTAGATTGGTCATCAACTTTAGCTACCTTGGGTTTCCACTCACTATCTTGTCTTCTTTATTTTACTCTAAGGGCCTCAACTTTCTTGTTTTGTCTTGAGAAACCATGATTATATTATTTTGAAATATGACCAAACTTTTTATAATTGAAACATGATACTCATCTTGATAGAAACACACCATGACCCATTCCTCTTGATTTATAATTTTCCTCATAGTTCCATGCATATTCATTCTTGGAGGGCCTTCTACATTGCCTTGCTCTATGACCAAATTGATTACATGATTAATAAATACCATTGAAAGGGTTAACATACCTTATAATATTAGGCTACTTGATAGTATTAGCCTTCATTCTATGAAAACCTTCATTCTTTGATTAATCATTGGCTTCCTTGATCACATTAGTGTTCCTCTTTTGGTCTCCATTGAAACCAAGGCCTGTTTTATCATTATTAGTCTTTTGACTACTCATGATGTTGTCTATATAATTGGTACTCTTTTCAAATTTTAAAAAATATTTGACCTTACTTGATTTTTGATCCAACTCAGCTCTCAAGGAATCCAATTTAGTTACATACCTTGCACATTCTTCTTCTTTGGTCTTTAAACTAGTAGTCACAATTTTAAGTTGAGTCTCCACCTATTTGACTATTTCCTCTTATTCCTTGGAGTTGTTTCTTAGTTTAGATTTAAACAAGTTGATTTGATCCTCATAGTCTTTGATAAGATACCTCATCACCCTATCCTTCTTCTTTACCATCTTCAGTTCTTCTAGAGTATTCATCAACTCAGCCTCAAAGTCTACCTCATCTTCTTCTTCATGTGAATAATCAACACCTCCAATTCATATGGACTCTTATTGATTTTAAAAACTTGCTTCCTCAAACATGAAGATAATTTCATTGATACTAGGGCCATCACCTTCATGGTCACTCTCAGAATCACTTCTCTCACTCTCATCAGATGAGCTGTAATCTTCTTTGGTGTAGAGACTTCTTTTGTTCTTTAAAAACTTCTTATTGTCATCATACCTTTTGAACCCTTTCTTACTCATATCAAACCTATAGTAAATTTTATCATCATCATGACATTCATTAGGCTCTTTATAATATTTTTCCTTATGCTTATGAGGGCACTTATTGGCAAAGTCTCCAATCTCTCCATAATTGAAGCATTTAAAAGGTAGCTTGCCATTATATTTACTTGAACCTTTCTTCAACTTTATTGTAAACATAGCTATCAACTCATCATCATTAATATCAGATTCATCATTATCTTTGAATTTATTACCTTGTGTCTTCTTCTCCTTTAGATTCTTTTCTATCTTGAATGCAACTTCCTTGTTTACATGTCTTCCTTCACTTATCTTCATCTCATAGGCTATTAGGGTGCCATGAAATCCATCCATCTCTAGCTTGTCAAGATCTTGCATTTATTCAATAATAGATATCATAGAATTAAATTTGGGAGTTAGAGATATCAAGATGTTTTGAAAAATAGCATAATCTTTCAATTCTTCACCTAAGCCTCTTATGATGTTGACTACTTCATCAACCCTAAATAAGTAGGCTACAATTTTCTTGTCTTCATTTATCCCTAGGCTTTCAAATTTTATTTTATGGGTTTGCAACTTAGCCAAATTGACCTTGGAATTTCCCTCATGAATATTCTTAAAATTTTCCCACATTTATTTAGAAAACATGCAGTGCATAACTTTCACAAGTTCTACCTCTAATAGGCCACACATAATATAATTTATTGCTTTTGAATTATTGTTAGTAACATTCTTTCCTGTTGCATCTATAGGAGGAATATGCGGTGTAGTATATCTATCCAAGAATAATTTTCAAACATCAGGACCTTGAGACATCAGATATTTCCTCATAATAACACTCCAAAAATCATAATTGGATCCATTAAATAATGAAGCCTTGCTTGTATAAAAACCACCTTGTGCTTGACTAGCCATCTTTGCTTGCTTATGATCTTCTTTAGGATATTAGGCCTCCATTAAAGAACCTGATTTGATACCAAATATTATAAGTGTAAATATTTAGAGGGGGGTGTATCATTTTTCTTAAATATTCCTTCAATTTCACTTAACATTCATGAAGTATTCATTCACTTACATACAATAATCAATGCATACACAAACATCTATGAAAGCAAGAAACCTAAGAACATAAAATATATGTGGGAAAACCTATTGGATAATAAAACCCACTGATGAATATCTTGGAATAAATTTCTATAATTAATGAATAAAACTTTTAGTGAGGTAAAAACCCTATAAGGAGTACCAACCCCTCATCAGTCAAGGACCAACTCAACTAGTCCTTTAGCAAGCACTAATTTGCAAGGAGGCTCCAAACCCCTAGGTTAATTAGCACCAAATTATATAAATTTAAAATATGATCACCATTGAACATGTTTTTATTACTCAAATAAATATTATCTCCTTTTTTTTCTCTTCTCACTCTTCAATCTTTCTCAAACAACCTTTTAGGCTTTCTCGTTCAACTAACCCTTTCCTTGGTAGAATTAAGTCAAATGACCTTAATAAAAACCTAAATAAACATAGTCAGATATTAATGGAATATTAATAATACCTCTATAATTACCTTAAATCCATTTACCTAGTTTCCAAACCTTTATATCATTCGCTCATATGCTCAATATTCTAACTAGTCAAAATAGGCCTATTAGACCTGCTCTTTATACTAGACTCTTGCTCTCACCCATCTTGGTTAGCAAATAAACTCAAAATAAATGGATTAACATTGGAATATATTAAAAAAAAAATTTAATAAGTAAAATAATAACCACATATGTCAGTCATTACCTTTAAGGGCCAAAACCACCTTTAGGCCTAATAGAGACCTAATGTAATTAGGCCTTCTCTAAGCACACATTTCACTTAGACCATCTTGGAACACTATGAGCCTCCAAAAATGGATGATTTTTTTTTAAAATTATTAAATTATACCTTGATAATCTCATATCAGGTCCCCAACACCATTTGGCTCATTTCAGTCCTTGAACCACCCAATTAGGTCTACTCGCAATTAGGCCTTCTCACTGCTAGAAAGTATATCTTGTAAATCTGATGCATACAATAAATTTTGAAATATAAAAAAAAATATAAAATACCTTATTTTTAACATAATTTTTATTATTTTTGACCAAATAGGACAAAGACCTCTAACTGATCAACTTCATATGCTCACTCAGAAATGCACATAGGCTCCAAAAACCCAGTTAAGAGTCTTTGAATTTTAACATATTCATAGGAGTTTATCATGAATAAAAATGTGTTAATATGAAATTATGAGACATACATAAAAAATTAATGTGTATTTTATTCATAAAATATATGCAAAAAGACTCAGGAACAACATTCTCACTCATACTCAGAAAATTCCCTGTAGCACCAAAAACATAGTCAATAAGATCAAGTCTTAGAACACATGTGGGAACACTTTTATGATATTATAATTGGTTTAAATGAGACTTATTACTACTTATATATTATTATAAAATATACATTACAAGGTTTAATATCAACATTGGTTTTACAAACCAATCTTACATCTTCACCCTACACAGATTTTATTGTGTTAGATAGATCACTTTGAGAACAAATTTTAACATGTTTGTGTGCATCAAAAAAAACTTATTAAAAAAATAGATATGAGGTATAGGTATTTAAAAATTAACTCATGCATTTATATCCATCCCTAATCCTCTGTAACCAATCCCTAATCTCTTTCTCATTACAACCTAGTTTTCTCATTGTCTTGCCCATTAGGCCCTTTTAGCGATATGACAAGTTTCATGAATGATTTAGAAAATTTTAGGTCTGAAACTTGATAAAAAAATTACATGAGCATAAAAAAAAAGTCTCACACATAATCCTCTATCCATTTTCATGATTTTACGTGGTCAACCTTGTTTGCTATATCAAAAATCTGAGAAACAAAGGGTTTCTTATAGCTTATACTCACTCTTCTAACAAACCAAAAACACTTGGAGAAACTTGGAATAGTAATTTACATGTTAAAATCATAAAAATATGTCAAAAATACCATTATAATCCATAATTAACAAGATATTTTGTATTGGGTCATTATGAGGGTTTTAGGATGGTTTTTACTAGTTTCCCTTCTTAGCAATCATTCATAAAGGATTACCCCTCAAATCCAAAACTAATTATAGGAAATTAAATATAGGGACATTAAAAAACTTAAATTAACTACTTAATCTCATGAAAATATTTCACGTTCCAATGAGTATAATAAATTCCTTCTCGGGTCTATAACACCTCATTCTGTGTACACAAAAAACCTTAACACCAATTTACATGCTTTATCCTTTAGGCTATGACCTAAAACTTGGTAAACACACTTAAAAAACCTATCACACCTATGTAAATTATATCAAGAGATATAACACCTTGAGAAATGAACTTGACCCCTCATTAGGCCACATTAGGCCACATTAGGTCTCTTTGCACACTAGGCCTTGAACTACCATCCATAATTAGACCACAATCACACCTTGAAATCTTTTTCAATGCTCATAATACATCATCCATATGTAAAATTAACTCATATTATTCTCACATACTACCAAACTTATTCAAACAAGTCTCATATGGCTCAACTCATCATGCTACCAGGTTTATGCCTTCTCACTAGGTCTTTATATAAGAAATAAGCCTAAACAATTATTTAAAGGATTATTTACCTCTTGATCACATTTAAATATATTTTTATACTATTTCATTCCTGTATTGAATCAAATAACCAAACTTCACTATGATTCACACATACACCTTTTCTCAGGGCTAGATTAGGCCTCTCAAGACACCTAATACATAATAATAGTCTACCTTGTATCATGATATTAACTTTGGCATCTCATAAACCATAGAATAATTACTAGGTTGCCTTAAAATTCTCTCTTAATAAAGAGACACTAGCTTTCCTTCAAATTTTCTCTTATCATGAGACTTATTTGACACATATCATCTCACCATGCATAGCCTTAACTTTGACCTTGACATTAATGACATCTGTCTTGACTTTGACATCAATGAAAACAACAATTATTGAAAACAATAGGAACATACATCAATAATCTTCCCCTTTTCAATTGATGGAAAACACTCTAACATAGAAGATCATTCTCATCTCCTCAAGCTATATCTTCTTCAATACTTAGTCTTTGTCCCAAAAAAAAACTTTCTCCCAATTTGACATTAATGAAAAAGGCTCATCTTCTTGGAAACTATCTGATCCTTAGACTTGAAACAACACACCTTTTATTTTCAAACAAACTTAACATAGATGAATCTTACATACCTACTCTTAGATCATGATTGGCTCCCCTAGTCTCCATGAGAAATTTATACATTATCAAGACTATGACTTGGTTTGATTAAGTCATCATACAAAATTTTTATAACCTATCTCTTGTGATCACACCTACAACAAACTCTTGACAGAACCCTAAATCTAAAATTCACCAAAGAATACAAAACTCCCCCTATGATCAAGCATCCTTCATGCTTCTTGCGTAATAGCTGAGTGCCTCCATGAAGCCTAATGAAGTCACCTTTGCTCTAGGGAACTAGAACAACATAAACTCAAAATATTCCTAGATATCCATGTCTTTACTAGATTGAACTTCCTTCATAATCCTCTTAGGCTTGAATAGTCCTTTTGGCTTGACCTCTTCAATCTTCTCTTGAATAATATTATGGCTTAGTCAATTGATCTTGACTTCTTTATCAACAATCTAATCTGATAGAGAGAATTCTTAGCACTCCTTTACATCTTGACTATGTTCCACCATGGTAAATAGTCCACTTGGACGTACAGACTGGTCATCAACCTTAGTTACCTTGGGTTTCCACTCACTATCTTGTTTTTTTTTTTATACTCTAGGGGCCTCAACTTTCTTATTTTATTTTAAGAAACTATGATTATAGTAATTTGCAATATGACTGATATTTTGAAAATTGAAACACACTATTCCTCTTGATGAAAACACACCATGACTTATTCCTCTTGATTGATGATTTTACTCATAGTTCCATACATATTCATTCTTGGAAGGCCTTCTACAATGCCTTGATCTATGACCAAATTGATTACATGAATAATAATGACCATTGAAAGGGTTAAGATAGCTTATAATATTAGGCTTCCTGATAGTATTAGCCTTCATTTTTATAACACCCTCATTCTTTGATTGATCATTGGCCTCCTTGATCACATTAAAGTTCCTTTTTTTGTCTCCATTGAAACTAAGGTCTGTTTATCATTAACAGTCTTTTTACTACTTAGGGTGTGTTCTATATCATTGATACTCTTTTAAAATTTCACAAAAGACTTGACCTTAATTTATGTCTGATACAACTCATCTCTCAAGGAATCCACTTTAGTTACATACCTTGCATATTCTTCTTCTTTAGTTTTTAAATTAGCAGTCACAATTTCAAGTTGAGTTTCCATTTGTTTGACTATTTCCTCTTATTCTTTGGAGTTGTTGATTAGTCTAGATTTAAACAAGTTGTTTGATCCTCATATTATTTGATAAGAGACCTAATAACCCTATTATTATTATTATTTAAAATATTTATTTCTTATAGAGTATTTATAAACTTAGCCTCAAAGTATACCTCATCTTCTTCTTCATCTGAATCACCAATAACAACTCCAATTCATATGGACTCTTCTTGATTTGAACAGATTGCTTCCTCATCCATGAATAAAAATTTATTGACATTAGGGCCATCACCTTCATGGTCACTCTCAAAATCACTTCTCTCACTCTCATCAGATGAGATGCAATCTTCTTTGGTGTAGAGACTTCTTTTGTTCTTGAAAAACTTCTTCTTGTGATCATACCTTCTAAATCCTTTCTTGCTTTTATTAGACATATAAGACCTTTTATCATCATTATGAAATTAATCATGATATTAATCATATTTTTCCTTATTATTATGAGGGAAATTATTGTTAAAGTGTCCAATCTCTCCACATTTAAAGCATTTAAAGAGTAGATTGCCCTTGTATTTACTTGAACCTATCTTCAACTTTCCTACAAACATAGCTATCAACTCATCATCATCAATATCAGATTCATCATTATCTTTGAATTTATTACCCTATGTATTATTTTTATTTGGATTATTTTCTACCTTGAATGCAACTTCCTTATTTATAGGTCTTCCTTCACTTTTACTCATATCATAGGTTGTTAGGGTGCCATGAAGTCCATCCATCTCTAGCTTGTAAAGATCTTGCATTTGTTCAGCAACATATACCCTAGAATCAAATTTAGTAGTTAGATATATTAAGACATTTTGAATAATAGTATAATATTTCAGTTCTTCACCTAGGCCTCTTAGGATGTTGACTACTTCATCAACCCTAAATAAGTAGGATGTAATGGTCTCATCTTCATTCATCATTTGGCTTTCAAATTATCTTCTTTGGGTTTGTTACTTATCCAAATTGACCTTGGAATATCCCTCATGAATAGTCTTAAATTGTTTCCACATTTATTTAGTATACATTTAGTGCATCACTTTCATAATTTCTATCTCTGATAGGCCACACATAATACCATTCATTGCTTTTGAATTATTATCACTAGCCTTATTGCCTGCTGCATCTATAGGAGGAATAAGGGGTAAAGTATATACATGTAAGAATGATTTAAAAATGTTATGAGATTGAGACATAAGATATATACTCATCATAACACTCCAAAAATCATAATTGGATCCATTAAACAATGGAGCCTTGCTTTTAGAAAAACCATCTTGTGCTTGACTATCCATCTTCGCTTGCTTAGAATTTTCTTTAGGATTTTAGGCCTCCTTAAAATGAATTGATCTAATAAAAAATGTTGGAAGTAAAAATAATAAGATATAGGGAGGGGTTAATCAATTTTCTTAAATATTCCTTCAATTTCACTTAACATTCATGAAGCATTCATTCACTTACAACAATAAGTGCATACACAAATAATTATGAAAGTAAACAAATTAAGAACATAAGATATATGTGGGAAAACCTCTTAGAGAATAAATACAATAGATAAAAATATTGGAATAAATTCCTATAAGCAATGAATAATTTTTTTATTGAGGCACCAACCCCATAAGGAGCACCAACCCCTCACTAGTCAAGTACCAACTCAACTAGTCCTTTAGCAAGCACTGATTTAGAAGGATGATCAAAACCCCTAGGTAAATCAACACCAAATCAGATGAATTTAAAATATGATCAAAATTTAACACATATTTATTAATCACTTGATTATGACCTCCTCACATTTCTCTTTTCACTCTTCAATCTCTCTTAAATAACCTCTTAGGCCTTCTCGCTCAATTATCCCTTTCCTTGGCAGAATTAGGTCAAATGACCTTGGTCAAAACCTATATAAATACAATTATATATTCATGGAATATTAATAATTCATATTTTATTATATTAAATCCCATTACCTATTTTCCAAACCTCTATATCATTTGCTCATATGCTCAATATTCTAACTAGTCAAAATAGGCCTATTATACCTACTCTTTATACTAGACTCTTACTCTCACCCATCTTGGTTAGCCAAGAAACTAAAAATAATTGGATAACCATTGGAATTTATAAAAAAAAAATTTAAAAATTAAAACAACCATGAAATAGGTCATTCATTACCCTTAAGGGCCATAACCACCCTTAGGCCTAATAGAGACCTAATGCAATTAGGCCTTCTCTAAGCACACGTTTCACTTAGACCACCTTAGAAAATTATGAGACTCAAAAAATACATGAAAATATTTAAAAATTATTCAATTATACCCTTGATAATATCATATTATTTTCCCAACACCATTTGGATCATTTCACTCCTTGAACCACCCAATTAGGTCCACTCGCAATTAGGCCTTCTCACTGCTAAAAAGTCTATCTTATAAATATGATGCACACAATAAATTTTGACACATAAAACAAAAAAAAATAACATGGATATAATAAACATGAAATCAGGTTCAATATATTTTTTCACCAAATAAGATAAAAGATCTCTAAGTAATCAATTTCATATGCTCACTCAAAACTGCACAGAAGCTCCAAAAACTTAGTCAAGAGTCTTTGAATTTTCACATATTAATAGGAGTTTATCATGAATAAAAATCAATTAATATGAAATTATGAGACATATATAACAAATTAATGTGTATTGGATTCATCAAATCTATGCAAAAATACCCAAAAACAACATTCTCACTCATACTCAAAAAATTGCCTGTAGCACCAAAAACTCAGTCAAGAAGATCAAGTCTTAAAACACCTATGGGAAAATTTTTATGATATTATAATGGGTTTAAATTAACTTTAAAATAATTATATAATACTTTAAAATATATATTACAATGTTTAATATCAATATTGGTCTTACAGACCAATCTCACATCTTCACCCTACACATACTTCATTGTGTTAGACAAATCACTTTAAGAATAACTTTTAGCACATTTATGTGCATAAAAAAAAATTTTAAACAAATGGTATGTGAGGTATATATATTTAAAAATTACCCCATGAATTTATATCCATACCTAATCCTCTGAAACCAATCCCTAATCTCTTTTTCATTACTGCCTAGTTTTCTCACTATCTTGCCCATTAGGCCCTTTTAATGATAGGCCAATTTCCATGACCGGTTTATCAAATTTTAGGTATAAAACCTGATAATAAAATTACATGAGCATAAAAAAAATTATCACACATGATCCTCCATCCATTTTCATGCTTTGACCTGGTCAACCCTGTTTGCTATATTAAAAATCTGAGAAATAAGGGGTTTCCTATATCTTCTACTCACTCTTCTGACAAAAAAAAACCACCTAAAGAAAAATAAAATATTAATTTACATGTTAAAATAATAAAAATATTTCAAAAAACCCATTCTTATCCATAACTGATAAGATCTTTCCTATCGGGTCATTATGAGGGTTTTAGGAGGGTTTTGACTAGTTTCCCTTCTTAGTAATTGTTCATAAAGGATTTCCCCTCAAATACAAAACCAATTCAAGGAAATATAGTATAGATAACTTACCAAAATTATATGAATTTATCAATATCTCATGTAAAGGTTACACATGCCAATAAGCACAAGAAATTCCTTCTCGGGTCTGCAACACCTTATTCTGTGCACACAAAAAACCTTAACACCAATTTTCATGATTTATCCTATAGAATATGACCTAAAAATTTGTAAACACACTTAAAAAAATATCTCAAAACTTTTTAAATTCTCTCAATATCTCTAACACCTTAGAAAATAAACTTGACCCCTCATTAAGCCATATTAGGCCACATTAGGTCTCTTTGCACTCTAGGCCTTGAACTGCTAGTCATACTTAGACCATGATCACACATTGAAACCTCATTAACTGCTTAGAATACCTCACCAATATTTAAAATTAAATAACACCATTCTCACACTCTTTTTACCTTCTTCACATAAGTCTCATATGGCTCAACTCATCATGCTACTAGGCCTATGCCTTCTCATTAGGTCTTTATGTAAGCCTCAAAACTTGTCCTTGAAAATAATTTGAAGGATTATTTTACTCTTGATCATGTTTAAATAATTTTTTATACTCTTTCATTCCCATACTAACAAAAATAACCAATCTTCACTATGTTTCATCCATACACCTTTTCTCAGGGCTAGACCAGGCTTCTCAAGACACCTAATACACAATAATAGTTTACCTTGTATCATGATCTTGAATTTGACATGTCATCACCCTTAGAATAATTAATAGGTTTCCTTAAAATTATCTCTCAATAAAAAGACAAGAGGTTGCCTTCAAATTTTCTCTTATCATGAGACTTCTTTGACACATGTCATCTCACCATGCATAGCCTTAATTTTGACCTTGACATTAATGACATTTATCTTGACTTTGACATCAATGATAACAACAATGATTCAACACCAAAAATAAAAACATACATCAACAAAAAAAAGATTCAAAACAACATAGACTATGGAAACATATCTAGAACATGGTAAACCATAAAATAACTTAAGAACACCAATTCTACAACAACCTAATACCAAAGAAATAACAATCCAACAACTAAATACTAACTTGTTTATGAGGGCATAAACCAACACCCACTCTTTGTTATATTTTTTATTTTTTTGATAATTAAAAATATATCAATGTAAAAATATTTTATAAATATATCTTTCTCTTATATCAAGATACTATCTTTTATAAACAAGCTATCATTCTATTATCCCTACGCACTAGTCTCACCTTTGCATGCTTTATAAAAAAACATGCATATGTTTTGCATGTTTTTATACTATGCATGTAATAAAAATAACATGTACTATTTTTATGGATCTTTCTATTTATCATGCATATTTTTTACCTAATTTTTATAGAAGGGAAAGAAATAAATTGCACAATAAATTCCATCACCCAAAATTTTGAGAAGATAGAAGCATGTAGACTAGAAGTTTGAACATTCCTTGAGGATAATATATGTTAAACCTTATTATTTATGATTATTAATGATATTATGCATGTTACCCATAATGGAGGGAGTGTGTGGGCCCAAATTGAGGTTAAAAGTCTAGTCTATGACCTTGTTGGTTTCACATTAGACATGAGTTATACTCAATTATATAGTTTTTTGATGATATCCTTACCTTCCTTTACTAAAATTTTAATCCATTAATATTTATTATTGTTTTAGGTGACCACATAGATGTTGATAAATGAATCACCTTATATAATTAAGTTATCAATGTCATTTTCAAAGTAAAAAATGAGACCCAAGATAAGACCTTCAACTTCCATGATGTTGTTGGAGCTAATTCACATGTAGAGGGTTTTGAAATCCACCAATTTAGCTTTTTTATCTATAATGGGATCCTTGGATCCTAATTATCCAAGATTGTTATTTGACGCACCATCAAAATTGGGTTTGTTCCATCCTTAAGAAAGGGGAACCAAATTAGTGTTGTATTTTTAAATATTTTTAGTTTTATTACTTATGGGCCCTTGCTTATCAAAATTTATTCTTAGTGTGGGATAATTATGGATATTTATGAGTTAATTTGGATTTAATTCTTTATTTTTTTAGTATTTGACACAATGTTCAACATGCAACTCTCAATTTCCTTCCATAATTGATCCCAGTGTTTATAAAAAATTATGGAATTTATTTCAAGCTAAATTTTCCAAGTGATGAAGCTTAGAGGATTGTACCATATGATTATGGGAAGATTCAATATTAGATTAAACTCTAGGATTGAAGGTGCATATAGATATATTGGTTTGGAGCCTAACTAGACTTGAAGATATTTAAGAGCTTATTCTTAAAAATAAAATAATAATTGAAATGCATAAGGAAATAAACATCATCCTTGATGCTTTTGAAGCATATGATGCATCTTGAGGGTATGATAAAACCTTTATTTTTGACATATTATCTTGTAAGGATTTTACATAGTAGCAAAACAAATAAAGGATTTGGATTTTGGTTAGTATTTTAAACTCTGGATTTTAGCTTAGGGATAAGCCTCAAAAGAGGGGTAAGGGGTATTAAACTTTAAGTTGTATCCCTCTTTGATAGAATAAATTCATGTACCTTTTCGGTTCCTTCTTAGAGAGTCATTTTTGAGCTCTAGGAAATACAAAAACATCAAAGGAGTTTGTTGAGTTTTATAAGGGATTCATTCCATGAGCCAGCCTAATTTTTAATTTTTTTCCAAAATTTAAAAGTGTGACCATAGGTGGTACTTTGAATCTAATAGTATTTAAATTTTTAACCCCATTAGTTTTTACTTTCCTTTCTAACTATGATAAGGCTCGTGTCCAAATTTAGAGGTTGCTTATTGAGCCAAGTGTCCTCCCAAAATTTTATGGTAATACCATTTTGAAATTTTCTAAGGATCCCTTCATAATAAGTTTCCTTGCTTCCTTGATGCTATTCCATATTTTTTAATATGTAGGAAGGTATTTATATGTAAAAATTATTATTGATCTCTCAATTTCCAAATAATTTCCTTTTAACATGCTACTCTAGTGTTCAAAAGTGCTAATGTTAAGTCTACATACTAATTTTACAACAAACACCAAATTGAAAATTTTGATGTTCTTTATGCTAGCTCCTCCTTGGTTATATAGTTTACAAATAGTATCATATGTGAGGAATGTAAATTTTAAATTATCTTATGTAACTTACCATAGAAAGGTTATATATATATTTTTATCTATTTCAATAATGATGCCTTTGGGGGCGGTCATGATAGAAATCTAGTAGATGGTGGTAGCTTAGAGAGCAATGTTAATGAGAGTGAGTTCACCTACAAAGGAGAGAAGCTTACCATTCCAACTGCTTATCTTAGGAAAAATGTTATCAATGAAGATATACCCCATTTACTTTTTCCTTGTACCTTTGAAAAGAGGAAACCATGGAAGGAGTCTTAAAGGGTAGATTTTTTCTATGCCCAAGATTATACAAAGGGAATTATAGAGCTTGAGACTAACATTAGGGAATATTACCTTAGATTTGATTCTATTAATAGATTATATAGATGATAATTCATAGATGTTGAGTGTATCTTTGATTCTTTGACTTCTAGGATAGTGGACAAGGCAAATAGAATGGTATCATCCACAAATTGTAATGAGTGTGGGAATTTCCATTTGACATGGCTTGAATACCTTTAATTTATTTTTTGATTTTGAGAGCCTTAACATAATTTGAATATATTCAAGCATGAGGATGGAGATATAAGAAGAATGAGGGCCTCATTATTGAATAAATTTTAAATAAGAATAAAATCCTTCAGGTGATCCATTGACCAAAATGTAGAACTTGGGGTATTGTAGCAACTTTTGATCCACATTATCCATTCATTAACAAATATAAATATTTGGAGACCATAAAAAAACATATAATTAAATATATCATAGGATTTAGAGATGTCCAATTTGATGATCATTCATTTTATTTTGCTAACATTAAGAGAGTGGGTGATTTCATGGGTAATGACAATTCCATCAGTGATTCCTCCCTCTCACATAGCCAATTTTTTCCTTAGAATTTTTTTTGGGAAGGAGCAATATAATCCTATTAGAAATAAGTTTATAAATGATTTTGTAGATGGTATTATAGATGGAAATGAGATAGAAGTCCTTAGGAGACATGGAATCAAATTTATTAGGAATGAATGCCAAGAAAGTGGCATTACAAGATTTATTTAGGGCTTGAGAGTATTTTATTTATTGAATAACCTCCTTGAGCTCATCCCAAATAAGGTCATAAAAATTCTGAAATAAAATAATAGGAAAACCATTTGATCTTGATGTGCATTTTATAGCCATGCTAAAGAGAGAATCTTTGATTTTTTTATCTTAATTTAGATTAAGGCGATGAAATTAATCTAATAATGATATAAATTTGAAATGTAATTTAGATACTAAGATATGGAATTCAATCATACATTTGAATGCAAAAAATTAAGATTGATTATTTTGATTTGAAAAATGACATATGCTAAATATATTAAGTACAACAAAAGAATGGATACTTAGCTTTTTTGGTTGACTATCTAACTATGATTTTATTTTAGAGGTGAGAATAAGGATAGAGTAGGCCTATGATTTATTTGGTTATGGAAATTATTTATTATCTATGCTAGGTCAGTTTTGCCTATCTAGGTTAATACTACTAGCTGATACTGACTTGTATAAAACTAGGGAATAGTTATTATATGATCACCTATGCTTGTCTTTGTTTGTTATGTATTTACGATCTTAAACCCTAATGATGTTTGAAGCTCCATAAATTAGTCTCATTTTCCTTGAAACTTGTGGTGTGCTTATGAGGGATAGAAAATTGAAAAAAGAAAATTGTAATGGGTTGAACTGACCCCAATCACCCTCATTTGATGATTGATTGCTACCTATGTATCCAATACTCCAAGGGGGAAAACCAAGTGACACATATCTCTCCCACCTAGTGTGATTGTGAAATCATGCTCCTTATATATATGTGTATGCAACTAATATTTTAGATTTGAGACTTGACAATGCTTATTTTGACTTAGATTTAGAGTGCTTTAGACTTGGCTTGTGACTAATCTTAGTGACATGTTTAAAATTTGGGAAGAATAGTGTATATTTTTTTAATGTGCAATAGTTTAGAGATTGATATTAGATAAGTGACAAGTCCATTTTGAATGAGACATTGATTTTATTATATATGAATCCAATTGGGTAATTTATCATGCCATCAACAAGTTAGGAAAATGGGTTGACCTTAAGGATATGTTTGATTTTAGAAAATATCCATTGCTAGGAGTGGGTCAATACCAACCAAATGAAGTATAATGATTGGTGATATTAACTAAATTTGGTAGAACTGACTTGTGTATAGATAGATTAAAATGAGTGTTTGGAAAAGTTTGTGCAAGATAGTTAGTAGGTTTAAAACAAAAAGTGAGATTCATGTAGGTATGTAATAGCAAAACAAAAGGGTTAATTCATAAGATAGCTTGTAAGCATGAGAGAATGGTGGATTAGGACCTTGATTGAGTGTTCAATTCATGTGTGGTAAATTTGTTTCAAGCTTTTCATTATCAAGTGTTGAAGACTATATTTTAGTACCTACAAACCTTTGCCATAGAGATATCCACCATGAGGTTTTAATTTTTAGAGCAAGTGATGAGTTGTGGGTTAAAATTTAAGAATATTTCTCAATCTTCTTGGTTATCAAGGAGTTATTTATTGATAATGTCTTTGCAATAGTTTATCATATGATATTTGATCTCTTGAGGATTTTATAGAGTGCTACCCTTATTGGTTTCCAATTTTATGATATGATTATGATACCTTATGATGTTATAAGAGGGAATTAATAACTTGGTATTTATGTATCCTTAATAAATACATTCAACCCTTGATTTTTGTTTCTAATAAATTTACTCTTTTTTATAGATGTATTATAGCTTTTGTGAAACTTTATCTTCTTCTTCTTCTTCAAGGAGGTCAATAGAATTGAGGCCTTACATTTTGATATTTTTGCTGATCCCACTTCTAGATTATCAATATTTTTTTTCTTGGAAGATTTTTTGGAAGGAGGCAATGCTCACATTTTCAAATTAGCTTTGAGTTTGTTGATATTTTACGTGAATTGATACATGTTAGTGCCACACATGATGTTGGGAGCATTCTAGTTTTGAGTTACCAATTAATTAAAATATAGGTGATCTATACAAATTTTTTCAAATATAAAAGGAGATGTAATTGATTTGATATATTTTCCTATGCACATGGCAATTGGCCAATGGTCTGAGCTAGTAGTGTATATTAATTTTGTAGAAATAAGATAATGTCTTTACATCCAGTTCTTTGTGCAAATAAAATTATCAAGTATTTTGAGGATGATTTCCTTACATTTTCTATGATTATTCCAAGTGAACTAACCCTTATTGGGTTTGATGTCCCAAAGTTTAGATATATTAAAAAAGTTGTGAAATTTAGGGTTGCTAATGTCCCAAAATATACCCCTTATTTTCCAAGGAATAAATTTTGGTGTTGAAATATCCTTCAATAATCCTTTTTGAAATTGGGTCTAAGATGAATTTGAAAACTATATTCTACCAAATAACTTCTTGCTCTCTTTGATTTTAGGAGCCACACATGTTAATTAAATTAAAACAAAGATGAGAGTTGAGGCATACTACTTTACAAATGAGGCATTAATTTTTAGTCTATGTAGACACTATTTTATGGATTATATAACACCTCAATTTTGTACACTTGGAAAACTTAGACCTTGAATATTTCTATCAGTTCTCAACATTTCTCACTTTTAAAATTATAACATATGATCTACCTTATGCACTTTGGAATATCTCATAGTCTGACCTGTCGTATGTTGATGACCTAAACCTTCTATCTTGCCTAGAATTCTTAAAACCTATTTTTCTTCCACCTTTACAAGTTATGAGTTTGTACCTACTTTCCTACTCTATAAACACTAGCATCATAGATAGAAACTTGCATTAATGTAGGTGTCTTACTCTGATTTAAGTGTCCAATACCCTAAAGTTATATAATTTTCAAATGAAATGTATACTAATGGTTTGCCTAAGTGATTTAATACAAGATATTTATCTAAAGGGATTGATATAAATACAAGATCAATCCTCATTCATTCCTCACCTAGCACAAATCAAGGAAAATTATAAAAATCATTCAATCAAGCACTCGATAAAGTAATTTTTCAATATTTTCCTCTTTTTTTTCATATCAATCATAGGGACAACACATACATAGATTTGAAGTACTAAAGGAACATCCCAAGAGCTATGTTTTCCAAGTTACAAGTTAGGTCAATGTTGTACTTACTTTTCACATATTACATGATTCACACACAATTCAACATGTAGGGGAGAACTACATCTATTTGAGGCCCTCTTCAGAGCATTAGATATGTAAGAAACACTCATTGACATAGGGGTATTTGGGGTTAATTCAACACCATGTGCTCACTAACCCATTTTACCTTAAGGTCACCTTGAAAATGAATAACTAGGGTTTTTAAAATTCATGAGGAGTGATAGTTCATGACCTAGATATGAATGCACCAAAGTGAAGGAAAACACAAACCCAAAGGCATCTATATGGTTGTATCCTTTTATAGTAGGTATATCATATAGGACACCTATGTCAAGTTTATACAATAACATTGACGTAACCATCCAAGACTAATGCTAGTGTCCATAGATATAGAGGCACTCAATATAGAATTTGATGACTATTTTATAATCATATTCTAGTCTACTTCTTGCATTTTCTAGATCTAGAACTGTGTCAACATTAAAACAAGTTAAGTACATTACTTCTTTGTCATTTCCATATCTAGCATAGTTGTACTTATTATTTTTATCCTATCTCAATTTAATATGTATTTATTTGAGTTTTAACATATAATTGACCTATTTTAAAGATATTTTATCATCCTTGTACCCAAGGCTATCTCTACCCCTTTAGCCCTAGATAAATCTAATGTAGACACATTTTAGGGTTAAATATTTGGTGAACACAATCCATATGAATGATTTTTTTTTTGATCTAGATCTTCCAAAAATATTATTATTTTAGTTTGTTGTGATGGATTTTTAAATCTAAAACTGTACCCTAGGGTTTTACCCTCCACTAACTGTAAAGGATTCATGTACATACACTTGTAAGATTGATTCTTCTTTGATTGGAATATTTAAGCCTAAAATAACTCAATTTTTAAATTCCTCATAGGTATATTCTAAAAAATTTGGTATTCTAAAAACCCTCTTTTTTTTCACCAAAATTCAGTACGATTTTTTCAATTTACTATTTTTAGTAAATATTAGCATACAAGGCAAATGGTGTACTTATTTTGTAATTAATTTTTGGGTTTCATAAAAAATAATATTTTTTTGAAAACATATCTTATATATATTAAATAAATTCTTTATTTATCAAAATTTTTGATTCTTTATTTGGAATATTTTAGGGTTTATTTGTGAAGCATTCCACATTGTTTGGCCTATTTCTAATTCATATTAGATCAAATTTTAAATTCATCAAAGATTTTTGATACAGACAAAAATCTATTTTGGTTTTCCAAAATATTGTACTTTTATTTCCCTATTTTTCTAGGTTCATATCATTTCTTGGTTTTCTCAAAAAACATCTCTCATACTTTCAAAAAACTCAGCAAGAGTCTAATTTTTTTATATCCTTGTTATATCATGGTTGATTTATCCTTAGCATTTGTAAGCCTTTATTATATTGTTTTCATAGCAATTTTTAGAACATTTCAAATAGATACAAAGGAGCCTCTTGCTCCTCTTAACCCTAAGGAGGGTGATATATCTCATCCCTCTGACTAGGTCTAGGGTATCACTTATATAAGGGGTAAGATGGTTGACCCTATAGTTTTAAATAAAGGTAATCAATATAAAATACTTAGGGTTTGTTCTTGTGAAGCCTTAAAAGATAAAATAATTATTATGATCAAATTAATAAAAGAGTTACAAAATTATATTGCATACATGTAAAATCCAACATGTGCTAGTGTTAATCATGTTTTTACATCTTCCTCGAGCAATATTTTAAAAAACAAGGTTTCTTATCCAAATTTAAAGTTACAATAATATACATATAAAAAAAGTTATTCCAAAATTGGCCAAAAAGATACTAAGAGACTAATTAAAACCTTAAGAGAAATGCTTCAAAATAAAGTGATCAAATTACCTCCTATACATCCTATACACATATCCAAATACTATTGTGCATATCATAGAATGTGCGGGCATCATACAAATTATTATTTTGCATTTAAGAATGAAATAAAAAGTCATAGAGGAAATGATTACCATATCATTGATATATCAACCAAGAAAACCAATCACATTATGAGTAAATATCCTAAAACACAAGTGCCAAAACAACAAATATAGGTACCAACATAAAATTCAAATCAAGAGAAAGGTTAAAATGATAAAGAAAAAGAGAAAATACCATTATCAAAGGTTTTAAAAAGTCCAAATGATATTCAATTACTAAAAAAACCAATGATTTTAAAACCACCAAAAAATAAACCATGCAAGATCCCTTTGTTGATCAATACTGAACAATAAAAGGGCACAATTCCAAATGATTATGACAATGGTAATACTCTTCCTAATATTAACATAGTATATAAAAAATTGATCACACTTCATCTTGATCCACTTGATACATTACCACATGATCTATTTATACCTATAAGACCTAGTACATATCGGTTGAATCCATCTCTAGAAATTACATAACCAAATACATATACAATCAAGGCCTATCATATAGCTCATGATGTTCATAAGGTATTAATATCTTAGGTGCACACATATACATATAATGGCATATCAAAAATGTCACAACCATAGTGTATGATATAGTTTTTAATTCATATATAGATACTTCAAATGGTATATCACATGTTCAAGAACAACCTAAGAAGTTACATTTATCACACCCAATTTTAACATGAATAAAACACACCAAAGCATAATAATGATTTTTTAAAGATTGAATTTCTATTATTCAATTGAAGATCACATACCTAGTTTATACACAAGAAAGTCTTCTCTCATATTTACTACTAGTATGTATACTCGATAATGCTCAAAATAATTTCTAGGTCTCTATCAGATTATAATAGGTCTACTTGTTAGTGTCAAATCTTTGAAAAAAAATAAGGTTTGGATAAGAGATAACCTTAGCCCCTAAAAATAGTGAAGGATTTAATAATTTCTTGATGCACTAAGAAAGTCATTAGACCTCAAATGATAAATGAACACTTTTTTTGGGTTTCAAGTTCCAATAAATACATTAATTCGGCCTAACTCACTAGCCCAATATTCAAACTCAAATTCTAGCTTGATTCTCATTGTTATGAGGTTCCTATAAATGATACCTCATGTTAAGGCTTATGTCCAATCAATCTATTTTATTTATTGACTCTCCATTACTAAAAAATAGTCATAGTTACTTTAATTCTCTAGAAACGATTAATAAAATAGCAATAGTTATGGATTAGTTTATTCACACAAGGTTATCTCTATACATCTTCTTATAGGAGATGGATATTATGAAACTCATTCTCTGAGTCATTAAATATTGAAATAGTTATAAAGATACTCTATTTGAAATGTGTTATGTACCCAACAATAAGTTTCAGACATTTAAAATTTAGAATATAGTTCTCTTTTCAACATAGTGATGATCAAGATCTTAAATCCACATAATTCATTGAGCCTAAAAGAAATAAGAACTCAACACTTAGGAGACCATTTGCATCTCATTGATATAACACTTTCCCTAACTAGTTATCACTTTGTTACCCCTTAATACTGTTCATTAATATAAATTACAACCCATTTTAGTGTTACCAATCAAAATAATATGAGAAGTTTAGAAACAATAGCCATCACATATTAACTATTGAGATTGACTTTACAAGTGATTTACTCAACAGCTAAAAGTATCACAACCTAATAAATCACTAGTAAAGAATTCTTGGAGTTCACATAATATAATTAGTTTTACTCCAAGTCTGGATAAGGTTAGTGAAACTCAAAATGCACTACTTTATTGATCATTATTCATATCATGTTATAACTTCACATGTTATTATACCAAAGTCACTATTTATCCAAGAAAGCATAACTACTAGATATTTGAATAAGTCATTCAAATGACCTCACACAATAGTTACCTAGACAAGATACTACTTATATTTTTATGTTATCCACTTATAGTAAACCATTTCATGTAATAGAAAGATTTAATATTTAATGATAGGGTATATCTAGTCATTTACAATTTGTCAAACTCAAAATGCAATTATAATAAGTTTCTATATTTTAATATACTCCCAAGTATCAATGTATAATAAGGCGTAACCATCCTTAAATGTTCATACTTCATCATAACCAATGGAATAAATCTCATGTTTTAAAATGTAAAAAAACCATATATGATATCAAAATAGCCCATTACAATGAATAGTACTATCAACTACTAATTGACAGATACATAGTAAATTGTTTGATGATAGCCACATAGTTTATATGATTATTTTGCTATAGAAAAAGTGACCAACAATTTTATAATGAAATGCTATACTCATAATGAAGGACTACCCCTAAGATGCATCCAAACTAGTTAAAGGATACACTACAAGTCTAGGTTTAGATCACATAATAACTTAATGTCTTAAAATTGTTATCTACACCTCAAGAATTAGTATAAAAATAATACAAAATGATCATGCCATATAAACTCCCTCAATCAAAGAATCATATTTTACACAAAAGCAAAGCATCTGATGTTGACCACCAAGCCTCAATACCTACATTAGAACTATTGGTGAAGGGTGTCAACATATGCTAGCAATAATTTATACCAATAAGGTAAGATGCTACACTTTATATTCCATATAAAGTAGAGTCATGGAAGATTCCAAAAATAAAAACTTGTTTATGATTCAATTAATCACTCTTCTCATATGCTCATTCAGACATATATGAGTCCACATAGTTTCATAGTAATTTATTTCTTAATATAGAGAGTTATATACATGGAATATCCTATAACATAATTTTCCATACATAATGTGTTGATGACCAAATATCTCATCAAGAATAACCTACATGTTCTAGATCAACTGTCACACATTCATTAATGACACACACATGATCATCAATAACTTTTTTCATCTAAGGATGGATTAAACCATCCATTGGAAACAAATATGATTTTCACAATTTTTAGATGGATAACCCAATTATTATTAATGTAAAATTACCTATTAGTAAAGAGAATTTATTACCATCTCAAGTTGTTCTTCTTTGAATAATGAATATTCGAAGATGTATAACCAGATAAAATTTTGCCTTTAAACATATAACCCAATAAACTCACAATAAAATAATTGATGAATTCATAGTCAATGACTTGCCTAAACCATTAACAACTCCATTTTAAAACACATGAAAGTTAAATACTCAATAAAATCAACCAAAAGGATTGTTTTTAAACATATATAAAACTCAAGTGGCTAATTAAATATAACCAAGAAATCAAATAAGATTATCAAAATGGTTCCAGTTCAACACTTAAAAATGAACTAAAACCTTCACCCCTTTTTACCATATTTTACCCATGTAGAAATTTCATAATAACTTAATGGAACATACATCTAACACCTAACTCTGTTAGGAGGTATGTCAATTGATTCTTATACAATAAAATAAAATCATTCAAAAACCAAATGCAAAACAAGATTACCACTTGTTCTTATATATATTGTTAGTACCATATGATACACTGTCATTATAAATAAAATGCAAAAAAAATAATAGTAAGCCAATTACTATGGACTTGTCAATTCATTATACAAATAGTAATACCAAGCATAAAAACCTAGCTATACCTATCTACTATAGCCAACCAAAAAAATCTAATTAAGTTTATAAATCCTTCTTAATATTTATAAAATACTATAATCGATAACCAAATCATGACTTAATCAAATTAAGTTTCATGGAAATGCCATACCAATAAAATACACAATTTAATAATTAGCTATTGAAACCCTAATCATTATTATATGAAATACAAAAAATCTCCATCTAATCATTGCTTATATATACATTACCATCCATTAAAAGAAACCAATTGTCAAATGTCGAGGAAAATATAATGACCCAAGAATTTCCATAAAACAACATATTTATGGTTAAGCTAAACATTCCAAACATACATACTCAGTTGTAGCACATGCTATAACTATCATATCACAAAATCATAAGATAGTCAATAGATTATATACTTTCAAAATAACCATTTATTAATCTACCATGATAACTCCAATTATCAAAGGAATTCAAGAAGCAAAACAACAAGCTTCAGACTAAGTTTTAGATTAAGGTAAAAACAGGTTTTGAAGGGACCCCGAAACCCTGAAACAAAGGGAGAAGGATGAAATAGTAACGTCCATAGGTGAAACCTAAAACCTACTTCAAAGAAGTATCAAAATCAGGTTTTACATGGACCTAAAACCATCAAAAAAGAAAATCAAAAGACAAACCCTAGGTTTTACAGAGACCTAGAAACTCCATAGTAAAGAGGATACAAAAAACCAGGCAACGAGACCAAAAATTACATCCACCTAAAAGAACCTGGATCTATTCTTCTAGTTCCAAAATCATCTTCACTGCTTCCTTACCTTTCACAGCAGTGTCCTAAATGGCAGTAGCCACCGACTTGGCTCCATCTTGCATTGATTTATTTCTTGAGCTCTATCTAGTTCTATTGTTAGGCCCCTCCAAGGATTTGATTTCCTCATTTGCTCATTTTCCAATGTTTACAGTAGTAGCACCTATGCTAGATGTAACCTCCTCCATCTTCATTCTGCTTTCCTTAATGAGTTCACTTAGGTTGTTCTCATAGTTTTTGAGTTTGATAGGAATATCCCTCATCTAATTTTCCATGTTATTGATTTTATTCCAAGCTACCTCCTAGTTACCTTCCATTATTTCCATTTTCTTCTTGAGTTCCATTATTTCCTTATACATCCATCAATCGAATTGAAGGATAGCATCTGCTTTGCAATTGGCCAAGCTCATAGGTGGGTGCATCCCATCATTCTACCTTATATCACTCCAATATTCTATATTCTTTTTTGGACTATTTCCAACTTCTTCCATGTGACCCTCCCTTTCCATTCATGTATGTTCCTTAGTTTCAATAGGGCTTTCATTTTCATTACTAACATCCTTAACTTGAGCTCCCTTTTCTGTTACTTGGTTGGTGACCTGAGCTAGATTTTCCTTCTCATTTATCGAAGCAGGGTCCTCAAAAGGATCATCCAAATCTTTATCAGTTTCCTCAAACACTTGTTATTTTTCCTCAGGATCATGGCTACTATTTTCAGCTTTTTCCTCTATAGTGACTCCTTTCTCATTCTTGTCTTGAACTTCGTCTTCCTCACTGGAACTTGATTGCCTACTTTCTGCTCCTCCCTCTTCCTCCATGCTCTCCTCATAATTGTTAGTGCTTTCCCACTCTGTTTCCTCATCAACAGTCTAATTTTTAAAACTAGGGACTTTAAATTTAGCTTTTTCTTTCCCTTTTACTATTTCATTCTTGTTACTCTGTAAGTCCTTATTTTTTTTTGAATAAGGATTCATGACAATGGCCTTGTTTTTACAGTAACCTTCTATTATTAGAATTAATCCCTCATGCAATATAGGACAAGACTCCTTTTTCCTATGAGCAAATAGACTTTAGAGCAAAGAGAAACGCAAATAAAAAGGAAAGGAGATTCTTACTTTGTGTCTGAAGTGATTCAGAAATACAAAATGAAACTTGTGGACTCTTTTGCTTCTTCCATCAAGTATGAAATACTCATGGATACAGCATAAGACGTCTCTCCAGATACCCTTGATCTGCTCCAAGTCAAAAAAGTCCCCACTCTTTTCTAACTACTGCTCCTTAACATCCGTCTTTGGGAATTTGCAAAAAGCCTCATTTGAAATGTTGGTCTGCTTAGAGAATTTTATTCCCTCCATTGGAAGCCCCGTAACCTCTGTTATGAATTCTTCAGTAAGATTCACCGTAATGTCATGGAGGGTGACCCTATCATCAATCCAACTTTTGAAAAAATCCATTGTAATATGGGGTTTTGAACCATGAAGCCGTTCCATGTAGCTCACAGCCTTCCCTCTCTAAAGGATCTTCCAGACATCTTGTTTTGCTTTCCACTCTTTGCAGTTTTTGGGTTCCTGCTTCCTTAGTTCTCCTTCCCTTTTACGAGCCATACAAATATCCTTTAATGCCCAATCACTGTAAACTAAAAAATGAACCTAGCTATTACCAGTTTGGAACAAAACTTGCCTTTTTTAGGCACGTTCAGGATCCGCTTCACGTACTCTAGAACATTTCTGTTTAATGAGTGTAAACCTTTCTCCGTGAGGCCACTCCACCAAATCATTGGTTTTCTATTCCAAGCTGATCTTTCTCTCCTTTGCATGAATTATGTCATGATTAATGAGTGCTCTAAGATCCACATTATTTTTTAATGTATCCTGCTAGCTCACCTTGTGTCCTGTTCGAACTGCGTGATTTGCTATCTAGTCAGCAACCCTGTTGGCTTCACAGTAAGTATGGGTGATAGTAAATTTCTCAAATTTTTTGATTAAAGTTTTCATTTCCATCACCATAGCCTCTATAGGCCATGAAACAAAATTTTTATTGTTTAAGATATTTATGATATTCAAGGAGTCCCCTTCCAACCATAATTTAGAATATCCTAATTCAACAGCTAGTTTGATGGTTTGAAGGGCAGCGGAAGCTTCAACAATATGACAATTCAACTTGCTAATGGGGATAAAAATAGCATCAATTATGTTTACCACATGGTTTCTCAAGACTCCTCCACATCCTACATTTCTCGAGTTCCCTTTAGCAGCTCCATCAAAGTTTCCTTTGATCCACCCATGAGGGGGGACGTTCCAAGTAACACCTAGTCTAGGATTTTCAGTTTTTACATTAGACTTTTCTGATCTTAAGGGATTATCAATTTGAAAGGTTGGATTAGGGTCCCTTTGTGATAAGAAATTCTCCTTAATAGCTCTAATAATGTTCTACCCCACCACCCATCCTGGAAGTTCTTTTCTTCAAAAAATTTGGTTATTTCTTTCCTTCCATATTCCTCACCAAATATGGGGAAGAGTTAGTTTCCATAAAAAAAGAACATCAGGATTCCTAGAGGGACAGTACCAAATTTTAAAAGATAGTTCCACACTTTTGTGGTGAATCCATGCAATACCCCAAAGATTGAGGATCTCTTTCCAAACTTGCTACGTAAAAGAATAGTTCACAAACAAGTGATCTCTATCTTCAAGACCCTTTTTACATAGAATACACCTGTTCACTACATATATTCCTCTTTTTTGTAAGTTGTCAAGAGTCAAGATTTTATTTTGGAGAAGGGTCTAGTAAAAGATTTTGATTTTAGGGATGAGCCCCTTAATCCAGGCATGCATCCACAAAGGTTGGTTACCATTTCCCTTTGAAGTAAAAATGGTAGAAACTTTAAAAAGTCTGCTAGGATCATCATGCCAAACAATCTTATCTTCAAGATTAGGATAGAGAGAGATAGCATTGAGAGATAATTGTATATTATTGAAATCTTGATCGAGATCATTTAAGTTCACCCAAGAATTATTCTGCCAGTATTGGTTAACCATTATTCCATATCTTTGCTTACATCGGTCAATTACTTCTTTATCTTCGAATTCTTCTATCAAAGGGTTTCCTTTTAACCAAGCATCCTCCCAGAATTTCACCTTTTTTCCATTACCAACTTTCCATGAACATCCTTCTTCTAATATTTGTTTAGCTCCCTGAACTTCCCCCCATATGGAAGATGGATGAGAAATGTCAGGGTAAGAAAAGAAATCAGAGAGGGATTTTGCATTAAATAAATACTTATGCTTCCATATATTGCTCCATTCTTTGTTTTCATGATAAACCCTCCATCCCTGTTTTGCTAAGAGAGCTGTGTTCATACTTTTAATTTTCCTTATTCCCATTCCTCCTTCCCTGAAAGGTTTGCAAATGTTGTCCTAGGAAATTAATGGCATTCTCCTTTTTTCCTCGGTACCTGTCCATAGAAAGTTTCTCTAGATTTTTTCAATAGCTTCTACAAATTTGGTAGGAATTCTGAAAAGACTTAAAGCATAAGTAGGTATGCTTTGAAGACTTGCTTTGAGGAGGGTTAACTTTCTTTCCTGACTTAGAAAGTTTCCTTTCCATCCCGCAAGTTTCTTACTAAATTTATTAATGAGATCTTCCCAAAAGGCTTCAGGGACTTTCATCCCAAGAGGGAGACCCAGGTAAGAAGAGGGGAAAGAACCTATAGAGCATTCAAGGATTTTAGCTATTTTGTTTTGTCTCTGAATTGGGGTGTTAGTGAAGAACACTACACTTTTATTCCAGTTAATCAACTATCCAGAGGTAGATGAATATAAATTTATAGCTTGCTTCAAAGTTCTGGCTTCCTTGACTTCAGATTTCCCCATGAAGATAGTATCATCAACAAACTGTCTGTGGGAGCATATTAGAGGATGGGAAGAGGGTTTTAGACCCTTAAATAAACCTTTACAGACTAAGTCCCCTATATATATTCCCATACAATCAGCCATGATTACAAACATAATGGGGGATATAGGGTCCCCTTGTCTCAATCCTCGTGACGGATTAAAGAAATGGGATGAACTCCCATTTACTAGTACTACAATTGAGGAAGTAGATATCAACTGATAAATAATATCAACCACCTTTTGTTCAAATCCAAAAGTAGTAAGACTATTTGAAAGGAATAACCAATCCACCCTGTCATATGCTTTTGCAATATCAACTTTCATTATGAAACCCTCATTGTTAGAACTGAACAACAAATGAATATTCTCATGAGCAGTAATTATAAAATCGAGAATTTGTCTACCTGGGATAAATCCATTTTGTTGGTCAGAAATAATCAAAGGAATCACTTGAATAAGTCTGGATGTAAGTACTTTGGATATGATCTTATAGAATGAGTTACATAGGCTAATCGGTCTAAACTGATCAGGTGAGTCAGCTCCAATCTTTTTTGGAATCAGACACAAAAAAGTGGAATTAACTTCTTTAAGCATCTGTTTGGCTCCAAAGAATTCCTTCACTGCATTACTAACGTCTATGCCAACAAATTTCTAAAGTTTTTGAAAAAAGAACATGGGAAATCCATCTGGTCCAGGTGCTTTATCTCCTCCTAGAGAACATACCACTTTGAAGATTTCCTCATCTTTTGGTATTGAACATAACATTTTGTTTTGTTCCTTCGAGACCAGAGGAGGAACCACACATAGGATATCAGCCTGACTTTCCAGATTGATATTTAAATCAGCCTTCATCAGGGAAGAGAAAAAGGATATCATTTCCTCCTTGATTTCCTTTTCCTCTGTAATCTTCTGATTTCCTTTTTTTAGGTATTGAATACAAATTTTAGCTCTATGCTTCAGAGTGGAAAGATGGAAAAACTTTGTATTTTTATCTCCTTCTTTCAACCATAACAACCTAGATCTTTGTCTCCAATAGATTTATTCTTTAGTTATTATATCTTGATATTGGACAAACTGTTTATTTTCTTCAGTAAGGAGGTCTGAAGTGTATCCATCTTGCTGAATTTTTTTCCTGAATTCTACTAATTTCCTCCTTAATAGCATTCTTTTTCTCAAAGATATTTCTAAAACAATACTTATTCCACTTCTTAACTTCCCTTTTAACGTTTTTGAGCTTGGAAACAACTCTAAAGAGAGCCGTACCCTCAATAGGTATATTCCACCACTCTTCCAATTACTTTCAAACTGTGGGTGCTGCAACCACATCTTTTCAAATCTGAAAGGATGATTCTTTTTCAAGTTTATTTTGGCCACTGTGAAAAAAGAGGATAATGATCCGATCCTATTCAATGACGTGCTTCCAACTTACATATGTAATCTTTTGTCCAGTCTGGAGAGATAAGGGCCTATCAAGCTTGGCCTATATACAATCATTGCCAATTCTCTTATTGCTCCATGTAAATTGAACTCCTTAAAGTTCCATACCCATTAGTCCTTCTTTGTTTATAAAATCCATTAGATCAAGTCTCCCTTCCATTTGAATAGCATTGCCTCCCTTTTTCTCATGATCATAGAGTGTTACATTAAAGTCTCCCATTATAATCCATCGTCCATAATAGTCTTTGATTTTGAAGTTTGAGATAGTCTCCCAAACCTTTTTCCTTTGGATCTTGACATTAGGAGCGTAGATGTTTACAATATACCAACTTTCCTTCTGATCAACACTAGTTATTTTAACAATCATAAGATTTTTGCTATCCATCAAGATAGATCCAGAGTAATGATTCTTCTTCCATAACATCATAGTTCCCCCTGAAGCACCTTCAGAACTACTAGCCTTGATGGAATAATTTTTAAAGTCTTTGATCTGTTCTGCTTTCTCTTTACTCATCTTGGTTTCTTGGAGCAAAAGGAAATCAGGCTTTTGATCTCTGACAAAATTCCTAACTATATCCACTTTGTTAATACTATTTAACCCCCTAATATTCTAACTTAATATTTTCATTATTATTTTTTTTGGGTAAAGTCTAGCATAATTGCCTGCCTACCATTAGCAATATTCTTTTTGCTTTCCATCTCTCTATTCTTCCTTGTTGATCTTTTTCCAGGTTTATCTGGAGAACCAACATCCGGTTTTATCTTGGATTGCTGATCAGTTCCTTTTCCTTCTTTTTTCCAAGAAGGAGTGTAAGGTTTCACCTTAGAACTCCTCGTCTCAACACTCTTTATTTTTTTCTTTTTCTCATCTTTTTTCTTTTGGTCTTTTGAGTTTTTTCCTTCCTCTTTCACTTCTTCTACAAAGGGGGCCCCTTCCACCAGAATGTTATTATCATCCTTAGATGACACCTGATTCTCCCCCAACTGGGGAGCAAGCAGCTCTCCTTCCTCTAAATTTTTTTCACCTTCAGGCATCAATTCACCTTCCTCTAACCTAGCATTGTCCTCTACATCATTATATTGATCTTATTTACTTTGGTAAACAACAATTTGTTTTAATAAGTCTGTCTTTTTCTCTATTAAATGTTCAGATTTTTTGTTCTCTGAGTTCATCCCTTGTTATTCATTCTGAGGACTTTTTCTCTTTAAATAAAGCTCTTTATCTCCCATTGTATTTAGAACGTCAGCCTCTTCAGAAGAAGAAACTTTATCCTCTTCTGTACATGGGTCTGTTAAAACTTCTTGATTCTTTCCTATCTTTCGATAGTCCTCTTTGATTTTCCATATTTTATTTTGTTGGATCTTAATATTTTTCCCATCCTTAACATATCTTGGATGTGTTTTAATTCTAAAGGGATAGTTCTTGACCCAGTTCCCCTATTTCTTGCATGCATAACAAGAGTTTGGCAAATCTTCAAAGACAATCTCTTGGGTTTGCTTACCAAGCTTTGATATTAATTCCACTTTCTTTGGGAGGTGATTCAATTCTGCCACTTTTACATAAATTCTAGCACTTTGGAGTTTAGTTCTTGAAGCCGTGGCATTATCCACTACCACTAGTTCACCAAATGAACTAGCTATTCCTTTAAAAATATCCTCATGCCAAAATTCTAAAGGGAGACCAAGAAGTCTAACCCATATAGGAGTAGTTAAGAAAAATGAGTTTGATAAGTCCATATTTGGTTCCCATTTTTTGATTGTTAGAAAACATTTTCCAAAAGACCAAGGCCCTCCACTAAGAACCTTATTCAAATCTTCCTTACAGTTGAAAATAAAAGAGAAGAAGCCATTCACCATTGGTGCAATATCAACGTCTCCACATATAGTCCAAATCTTTTTGACCATATTTCTAAGAGATTCTATATTTGGTTTAGCTCCTAGAAATTTACCCACTAATGTGAGTTCCATGGATGACACAGAGAAATCGAGTAAGGGATCTGGGATAAAAACTTGAAACTCACCTTTCTCCCAGCATGATTTTGATGTCACCGGTGGGAAAAGGGATTTATCTGTTGGTTTTTTTCCAAACAATGATGACCAAGTCCTTTGTTCAAGGAACCCTGTCTGCCTTTCAGATGGCTTTTCCTTTTCATATTCAGCATTATCTTTCACATTCTCAATATATTGTTCTAACATGTTATTTGATGGGCTACCTCCGACCCCACTAGAGGGCTCATTAACAATTGGATCCTTTCCTTTGTTAGCGTCAACCAACAATCCTGGCCCTTCATTCTTTCCTTCTTCCTCTACTATTCCTCCAGGGTCTGTCCCTCCTGCCAGATTCTTTTCTCGCCCACAAGCATTCCAGCTGATTCAAATTCAGAAAGGGCACCCATTTTTGTGGATTAGCTTCAGACTAAGTTATTCATTGTGTAAAATGTAACAAAAACATAAATGACTTAAGGTATGTGTAATAAAAAAGGGTAGAATTTATTATACAACTTGGATAATTAGCCCATAAAATTAGGTAATGCATAAGGTACAACCAAGTAATAGTAAATTATAACTAATATAGATATTTATCTCATATATTTGGGTATATATATTTCTATTTGATGACTCATCTAAATATATAAGTCAAAAACACTAAAAACCTTGTATCATCTTTTATCAAAATTTCTCACATCTCAAATTTCCCAGAATACATGTTAAATAGTAAGGAATTTATTCAAACACATTAATCATATTAGACATAACCCACATGATTTTTTTTCAATCATGATGATAATAAGATAATGAGGCAATGCCTCTGTCTACTGGTAGGCTTAGGGTAAACAAGTATCAAAATAAATAATCACAATGATTTTTAGTTCATAATAACCTTAAACTAATCAAACCCCAATGCCAACCAATAACTAAAACTATGCATGATAGTCCATACTACATCTATATGGTAGAAAGAGGTAAGCAAAATAACTATTTTAAATCTATCCAAGGTATGGGATTTTATATGCATATCAGGGTATATGTATGAGAGCCTATGCTCAACTAAGATTTTCCATACTAACATAAATCATGATTTCCATAGAATATTAATAAATATAAGCTTAACAAATTGGATAGGGTTATTCCTATATAACCACATTAATATCTCAACTCGATTACACTTGAGCCTCACCCTTTTTCTCTTTACCACCTAACATTGACTCAACTCCTTCCATGCCATGATAGAAATGAGAGATCTCCAAACTCCTCCCTCAAAATTTTTAGTTCTATAGATCTTAATAGCCTTAGTACAATATCTCCAAGCCCACAACATAAGCTTTCCCCATACACCATGACCACAAAATAACCAAAAATCTTTTCCAAATCCTAATACGTAGTGAACTAGAATAATCAAAATGATAATGCTTACCATAAAACTTACAACACATTTACTCATGAGTAATTTATTCCCAAGAGGGAAATAGACCTAATAAATTATGTTTTTACATAGTGCGTGGGAGGTCCAAATCAATAAAAAATGCATTTTATTTGGCATAAATATATCCATCATGGTTTGATGGTCAAAAACCTAGTGAATAACAAAGACATAAATTAAACAAAGATCTCCAATATGGATGAAACAATTATCACTATACCTAGAGATCATGTATCATTATTTTAATCAATATTATTTATAAAAAAATTTAATATTAAGACCAAAATTTATATTAAAAATGAATATCATAATTGAGGCTAAATCTTGTTCTACAAGATAACTCCATTTACCCATAAATCAATCAAACAAACAAGAAAACACCCAAAACAAGCTATAAAGAGCAATAACCTAAGAACTTATTATAATAATGAACATCATATTCATAGAAATATAATAAAAAAATCTATATATAATCCTTATTATTATATTCTAGGTACTATAAATCTATAAGTTTAAAACTATAAAATTAAGGCACAATTGGATTATGCCAATGATGACCTTCTAATAAATGAAACTCATGGCTCACACAGTGATGGTAAATGTCTTAAACCACACATTCTAATGATATAGTATGATTAATGTCATGACTATACATTTGGTCTTGAACATTTATAAGAAAACTTATATAAAAAATTTATACATGCAATTAATCATGTTAATATGCTTAGATAGATCAATCCTTGATCATATAGTGTCTACACATCATTAGTTATGTTTTTGTGATGTTGAACATGACAAGTGCCCTATTTATAGCATAGGGAACATGTGAAATAACAACATTTTTCCTATAAAAATGATTACATTGATGATTATGATCCTAATTATAATATATATTGGTATGATACTAATGATATTGATTACAAAACAAATGAATATGATACACTTGATACTACAATAGATACATCAATTACAGTATTAGAACCACAATCAAAAACCCAATCACCATTTGATCATTATAGTCAAGCTTTCTTATTTACAACCAAGATTCATTACATATGACGATTACTTAAGTTATAAATTCATCAATGCAAATGATCCAACCTAAGGATACCAAATACCCCCAAAAAATAAAAAATCCAAATACATTTTTGGCATAAAACATGTTCTATTGGTTCCTTGGTATCTATGTGTTAATTCCATCTTAATCAATGGAATATAAATAAAAATTGTATATCTATAAACAATATTTTCAAACTTGATCAATTATTGATGATTTCTATTTTGAAATAACCCATCAAGTCTCAATCTCTCTAAGTGCATGACCTAAAGGGTACACCGGAAAATGAGTGGGCAGACCATTGGTGCTTTGTAAAATTGTTATCCCTTATTTCCACTTGTTATCAATCCAACCAACTTCTAAAAATATTCCCCTAAGCTTTACCTCCTATTTTCACCCTCTTCTAGTCATTTACCATCTTAATTATCCCTTTCCCTAACTTAAACCCCTTTTTGGTAGTTTACATAACTATGTCGACCATATTGACCTTGCATTTTTGTTTACAAATCTTACTAAGAACTAGGTCAGTCATGGCTAACATAGTTCATTGCCTAATTAGTTTTTTTTATCAATTTCAATACTAGGTCGACCAGGTCAACCTTGTTGGACAAAATTTTTGTAAGGGTTTAGGGTTATATCTACCTATATAAACACATTCATTTCACCATTATTAAAGAGACATCAATATTTAATTATTCATTTATGCTTCTTTACAATCTTCTCTTCTACCATTCTACTTGAGGAGTCTTAGCTTAGTGTTTCTACTTGGAGAATAATCTAGTCTTGTGGAGAAGTCTTGGATTCTTTGACCTTTCTTAGTGATCCTTATAAAATATAACAACCTTTTGTGAATCACCTTTGGCTAAGGGAGAGTTTGAGTCTTGATGGGTTCATCATCTAGGTAATTATCTCTAACTTTGCTCCTCTCTTTAGTAGATAAAAGTAACATAAGCAATGGATTTTGAATATATTTCTCTTTTCATGCATTAGGGTTTTACCTATACATAACTTAAATAGGATTAGCTTATGCATATTTACTTTTATTTTTTACTAACCCCACTTTGGGCCACAAGCTTTGGTGAGAATTATATTAGATTTTGCTTTACTTGTTATTAGTTTAGTGAATATGAAAACATAAGACCTAGTTAGGGTTATTGTGTAGATTTGCTTGACTAGAGGCTTTGGAACCCTCCCTAGTGATATTATTGTATTAAGAGTTCCCTTGGTTAGGTCTAGCAGATCCATATTGGTCATGACCCCAATTATCTAATGTATCCCCAATCAGAAGTGTAAGTAGGGTCTATCTTCTTTGAACTAGGATTAATTTGTAGATCTACTATATTTCCCATTACATACATTCTATTGAATGTAACATTGATCTAAACCTTGAAGGTTTATTTTCATGATTTCATTTCTATCATTCTATTATTTTTTTATAATTCGAATATTATGTCAACCAGGTTGGTATAGTTCTAAATTTTATGTGTAGGTTTAACACATAGTCGTATCAAAATGAATTTATTCTTTTTGTGTAGTTTTTCATCATATACAAGTTACTAAATTAGATAGGTTGACAAAATATTATTATTAAGTGCTAGATAACAAACTATGTTGAACATGTTGACTTAGTCTTCCAGTCAGCATCTAGATAATAAACTAAGTCAAATAGGTCGATTTAGTCTTCCAGTCAACATCCAAATCAATAAATTAAGTTAGATAGGTCAAATTAGTATTTTAGTTAGTATCTAGATCAATAAACAAACTTAGATAGGGTGAGATAGTTTTTTTAGTCATCATCTAGATCAATAAACTAAATCAAGCAAGTCGAGTTATTCATCTTATCTTGCTTCAACAAATATGGTTTCACAAAACTAGGTTGAACCAGTTGACTTAGCAAAATTTGAAAGAAAAATTTAAGGCACTTCGACATCAAATTTTCAATCCTCATCATCCTCCAACCCACCAAGGTTCCTCTTTTTCTCTCTCCATCAATTCAGTACTTCATTACAATTCTATTTTGTGAAAGTTTGTAGTCTTAAAAATTGGAATTATATAATAAACTAAGTTGACTTGGTTGACTTAATTCTAAATCCTATCTTCTATTTACAAGACTAAGTCGACCTGGTCAACTTAGTTCTTAAAGACTCTTGATTTTATATAATAATAGTAATCTATTTGACTTTGTTCTATACTATTTATATATAGTGTCATCTAAACTGACTCTATACCATTCTTAATTTTGGAATTAACAACTATTTGCTAGTAATTAATTCACACTTTCATTTTTAGTTGTTTGCATGCTTAGAATAGCTCACAAAGTCTAATTAGGTGTTTTTTCAAATTACCATTTAGTTACACTATTTTTATTTTTTTTCACACACTACCAAATCACATAATATTCAAAACACATTTAACATTTGTCTTCCCAAGGCCTACCTACTTGGATTTCATCACCAAAGGTGAAGTTGACTTAATTTTTTGGTCAAGAATAAATACGTGGTTAATGGTATATATTAGAAAATACCTGACACCCTTATCTCTATGGGATTGTGAAGTGAGGGGTTAAGCCCCAATACCAAGCCAATACCATTACCAACATATATCCCTTTTAGTCTAAACATCCTAAAATCATCCATAGATTGATTTATTGTTCCCTATTTTCAGCCAACTTCCCTATCACACTTAAAATGACACTTTATAATAATATAACAACACTCAGGATGACCACTTAATTAACATTTAATTTTTAGTTGACTATTTGCTCTCTGACTATTATGTGTTGTATTGTAAAAACTTGTATTGGCTAGCATTGGTGTAAGATTTTGTGTTGTGTTCCCTAATTGGATCATTCTCATTGATCCAATTATTTATGTGTTTGATTCCATTTATTTATTTAAGTACATTATAAAAAATTTCCCTATTTTAACACACTATCATTCTATTTGACATAGTCTCTTATAGACTATGTTTTCCTCTATCTGTAGTACTAAGTCAACTTAGTCAACTTTGTACTCTTTTTTTCCAGTTAGGTTACATTACTAAGTCAACCTAGTCAACCATGTATCCTTATCAGACCATGTTTTTATCTATCTAAAATACTAAGTTGACTTGGTCAATCTTGTACTTTTTTCTACCAGTTAGGTTATAGTATTAAGTCAACTTGGTCAACCTTATATCCTTATTAGACTGTGTTCTTCCCTAGTTATAATACTAAGTCAACTTAGTCAACCTTATATCCTTATTTTATTTCTGACCAGCAATACTAAGTCAACCCAATCAAATCTTTACTCTTCTTAGCTCCCCTTTTAAGTAATACATAGTCAACCCAATTGATGTTATATCTGATTGCTAACCTTGCTCTTCTATCTAGACAACTTAGTTCTCTATTTATCATTCCTTAACATTCTATTCATTTCCTTAAAAAATCATGAAATCCCCTATTGGAATCTTCTTGGATGACTTAAATCCATTTAGACACTATATGGGGTATTCTTTTCTCCCTCTCTTTACCTCCCAAGAGAACCCTCACTCTTAGATCACCTCTTCCCCTCCTTTGTTTGTAGATTGTAACATGGTTCAAATCACACCTTAAGATGAAGTAGGTGGATCCGATCCTTTTTGTACCTATTAAGACAATACTCATCTTTAAGCTTTTCAACATAATGTGAGAGCCATTGATAGAAGTCTATCCAACAATACCACTAGTAAACCACCTTCTAATAACCTTCCACCTAATACCAATTTGGGGAGTTCTTATACAAACACCAACCCACCAATTTGTATGAATAATCTTCTTGCACAAGTAATAAAACAAATGAACATAATTCAGACTTCTAACACCTCTCAAATGATGCAATTACAATGTCATTTGATCAATATCGCTAATCAACCTCTGATTCTCAATCCTCAAGAAAATTTAAATTTTATTCCTCCACCTCTTAGAGATTCCATAGGAAATTTTATTCCTTAACCTATCATGATAAAAAAATGCTTCAAAATATCCAAAATGAACCTTTAACTCCTTTCATTATGTCTATTGATATTGGTAATATATATCCAACTATCAAGTATGATGGGACTAAAGACCCTACATCTTTTCTAAAAGCATTTGGTAATATTTATAAAGAGTGGATCCAAACTCATAATTTCACCACAAATAAACTTTTAGTTAAAACCTTCATTATCAATGTATTGGAATAGTACAACCAACTTACCGAACATTCCATTTTGAAACTTAAAGATTTAGTCAATCCTCTAGTTAAATAATTTCAACATAATGACCTTCCAAAAATTTTCCTTAGCCATTTCATCAATGCTAAGAAATCTCCCACCAAATCAGATCATGATTTTATCAAATGATGGAAATATCTAGCCCATAAGGTTGACCATAACACAACTGATAAAAAATTATTCAAACTCTTTATAAATTCTTTAAGTCATTAGTTTTAATATAAGGTTTGAACTTTTTCTCTTCAAATGTTTAACAAAGATCTTGACCAATCCAAATGTTAAAACTTCCTCATGAAGTAATTTAAACCTAATAACAAATTCATTAAAGGATGTTTTCAAACTTTTACCAATGCCATCATTGACAATACTCCTAAAACTAAATAAGGAGTTACCAAACCCAACAATCCCCCATCTTCTCACATACCACTAACTATGCAACAAATGAAATAACTCTTACCACCCTCTAAACCCTTTTCTTATCCTAATAAGCCTCCTAAATGGTATGACCCTAATCAATTTTGTTGGTTCCACATTGATATTGGTCATTCCAATGAAACTTGTCAAGGGCTTACTAAATTTTTTGTCTCCTACATGCTTGGTGATTCCTTCAATCATGAAGCCATGATCCAAATCCATAGTCAAGAGTACAATACCACTTCTAAAAAATGATAATCTCCTAAAGCTGCTTCTTCTAATAACCAATTTTTTTCCCACATCTAATCATGAAAAAAATACCAAAGATGTTTTTGCTATTGATGCCAACTATGACCAATATTACAATAATTCTCAATATGTTAACACAACTAAGGTCAACTATCATTACAAACCAAATCATAAAGATCTTGTCATAAAACCTAAGAAACCATCTATGGAGGAACAAATTCTCAAAGATACTAAAACCACTCATTTATCTTTGAAAGCTTATGAGGAACCACCTCCTTCTTTCAAGCCTTCAATAACTTCCATTCCTTCTAAATCTACCTTACCTTCAAAAATTCACACTAGTTCTTCTTCAAAATACCATTAGAACTTTCTTGAAGGACATAACTCCATACCTTGTAAGATTACACTTATGGAGTTAGTTCATACTACCCCTTATCACCACAAGTTCCTCATGTAAAAACTATAATAAATTGAAGATCCATCTCCTATAGATGAAGAAACACCCTCTATTGAGCCTCAACCCACCAACATATATACCATTGAACCTGTTTGTCCTTATTCCAAGCCTTCTATTAAATTATCGAAGAGGACATGATTAATGATGAAATGCTTTTTCATGCTGATGATCCACCCCTATTCATTAAAATAGACATTAATACTACCCTTATTCATAAATTTTTAGTTGATGAAGTGTTCAATATTAATGTGACATCTTTGTGGCTTATCCAATAACTTGGATATAATAAGGATCATTCAAGAAAACCTACCTCACTTGTCATGGATTTGATAAAATTAATCAAAAGCTAATTATTTATATTTGGCTTCCCCTAAAAATCAGACCTAATACCATTCAAACTAAACTTATGGTCCTTAATTTTAACCTATATTATAACATACTCTTCAGTCACCCTTGGACTCATAGAATGAGGGCCATTGCTTTTTCTAATATCTAATACATCAAATTCCTACATCATGGTAAATGGTATAAGCATGAGGTCAATCCAAATGCTTGGATTATTTAAATTCCCAATCCAAAATTTCAATAATGCATTATTACCATTCCTACCATCAACAGTGCTCCCTTACCTAAATTCATCAACATCAATCTAGACTTATAGGTCACTCTTGTTGATTCAGATGATGATGATCCTAATGACTTGAAACATACTTGAAACACTACTACGCTACCTCCTTAATCTCATAGTGGATTCCTCCCTCTTTATTACCTCATGATCACACTATTCCTCTCATTGATGAGATCACTATTTTTTACCCTTTATGTAATACTCAAGAACCTTCTTACCTAAAAGAATAATTCACATGGAATGATTATGGAGTGGCCAAATTATTCCAAGATCATCAAATCATGTCTCTACATAAATTTAGTGATCTTATAATTTCACCTTCTGAAACTCCCCTTGAATATAAAGCATTTAAAATTTCACCAACTTATGATGATAACTACATCACGGTCCAAGCTCAATCTCAAAACTTGGCTATTTAACATTATCATAATACCTTAGCTCAAATACATTATTTCAATCAGAATGTTCACACCATTTCTAAATATTTTGAATTAGCTCTTGATGGTCATATACCTCTCATTAATTCTCCACTTCTTGATACTCCTTGGGTGTTCAAACAAATCTTACCTTATAAACCTCCATAAATTATTGCATCTTCTCTACCACCTATAGATCCCATCATTACACATAATTATTTCCCCATCAAATAAACTAATGATATCTCATTTTATCAACCTACTCCTACTCTCAAGATTACATTAAATGCTAAGGCCACAAATGTCTATCAGATACATTATAAATATGATCACCATGGTAATCAAATTCTCTATATCAAAGTAGATATTAAATATTATGATCTTCTTCCCACTTTTCCTAGTGATGAAGATATCCTTGAATTACTTGATGACTAATAACCTCAACTTCCTTGACAACATCACAACTTAGGAACCTCAAAAACAAAGCTCCTTATTTCAATAAATTCATTACTTGTATCGACCCTAAAGCTAATCTAATTTATTCTTTACCTAATGCACCATATAATTTCCAAGATGGAAATGCTATGATTAACGAAGAAACTACTTGCATCAAATATGGTATTCCATCATGCCCTCAACCTATTATAGTTTATCTCAAACTCACACCTATTGAACATGATAAATTTATCATATTTTTTTATAAATATTGTGAGATATTTTCTTTGTCCTATGAGGACATGCCTAGTATTGACCCTAGCATCATGGTGCATAATATCATCACTTATCCCGACTCCAAACCTATACACCAAAAGTGACAAAAACTTCCACCTTATGCCATAAAGAAATTATCAAACTTCTTGATGGTAAATTTATCAAACTTGTGGACTAATCTGAATGGGTTTATTATAGAGTCCCTATTATAAAAAAGGTCACCATGGTCATTCACATTTGTATTGATTTATATAATATAAATCTTGCTTGTCCCAAAGATAATTTCCCTCTACATTCAATAGATGCCATTATCAATTCCACAATTGGGTATGGAATTTTGTATCTTATAGATGGTTTCTCAAGCTATAACCAAATTCACATTGCCCTTGAATACCAATATACGATAACTTTCACCATAGAATGGGGCACCTATTGCTATGTTAAAATACCCTTCAACCTTAAAAATTCTTGAGCTACCTATCAATAGGTAATGAATCATATATTTCATGATCTTATTCACAAAATTATTAAAAACTATGTGGATGACCTCAATGATAAATATAAATGTCACAAAACTCACCTTTTTGATCTTGCCATCATCTTCAACCACCTTCTTAAATACAAAGTTAGACTAAATCCTTATAAATGTGTTTTTGGTTTCACATCTAGAAAATTATTAATAATATTATTTTCTCTCCACAACATTGATGTTGACCCTACCAAGAACAACACTATCATCAACATGACCATCCCTCAATACATTCTAAACATTCACACTTACCTTTATAAACTTGGGGAAACTAGATGATTTATCCCCAAAATGGCTTATCGTATCTATTCTATCAATTCTATTATTAAGAAAGGTACTAATTTAGAATGGATGAATCCCTATAAAAAATCATTTGATAATATGAAATAATCATTGCTTTACCCACATAATATTCATCCCCCTTCAAAAAATTAGCCTTTGATCCTATATACCTATTCCACACCCATATCAGTTGGGTAAATTCTTTCCCAACAAGATGATTTTGTAAGAGAATGTGGCATATACTATATCAGTTGAGGTCTCTTGATTATGAGAAATGTTACACAAAATTCAAACATGATTAACTCACCTTATATTTTTCCACTAATAAACTTTGACATTATATGCTTCATCAAACCACTTATGTTATCATCCATTCTGATCCCATTCATCACTTATTCTCTAAAGCCTTTCTTCCTAGAGATAGAATTGGCAAGTGGATGGTCCTTCTCATGAAATTTGATCTCCAAATTCTTACTCAAAAAAATGTTAAAGGATAAATCATCGCTAATCAACTTGCAGTAACTTTTGTGCTTGCTATTAACCACCTTCAAGATAGTCTTCCTAATGATAATATTCTATATATTGAAGGTCTCAACCAAGCCATATCCCTTAAATATTACTTTCATAACTTCACTACTAATCTTGAAGCAAGTAATCTCAATGAATTCAATATCCTCCGTAATATTACTAAACCAAACTTAGTTATCAAATAAATTTATAAGATTAATATAAATTTACATAAGGATACTTGGACCCTTCATTTTGATGGCACTAAATGCCTTCAAGGAGCTAGGACAAGTTGTATCCTTACGATCCCTCTTGAAAAAATCATCCCATTAGCTTTTCACCTAAAATTTGATGTCACTAAAAACATGATAGAGTATAAAACTTTATTCTTAGTCATGAGAGCTATCCTTGATTTAGATATATAATCCTTGAATGCTTTAGGTGACTCCCAACTCATTTGCCACAAAGTTAATGGTGATTACCAATACAAAAGCAAGAAACTCATTTCTTATCATCAAATCACAACTGCTCTCACCAAAGATTTAATTTATTTCACCATTGAGCCTATCCCTCAAGATCAAAATCCTATTTTTGATTCCCTTATTTCTTTAGCATCTCTTTTTCATCCACACCAAGTTCTTACTGATCCCACTTTTATTATCCAAATAAGAAAATCTCCATCTTCTATTCAATCATAAGATTCACTTATCTACCATATTAACCCATCACCATTCAACAAAGCCTATGGTAAAAAGACATCATTCAATTTATGGAACATAAAACTTATCCTCCTACCATTTATTCCCATGAAAGGATTGACATTCATAAACAAGCTTTTAAGTATGTATATTGATATAACATCCTATATTATTGCAATGCTGAAGGTAATGTTAACTATTTTGACCATAAGTCAAAATAAGTAAACTTCATATAGTATAAAACTTGATATAGGGGTCTTATAAGATTTTATAGGGTGTGTCATGTTCCTATAAATGTCATTTAATGTGCTTTTTACCTTGGTCATAGTCAACTTTTAGTTCTTATACCATTTCATGTCATATAGGGTCATATTTGAGCCATTAATGAAGTTTTTACAATTTTAATAAGTAGATAAATGTGTATAAGTGTTTATAAACATAATTCATGTTATATCCTTATTAGATATGTCAATCCTAACTGAAAAATTTCATGTACTACATTGGAATCAAGAAAATAGTTAGAAAAAAAGAAGTTTTGGTAGTTGTATGAATTATAAAGGAGCGTGGCATATGTGAAAGGATTATAGAGTGTCCCTTAAACTACCCTGATCTCAATTTGAAACTTTATTGGCTTTAAAACACTTGAAAATGGATTAAAATCATTTTACTTCTCCATCACTCCATTAGGCTTACAAAAATGACTAACTAGTTTTTGTTTAGTATGGCTAATAGAGGATGAGTAAAGTCAAATCCACTTGGTGGTAGATAGTAATATTATTATAATTAAATTTAATGTAAGGAATTCAAGGATTTATGATTTATTATCTATGACCCATTGTTTATAAGTTGACTACCCCTTTCTGCATGCTTATTCGAATACCCTATAGATTTCCTCCTTATTTGAGATAATTTGTACAAACCAAGAATTGTATGTGGTCCTTAGGAGCATGAAAATGATATTAAAATGATTATTGACATTTTTTATAGGTTTGGGACTAAATATAAGAGAAAAAACACTCTATTCTACTAATGAGCGGCATTATTGAGTCTATAACCAATTTTATCAATTGCAAGAGCTTGCATCTTAGTTTGGCCTTCATATAAATGGAAATGCAAGTTAATATATTATGATTTTATATTTAAATTCATAGTGAGTAGTATATTCTTGTGAATATGTGTGTCAAGGTTATATAGTGATCAAGAACACAATCATATATGACACATAGTCAGTTTTCTATAATTATCCATCTACAACTAGGTGAATGAGAGTTTTGAAACTTGAATAGTCATGATGAATAGGAAATGAATATTTTTCCAAGGTTTTGAATAAAATATTCAAGTGTGAGAAACCAAGTTGAGCTATGCAAATGGTTGAGAATAGTTGAGATAACCAACTCTCTTATGAACATAGTCTTGTAGCTTGATGTGCACCTACAAGTGCCCCATAAAAGACTAATCATGATTGGAATGAGAGTATTGAAACTAATTTTAAGTCCTTCAAGGTTGAAAGGATAAATTTTAATACTAATAGGATGGTTTAAGATTGGTTGTAGAACCATACACCATACACATTGTCTTATCATATCCTCACTACCCTATGACCTGCATATGCATTTATATGAAGCTCATACAAAGGACTAAGTAGTTTGAGTTCTAGTGTTTGAATATGTTTGAGACCATCATAGAGGTTTGAGAAGTTGAATAATGTCATAAAAATCATCTTAAATTCCAAAGGTGTTATACAGACTTTAGAATCATGCTCATGGTTTGATAAAGTGACTTAAGGGACAAGTTACCTTAAAGTCTCTAAAATAGGGTTTTCAAATTTATTTCAATCCTTCCATAGTGAAATGTATGAGGTATAAATAGAGTTGAATTATTTCATAAGGTGACCCAATAAAAGGGTTACTAAGTTGATAAGATAAGTTGGTGTTTGGTCCCAAGAGGTGATGTAAAGGAGGCCTCCATTCTAGACATTCTTTCACTATAGAATGTCAATGTTCTCTATAGTGTGTTGAATTTAAAATGACCTTATATCCCAAAATGGCATGATAGAAGCATATCTCCATGGAAAGTGACCCTATTAAGGTGAGAGTGACACTATTGGTTCAAATAAAATTGAGAGGTGTGAAATTATAGGGTATTGACCTATATCATCACCTAAAGGTATACCTTTTCCCTAAAAAAGGTCATCTATAGTTCTATTGTAGGTACTTTTAAGCTCATGATATGAACCTAGAGATGGGAACCCTATACATATGAATAATATCTAGCTGTAGATGAATCCAAATAATTAAAAGAGACCATATGATGTGTAAATAAGGTCCAAGAGTTGAAATTTAATCTATAAAACCTATTTTGATCTCAGAATGGACATCTATAGTATGACTATATTATGACAATATACTAGAATATGGTGGTTTAGAGGTTGGCCTATCATATACATGATGTGAATAAGTCTTAGTGACTATGATATATTATTCAATAATTAAAGGATCATATAAACATGACTTGAGATGTAACTATAAGTGACATCCTACATGAAACTTCCTTTGTTTAAGAAACATAATACATAATCTGTTAGGCTACCCTAGTCAAGTAGAGATGAGTGCACTTTGAGGAGTTGAAAATATTATAAATTGTTATAAATTTTTTAAAGGACCTAAAATTAGATATATACACTCCATAATATTATAAATATATGTAAATAGAGCATGGAGGGTTTTAACATACAATTTATAGTCCATATCCAACCTTGCACATAATTGGTGTTATAAAAGTCTGCCTTGGGTTTCATGATGTTTGGGGATGATAGGAGTGTGATCTAACTTTTAAATTTTATACATAGGGTCAATATTAATTAAAGTATCCTATCATATATTTTATTTTACTAAGAATATAAGGGAAGTACCCTCTATTATGTATCAGATAGAGGGCACTCCTAGATAGATACACCCTGTAGGCTTAGTATGAAAATGATAAAGAGATGAGTTAGAGAATAATGAAAATTTTAGAAGGGTTTAGGAACTATTTTAAAGCATAAAAAAACATTATTAAGGCCTCATATTATTAAGGAGTCTAACATAGTAGCCTAAACACCGACCCCCCCCCACCCCACCCACACACACACACACATATACTAGGCCTAAAGCCCTAAGTGGGGGTAGTCTCACTTCTAACACCAAGTAAAATTTAAAATGAATTTGATCAAATTCATGATATGGTATGAGAATTTTTTAAACCATTATTTTATATGAAAAATCATAAGTGGGTCATTTACTAGCTTAAGAATAACTCAGGGTGCATAAAATTCGAGGAAGAGCTCAAGAAGGCATTTTTGGAAGTTCATATCTATATAGACGCTTAACATGGAGGTCCAAGGAGTTGTAATATGTTAAAGAGAGTCCTAAACAATATTTTAGTGGATTTGTTTTGAGGGTTGAATGTCAAGATTGTATGAATAGTCCTTAAGTGTCAAAACTACTCAAAACCCTTACTCATGACCTGATGGGAAAAAGGTGGATAAAAATTCATCTAGATGAGCTAGTATGACTTGGAAATTTATTATAAACTATATATAAATCCACCAAGATTCATCCCATCATATTGGATTATACCCTATCTATACATATAAGGCATATAACATGTTTTATTAACATATTTGTGTGTTTTTCAAGATCAAAAGAGAGTTGAAGGATGAGGATCACTTTGAGAGATCAAGTGGGACCTAATATAACTCCTCATGTTCATTTAATTCTTGAGATAAACACATATATTCCTCTACTATTTATTTCACTTTAGGCAGTCCAAATTGGCATAGTGAATGGAGAGTGATCACCAAGTGAGAAGGTGATAAGTCCAATTGGGAGGAATTTAAAGGTATAATTCATGGATTCAAGGATAAGAGGACTATTTAAAGGTTCCATAACACCTATTACATGGATTTTTTTGGAAAACTAAAGACCAATTTAATGACAAGTGTGAAGAATGAGTGAAAGAAGGATAATGGTGAATGCAGGTAGTGAGAACACTTGTATAGAAGAATACTGATGGTTAGAGACACATATAATGAATGTTGGAGATTTTTACTAACCCCCCAATAATAGTGAATATGTTTTAGTTCTCTTTAGTCTACTTTGGAGTCCTCAAAATAGGCCAAATGATGAAGGCAGTTTATAAGAAGGTAGCTGAAGGGTCTTATGCCAATTTTGAGGTGTTTTCATGCCTTAGAGGGAAATTTGTCCAAATAAACATTTCATGGTATATTTAATACTCTAATAATATGTAACATAACTTATTATCATTCCTTTAAAATTTTTATTTTGACCTTTAAGCTCCACTTCTTTCTCTCCTCTCACACATTCTATAAGTACTAACCATTTTGTCTCTTATTTTCTAAGTAAAAAACATGTATGGTGAAGCCCTAGTGGTTTGATTTTATAATTTTGCTTTGAATAATATATCAAATTTGTTTTTGAGTTCATATAACATATTATTAAAGTGTGAAGAGATGTATAGTGAATAGTCAAGTGATTTTCATCTATCATTGCTTTCTCTCAATCCTTTCATGTTTGATGCAAGTTATTCCACTCTAGTAGGTAATATAAAGTGTTTTAAAGTGTATGGGTATATATTCAAGAGTAAAATTAGAATTAGTGTCTTGAAATTATCTATGGTTCACTTACCTTGGATAGTTTTCATGCATATCACCTCCATATTGAAATATTAATGTTAGAGTATTCTAGGACTTTGAAGCTAGTGTTGTAGGTCTTGTTCCTTATTTTAAGAAGTATGATATAATTTTAGAGATACTTATGGTGTATCATCCCATTATAATAATTTAATATCATGCATATTTATACCCCTTTTCACACAATCAATCAATTAATATAGGTGATAAGCACTTAAAGGTTAATCTAGGGAACTATCCCTTAAACCTAAAGGTCTACCTATAATATAAGCAACCCATAGGCATAGAGGTAGTCTAATGTTCACCAAATATTATAGTAGGATTTAACAAAATCATATAGGTTTAAATATTTTTTGATAATAGTTCTGGCATGCTCAATGGGACCAAGGTCCAAGAGAGTGGAAAGATGATTGGTGTGTCTTTCCTCTAATAAGATTTTAGAATCAAACAAGATAGCACCAATGATGACTCCAAATGAAGTCTTCTAGTTTTAAACAACCCAAGTATCCCTTTTTGAAGGTTTTCATCAATTATTATATTTAATTTAACCCATGAGGTTGATATGGATGGCTATGATGAGAACCCCTACCATGAACCTCCCTATAAACCTTGTTATGATCCATGTTATACCCCTCAACAACCCTATCAAAGTTTCTATTAGTATTATGAGCCATGTAATCCCTATGGTCATCCATGACCTTCTCCATATGGGCAACATGTTGTTAAGCAAGCATATGAGGAAGGATATCAAGAATCCTATCAAGGAGTGCCTTCCTATCAATCCCAATATGACTCCTACCAGCCTTACCATGATACATATCGACCTCAATTTGACTCTTATTAGTCTTATCATGAGGAATCAGATGACCCTATTGATTTTACATCAAGGTATTACAAGGTAAGATCTGAATTATTATAGGCTCAAATCTAAAAAATTAAACTTGGACTTAATACCCATCATTACCCTCCTCCTCCATCAACCCCATCTCATATCAAATCCTTATTAACACTCATGACAAGTCTTATAGATAGTGAAGATAATATGGGATATTGGGATAATGAGTTTGATGCATTACATAAACATCTCATGTAATTATTAAGAATTTTTTTCCAAAGGTGGATGGACATGTGGGAGGGGGTTAAATAAGAAAGTCATTGTGATATCAAGGAGCAACTACACTAGGAAAGGGAGTTTTTCTAATGATTAATAGATAGGCTAAGAATGTGGGAAGATAAAAAGCTTAAAAGTGATCTTACAACTATTGAAGATCCTCAAGGAAGATATGGTTAAGGTGAAAGTATCCTTCTTATTGACTAACCTAACTTGTCATTCCCTTATGAGCTCACTCAAGAAGTCATTTTTTCCAAATCCATTTATAAGCCTTCCACCACACCTCATACTCCATCTCTAACACATGAGCCTAACCATCACCCTCCAACCTCATCCCTTATTTAAGGAGACACCATTTTTTGGGAAGTAAGTGCAGAGGATAAATTTCAAGCCATAACTAGTCAAGAGGATGATTCAAGTAACTATAAAGAAGAAATCACCATAGGAACCCCCTTGGTGAAGAATAGTGAAACTCCATATTCTTAAGTGAGAAGAAAGATGTTGAAACTTGAAGTTCATATTGTAAATACCCATGAATAATTTGGCCAAAAAATGAAGAGAGAGGTGTTTAAGAAAGACTCTATATCTACTGAGTTAACTTAGGTATATGATGAAATATCCCTTGAACATAACAATCATGAGGAGGAAGATCTATGATAAAAGTTCAATGCCATAAGTCAAGAGTTTAAGAAGCTAGGTAAGAATATTCATCCTCATAATAAATGTATATCTAATCATAAGTTTGTTGATGATCTAATCAAGCATTAAGGAAAGGGTCTTGTTAAAAATGAAGATAAACATCAAGTCACCATTAAAGAAGCTACAGTCATGAAATAATCAAATGAAACCAAGGCATAAAATTTTGTCCTTGAAGAGAACTAAAAATATTAATCTAAGGTTGAACCATTTGTAGATATATTGGAGTAGATTTAATATAAGCTTGATGACCTCATACATCAAGAATATTATGATCAAGAAGATAAAGTTGAAGAGGTGGTGTTTCTCAAAGATAAAGAGAATAAGGATAATTGGCAGTAGAAAATGATGATTTTTCAAGAGCTTGAATAATTTTGCCAAGTTGAGGTCCAAGTATATGATAAAATAGATAAAGAGGTTTATATTAATGACAATGACTAATATTGGGTGGAATATGCAAATATCCTTGATGAACTAAAAGAGCTTGTAATTGAAAAGAAACCTGACCTTACTGAGAGCACCATATAAGTTAAGAAGATGTTCCTTGTTAAACCACCATTAGAGGTTGAATTTGAGGGTATTATGATAAGGTTGAGGATACTAAAATGAAAGAGGAGTTCACCTCCTTAGATGATCTAATTTTAGCTACCTTGATTTCATTAAACATCATACCAATGAGGTTGGTAAGCATTATGCAAGAGTTGGAGATACAAGTTACAAGGCCTAATAAACAACATGCATAATTAGTTAATTCATTTCATGAATAAAGAAAGGTTTAAAAATTATCCTTTGACCTAGGAGTAAGTGTTTCTTTTAGGTTAGTTTTTGTTTCAGTTAGTTTGTTTTGATTATGTGTGTGTGTTCCATAGGTGCTCATGAAACACAAGTGTGTGTTGTGTTGTTTTGTGTATTGTTAATATTGTTTCTTGTGGTTTGGTATATTTCAAAATGAAAATTTAATATCATATAACCACACAGGTGACTCCATATCCCAATGGATGGGATTAGGATATTGGTCTTAACATAAAAAAGCATACCATCCCTAAGAAATCACCAAGAATGTTGACTATTTTGACCACAAGTCAAAAAAAGTCAACCCCTATAGAAAAAAATTTGATATATGAGTATTATAAGATATTATAAAGTGTGTCATGGTCCTATAAATGTCATTTAGTGTGCTATTTACCTTGTTCATTGTCAAATTTTAGTCCTTATACCATTTCATGTCATATAGGGTCATATTTGAGCCATTAATGAAGGTTGTATAGTTTTCCTAAGTATACAAAGGTGTCCAAATGTTTATAAATTTCATTAATTTCATATCCTTGTCAGATATGTCATTCTTAACTGAAAACTTGTAGGTACTATGTTGGAATCAAGAAAATAATTAGAAAAAGAGGAAGTTTTGGTAGTTGTATAGATTCTAAAGGAGTGTGGTACATGTGGAATGCTTTTAAAATGTACCTTAAATTAAACTAAATACACTTTGACACTTATTTGGATTTGAAACACTTAAAAATGGATTTAAACAATTTCACTTCTCCATTGCTCCACTAGGTAGGCAAAAATGACTAATCAATTTTGGTTTAGTAAGGCTAGTAGATGATGAGTCAAGTCAAATCCACATGATGGTATATATTAATATTAGTATAATTAAATTTAATGGAAGTAATTCAAATATTTATTATTTATTCTTTATGAACCATTGTTTAGAAGTTGACTACCTCTTTTTGCATGCTTATTCTCATACCTTGTAGGTTTCTTCCTTGTTTGAGATAATACATATAAAATAGGTACTATAAATGGTCCTTTGGATCATGAAAATAATATTCACATGATTATTGACATGTTTTTTAGGTGTGGGATGAAATATAAAAGCATAAACACACCATTCTGCTAATGAGAGACACTATTGAGTCTGTAACTAGTTTCATCAGTTGAAGGAGCTTGCATCTCAATTTGACCTTCATATAAATGAAAATTCAAGTTGAAATGTTGTGATTAGATATTTAAATTAATAGTGAGTAGTATATTATTGTGAATATGTGGTATCAATTTCAAATAGTGATCAATAACATAGTCATATATGGCACACATTTAGTTTCCTGCAAGTATCCATCTACAACCAAGTGAATGAAAGTTTTGAAATTTACATAGTCATGATGAATATGAAATTAAGAGTTTTAAAAGGTTTTGAACACACTTTTCAAGTGTGAGAAGCAAATTAGAGCTATGCAAATGGTTTAGAGCAGTTGAGATAACCAACTCTCTAATAAACACAATCCTATAGCTTGATGTGCACCTATAAGTGCCTCATAAAAGACTAATCATGATTAGAATGAGAGCATTAGAATTGGTTTGAAGTCCTTGAAGGTTGATAGGATCAATTTAAAGATTGATAGGATGGTATAGGATTTTTTTTAGAACCATCCACCATACACATTATCTATATCATATTCTCACTACCCTATGGCCTGTATATGCATCTACATGAAACTTATATAGAGGATTGAGAAGTTGGAAAGTTAGTGTTTGAACATGTTTGAGACCTTCATAGAGGTTTGAGAAGTTAAATAATGTCTTAAAAATAATGGTGAAGTCCAAAGGTGTTATGAAAACTTGAGAATCATGCTCATAGGTTGATGAAGTGACTTAAGGGACAAGTTACCTCAAAGTCTCTAAAACAAGGTTTTCACCTTTCTTTCAATCCTTCCATAGTGAAATGCATGATGTATAAATAGGTTTGAATTCTTCCATAACGTAACCAAATCAAAGGGATAGTGAGTTGATAAGATAAGTGGATGTTTGGTCCTAAGAGGTGATGTAAAGGAGGCCTCCATTCTAGACATTATTTCACTATAGAATGTTAGTGTTCTCTATAGCATGTTGAATTTCAAATGACCTTATATCCCAAGGTGGCATGATAGAAGCATATCTCCATGGAAAGTGACCCTATTATAGTGAGAAGAACACTATTAGTTCAAAGAGCATTGAGAGGGGTGGAAGTATAAATTTTTGACCTATATAATCACATACAAGTGTACTTTTGCCCTTAAAAAGGGCATTTATTTTCTAATTGTAGGTACCTACAATCTCATGATATGAACCTAGAGATGGGAACCCTGAAAACATGAACACTTACTAGTTGGGGATGAATCCAAAGACTTAAAAGATACCCTATGATTTGTAAAATAGGGTCTAAGAGTTGAAATAAAAATCTACAATACCTATTTTTGTCTCAGAATGGACATCTATAGTTTGATTATAATATGACAACATATTAGAATATGGTGGTTTAGATGTCATAAAATATGCATGATATGAAAAATTATTAATGAATATGATAGTATTTAAGACTTAAATGAGTATATAAACATGAAATGAGTTATAAATCTAAGTGACACCCTATAGGAAACTTCCTTTGTTTAAGAAACACAATACATAGTCTGCCAGGCTAGCCTAGTCAAGTAGAGATGAGTGCACTTTGAGGAGTTGGAAATATTATAAGGTATTATAAATATTTTTAAGGACCCTAAAATAAGTGATATACACCACATGATATTATAAATATAGGGAAATAGATCATGGAGGGTTTCAACATATAATCTACAGTCCATACACCAATCTTACACACAGTCAGTGTTACAGATGTCTGCCTTGGGATTTATGATGTTTAGGGATGCTAGGAGTGTGATATAACTATGAAATTTTGTACATAGTATCCCCATGAATTAAAATATCCTTTCATATCCTTTATTTAACTGATAATATTTAGGAAGTTTCCTTTATTCTATCTCAGACAAAGGGCACTCTTAGAGAGATACACCCTATAGGCTTAGTATGAAAATGATAAAGAGATGAGTTACAGACTTTTAAAACATTTAAAAAGGGTTTAATAAGTGTTTTAAATCATACAAAACATTATTAAGGCCTCAGAGTACTAAGGACTCCAATATAGTAGCCTAAAGCCACAAATATATAGACTAGGCCTACTAGGCCTAAAGACATAAGTGGGTGTAGTCATAGTTATAACACCAAGTGAGAATTAAAATTCCTTTGATAACCTTCATTAGAGGGTATGATATTTTTTATAAGAATTTTTATATAGGGGAGATGACAAATGGGTCATTTCTTGGCTTAAAAACAACTCAGGGGTGCACAAAATGTAGAGAAGAGCTTGAGAAGGCATTTTTGGAAGTTCATATATGTAAAGACTCTTAACATGGATGTAAAAGGAGTTGGTATATGTTGAAAATGGTCCTAAATAATATTATAGTGGAATTTTTTTGAGGGTTGAATTTTAGGATTGTATGAACAATCCTTAAGGGTCAAAACTACTAAAAACCCTCCAAAACCCTTTCTCATGACCCAATGGGAAAAAGGTGGATAGAAATGCATCCAAATGAGATAGTATGACTTGTAAAGTGATTGGAACTTGCATATAACTCCACTAATATTCTTCCCATTAGATTGGATTGTACCTTATCTATATGGATATGGTACAAAAAAGGTTTTAGTGACATTTTATGTGTTTTGAAGGCTCAAAAGAGAGTTAAAGGATGAGGATCACTTTAAGAGATCAAGTGGGACATAATATAACTCTTCATGTTCATTTATTTCTTTAGATAAACACACATACACCTCTACTAGCTCTTTCACTTTAGGTAGTCTAAAATGACATAGTGAATGGAGAGTGATCACCAAGTAAGAAGGTGATAAGTCCAATTTTGAGGGATTTTAAGGTATAATTGATGGATTTAAGGAGATAAAGTATCTTGAAAGGTGTCATAACACCTCCTAAATGGATTTTTTTTGAAAACTTAAGACCACTTGAATGACCAGTGTGAAGAATGAGTAAATGAATGATAATGGTGACTAAAGGCAGTGAGAACACTTGTCCAGAAGAATACCAATGGTCAGGGACACATCTAATGCACATTAGAGATTTTTATTAACCCTCCATAACATTTCACATGTGGAATATCTCCCTAGTCTACTTTGGAGCACTCAAGAGAGGCCAAATGATGAAGGTAGTTTCTAAGAAGGTAGCGTAAGGGTACAATGCTAGATTTTAGGGGTTTTCATGATTTCGAGGGACATTTGTCCAAAGAGACCTTTAATGGTCTATTTAATACTATATTAATTTGAAACATAACTGATTCTCATGCCTTGAGAAGTGGTATTATGACCTTTTATCTCTAATTCTCTCTCTCCTCTCACACATTATATAAATACGAGCCATTTTGGCTCTTGTTTTCTAATTCCACACCATACATGGCAAAGCCCTGTTGGTTTGATGTTGTAATTTACCTTTTAATAATACATGAAATATGTTTTTGAATTCATATATCATATTTTAAAAGTGTTTGAATAGATGTATAGTGAATAGTCAAGTGATTTTCATTTATCTTTGCTTTCTCTCATTCCTTCCATGTTTGATGCAAGTTGTTCCACTCTAGCAGGTCATATGAAGTATTTCCAAGTGTATGGGTCTATATTAAAGTGTACATGTAGCCTTAGTGTATGAAAATAATTTATGGTTCACTTACATTGGATAGTTTTCATGCATATCACCTCCATATTAAAGTATTAATATTAGAGTATTCTAGGACTTTGAAGCTAGTGTCGTAGGTCTTGCTTCTTATTGAAAGAAGTATGATAGCATTTTAGAGATCCTTATGGTGTATTACCCCATTATAATAGTTTAATTTAATGAATAATTATACCCATTTTCACACAAGCAATTATTTATTATAGGTGGTAAGCACTTAAAGGTCAATCTAGGGAGTTAACCCTTAAACCTAGAGTTCTACCTCTATTATAGGTAACCCACAGGCCTAGAGGTATTCCAATATTGCCAAAATCATATATTAGGATTGAAAAAACTCCTATAGGGTGAAATATTTGGTGAAAACAAGTACCTTTATCCATTATTTTATGAAATATGAGGTTCCTCCTCTTCTTGAATGAGCACATGGGGGTATTTATGGTGGCCAATGTGGCATACATGCTACAACCCACAAATTCTTATGTATGGGATAATTTTGTACCAATATTGAAAAGGATTCCATAAAATTTACTAAAAGTTTTAATCCTTGCAAGCTTAATGATGATTTAATTCATTCACCTCTAGCCAAGATTCAAACTATATAATCTCCCTGGCCATTCTCCATGTGGGGATTAGATCTCATAGGTAAATTACCTGGCTCTCAATATGGACATGTCTTTATAATCACATCCATAGAATATTTAACCAAAAGGGTTAAAGATATGTCCCTTTTTAATTTCATTGATACCACCATATCTAAATTCATCCTTAATCAAATCATTTTCCACTTTGGTGTCCCTCATACTATCATTTTAGATAATGGTGGTAATTTTAATTACAAAGATGTCAAACAAATCTATGCTAAATTTAAAATCAATCACAAATTATCCACACCATATCATCCTTAATGTAATGGTAAATCTGAGGCCACCAAAAAAATTATTAATAAAATTATCCAAAAGGTAATTCATGAAACCTACACAGATTGGTACCTTCATCTCTATTATGCTCTTTGGGCTTATTTCACTAGCATACACACTACCATTAGGGAAAAATCATTATCTATAGTCTATGGTTCTAAATTAGTCCTCCCACTAGAAGTTAAGCTTCCTTCTCTTCATATATATCTTCATGGTATCATACTTGATGAAGAATTATGTGAAGCTTGCCTTCATGCTCTCGATCTCCTTGATGAGCACCATATTTCTGCTTTACAACATAATCACCAATACAAGGCCTATATTAACAAACAACATAAAAAATGAGTTAAATTTAACACATTTAATGTTGGTGATACTCTCCTTAAATTATAATAAACTCATGAAAAAGAAGGTAAAAACACCCAAAAATGTTGGGGCCTTTACTTAGTCAAAGACATTCTTGGTTTGAGTACCTATTGACTTTAAACCAATGAAGGCCATATCTTTACAGATCCAACCAATGTGAAATTCATAAAGAAGTATTTTGCCTAAATACTTCCCTTATTTTCATACTTATATATGCTATCTATGTAACACTTTTTGTAGGATACTTACACGGGTCTCACACTCTGCTACAATAGTGCACTATTTTCACAAACCTTAGGCCTTCCTTTTGGTCTTTTGGTTTCACCTTTTCTCATGAGTTGAATTATAAAATAATGGATAGGACCTGATATTACTCATGATTTTCCACTTTTTTACTCTTTATTTTATCACTTTCCAAACTTATACTTTTTGGCACCCCTTGGATTTCTCTTTTGTGAGTTGTAGTGTAAGGCCATGGATAGGACCTGGCCTTCCTCACAAATACCATTTTTATCATTTATTTATTCTTCACATGATTTTGGCACCCTTTTGATTTTTATTTTATGTGTTTTAGTGCAAGACCATAGATAGGACTTGACCTTCCTCATAAAATCACCATCTTTGATTCCTTATCTAGAATATGTTTTGCCATGGTTATGAGTTTTGGATCTTTGTTCTCAGCTTTAGCTTTTTCTTCTTTTTATGGATGAAATTTGCACAATAATATATGATAGCATGATTTACTACATTTACATAATTATTATGATAAGGAATCACACTTTTCTGTCATTGTCTCCCTTTTTTTGTAATTTATCACATTTTTTTTTGCAATTTGAAGTAATTCAAATTGTTTCATGTTTCATTCCTCTTGATTTTCTTTATTTTCACTCCACATTGGATAAAACAAGGTTGAATTCAAGATAAAACTTTTATTTCACTTAAAGTTTCAAGACTCTTAGACACCATGCTCTCTGAGTTCTCTTTCATAGAAACCAAGTCCCAAATATTCAAATGAAAGTAATGTTTAACACTCATGTTTGGTTCTCCAAATTTATATGGAGAAGGAATATAACAAACCATCAAGAAAGTTAAAATACAAATAATTTAAAATAAAAGGCAATGATATATAAAAGGCAACATATAAATCTCAAAATTCAAAATCACATCAAAAGACATAATTACAAGCACATATCCTATTTTCAATTGAAGCTCAAACTCCAAATTTGGCCTCATAATAGAGCCAAGGTCCATTGAGATGAAGTATGACAATAGATTGGAATAGGAGAATTCAAAAAACTCTATGGTGCTACCTACTTTCTCACGCAAGTACCCAATATTCACAGTAGACCAATGACTCTATAAGGGGTCTTAAATAATGGGGAACACATTATGGGAAGGTAAGTCTATTTTAATTTTCATGCATATAGATTTCATGGGATGATATACATACTTAATTTATTTAACTAAGACTTGTGTGGATACGATAAGTTATTTAGAGTCCTTAAGGTCAAAATTCCTCTTATTTTGACAAACTTAATTTGAGTGTCTTGACTTTGATAAAGAGTTCTTCTACCTTAATATTTCCTTCATTCTCCCCTCCACCCATTTCATTTCCCCCGTTGATAGACATGTGTGATTCTAAATATATTTTCACTCTTATATACTTCATTATTATTCACATATTAAAAACATGCTAGCACTACTTTGTTTTAGTTTTATCTACTCTTGGAACAAAACATGTTTGATTGACTAGGATTATTTTATTTAAACTATGGCTATACATTTATAGATGTGTCATGATTTATTTTACCATTTGTCATTATTGTACTACCCTTTTTATGGACACTTGAGTCTATTTATAATTTGATGTACTTTTTCCATTGTTGAGTGAGTTTGTTTTGTTACTTCTCACTCATCAATGTTGTTTTCCCTTTTATGCACCTTTTTACATTGATGATTGAGTAAGGATTGTTATTACTTATTCATCAATGTTTTTTTACCATTTTTTCTTACCCATATTTATTTAAGTAGATATTTTTACTAATTTCACATTGATGTTTGATTACCATCATTTTTGACATGTATCCTTCTTTTGACATGGTGAGTTTGCCTTTCTTACTTAAGTTTTACTTTGATTTTTTTAGTCTTTAGTAGCCTAGGCTTTTTAGTTACCCCATTTAATCTAAATTTTGACTTGGTAATTTGGTCTAACATAACACTTATCAGCCCAGCTTGCCAAATTTCCAAGTATGTCCCATCCACATAACATCAAATATCTTATCTTTCTTACATTTTTTTTACTCTTTAGTTTTGTATCCTTGGGTTTGTTGAAAGTAGTATCTGTGCCCTCCATGATCAAAAATAAAAATAAAATAGATAATCATTTAGTGATAAAGGTAAGTCAAGGTATGCATACATTTAATTTTTTAGTTATTTCCATTTCAGTCATTTATTTTTAGTTATTTTATGCTTTATAATACTACAACTTTTTTTTAGCGTTAGTGTTGTGTGTTACTATATTATTTATCGAAGCACCATCCCTTATTGAACTTGAGTCACACATGATGAGCTTTGAGTGGGGCATATGTATACACATAATATTTTCAAACTTTATCAATTATTGATGCCTTAATCTCTCTAAGTACATGCCCTAAGGGGTGCATCAAGAAAGGGGTGGGAAAATAATTGGTGCTTCATAAGATTATTGTCCCTTATTGCCACGTGTTATCAATCCAACTAGCTCCTAAAAACATTACCCTAAGCTTTGCCTCCTATTTTTCATCCTTCTTTACTCAATTAACATATTCAATAGCCCTTTCCCTAACTTAAACCCCTTTTTGGTAGTTTACATGACTATGCTAGCCATGTCATCCTTGTATTATTATTTACAAAGCTTACTAAGAACTAGGTCATCCATGGCTGACATAGTTGATTATTTAATTTTTTGTAAATTTTAATATTAGGTTGATTGGGTCAAACTTGTTAGTTGAAAATTTTGAAAGGGTTTAGGGTTAGATCCACCTATATAAACATATCCATTTTGCCATTATTAGAGAGACAACAATATTTAATTATTCATTTGCACTTCTTTACAATCTGTGCTTCTGCCATTTTAATCAAGGAGTCTTAGATTAGGGTTTCTAATTGGAGAAGAATCTAGTCATGTGGAGAAGTCTTGGATGCTTTGGAATTTCTTAGTGATCCTTACAAACCACAACAACCTCTTGTAAATTATCTTTGGCCAAGGGAGAGATTGAGTCTCGATGGCTTCATCTTCTAGGCAAGTATGTCTAACTTTGCTCCTATATTTAGTATATAGAAGTAACATAAGTAATAGATTTTGAATATATTTATCTCTCAAAGCATTAGGGTTTTACCTATATATAGCTTAAATAAGATTCTCTTATGCATGCTTACTTTTATTATTTAAAAACCCCACTTTGTGCCACAAGCTTTAGTGAGCACTAGATTAGATTTTGCTTTACTTGTTATTAGTTCAGTGAATATGAAAAAAAGACCTAATTAGGGTTATTACATAGTTTTTATTGAATGGAGACTTTGGAACCATCCTTAGTGATATTATTATGGTAAGAAATCCCTTGGATAGGTCTAATAGATCCATACTGGTCATGACCCTGATTATCTAATGTATCCCCAATCGGAAGTGCAAATAGGATCTATCTTCTCCGAGCTAGGATTGATTTGTAGATCTACTATATTTCCCATTGTATTTCCCTTGATATATGTGTTAGTTCCATGTTAATGGATGGAATATTAGTAAACACTACATACACATGTGTCATGCTTCTAATTGAGTGTGATATAGGCACACACAGATACATTATATATCTTATTTCATATGTTAGGCCTTTTCTCTACTCATATCATATGGACATTAGGGGAATCCACCTCTATGATCATGATACTTATAGATTATATAATTTTATGGTCACTCTACATTATCATATTTTGATCTCATATATGTACTTACACATTCGTTTATCCATGTTTATATCTTTCACATGGTAATTGATATGCTAGACACTTAACATTTTTTGCTAACACATTTGGGCCATGGGCTACTATGATATGTTTATGCTAGTTGCTTAATATTTCCTTTATGCACTTTCTTAAGTGTCTTGCCTTGATATTATCTTACTTGTTTGATAATTTGAATATGATCCTTTGTTTATGGCTCTCATTCCTATGTATGCTTTCTTAAACATTTGAACATGTCATTGTTTATAATATAGACATTTGAATATGTTATCCTTGATTTTGTGGATATTTGACTAAGTTATATCCATTTTATTGTGTAACATTTGAACATGCCCCTTAGTTATGGTCTCTTAGGACCATTGCCTTTTGACTTAATTTCAAGTACTCTTATGTGTGTGCTTAATTTTCTTGTTGAGTTTGTATTGTTACTATCTAGACACTACCATGATATTTATCATGCATCTTAGGAATTCATGTGATCACATTTTTTATGCACTTTAATGGTACATTTACCTAGACATATCTTTCTATATGCTATAGGGATCTATTCACATATTATATAATTATCTTATCCTTTTGTGGTGAGGTAACTATCAGTTTATATTATTCCCTCAACTCAAAGAGGGGGAATATCAATGGGGGAATGTCATAGAGGCATGTTCTCCACATTTGACATAATTTTTAGATTTAGTGGGGGAACGCTCTGGAAGCATGTTATCCACACTCATTCAATATTTGGTACTTATATCAATTTTCAGATTCAATGAGGGCATGTCATATAGACATGGCTTCCACACATTCATAGTTTTAAAATTTAGTGGGGGAATATCATATAGGCATGGATTCCACACATTAATAGTTAAAATTTAGTGGGGGCATACTTTGAATGCATGTTCTCCACACTTATTTAGTATTCGACACACCTAATTTAGTGGGGCATGTTTTGGAAACATGTCCTCCACATTGGTACTTATTTTAGTTTTCAAATTTCTCAATATATAGTGGGGGCATGCTTTAGAAGCATGTTTTTCACACTTACATAGTTTTCAAATTATCTAAAGCACACAATTATATAATTCAAATTTGTAATTATGGAATTATTATATACATCAGTACCATTGGTATATATAATTTCATCATGAGACATATCTACAATTCATATGATGTGCAATGTGCACATTATATTACAAAATATAAATTAGTTTTAGATTTTAAAACACTCTTAGGTACTATCATCACCCACCAAGATGTACTTTTATAGACTATATTGAGCCAATTTATTGTAGTAATTAGTTTGCTTTAGGTATGATTGAGGTGATTAAACCAATCAATATTACTATTTTTTCAAGTTGGACTTGATTGTATCATCCAACCTTACTAATTTTATAGTATGAGTTGACTTGGTTCACTCATGCTCACTAGGTTATACATATGATTGGGTTGCACAATTGAGCTAATCTCAACTATCAGGTGGAAACTCACTTTTTCTCAGATGTTGGGGGCATGTGCCTTTAAATATATCTATCTCTATCAATATCCTTAGATATATGTACTTTACATATTTTTCCTAATATTATTTTTATATCCTTATAGTGATAAATATTTTTCAAATCAATTTTCCTATAGGCAAGATAGTTACATTGATACATAGGTGTAATCCTAACCTTGCTCTTTTAATTTCAATCTTTTGAATACTTTAAATTCTAGACTATATGCACTGATTATGTAATGTAACATGCTCTAAGTTACATGTTAGTCACCAAAATAACACTCAAGTTGGACTCACATAAAGGTAAGAGGTGTTATACTCACCTATGAATGCATTCCTCCATTTTAAACTAATAATTTCATTACTAGATTAAATGGGAAATGTAGACATTATTTTATGGATTATATAATACCTCAGTTTGATGCACTTAAAAAAATTATACTTTGGCTATTCCTCTTAGTTTTGGACCTTTCCCACTTTTAGAAGTCATATCTACTCTATCTTGTGCCCCTTGGCTTATCTCTTAGTTTGAATAGTCTTATGTTGATGACCCAGACCTTTTATCTTTTCTAGAATACTTAAAGCCTATTTATCTTCCATCTCTAAAATTTCTGAGTCTATACCTATTTTCTTGTTCTTTGGACACTAGCATCCCAAATAGACACCTACATCGACATAGGTGTCCTGCTTTGACACAAGTGTCTAGTACCCTAAAGTCATTTAATTTACAAATGAAATGTATACTAATGGTTGACTTAAGTGATTTAATGTGAATTATTTCTCAAAAGGGATTGATATAAAATACAATATGAATCCTCATTCATTCCTCACCTAGAATAGACCAAAGTAACCTATAAAAAACATTCAATCAAACACTCAATAAAGAAAAGCTTCCCTATTTCTTCCTATTTTCATATCATTCATATGGACATCACATACATAGTTTTGAAGCACTAAGGAGTAGCCTAAGAGATATATTTTCTAGGTTATGAACTAAGTCACTACTATACTTTCTTTACATATATTACATGATTCACACACAATCCAACATATAAGGGAGAACTACATCTATCTAAGGCCCTCTTTGGAGTATTGGCTATGTAGGCAATGCTCATTAATAGAGGAGTCTTTGGGGTTAGATCAAAACCATGTGCCCACTAAATTTTACCTCAAGGTCACCATGGAGATGAAGAACTAGGGTTTTAAAAATTCATGATGAGTGACAGTCCATGATCTATATTTGAATGCTCCAGAGTGAAGGCAAAGACAAACCCAAAAGTATCTAGGTGGTCACATCCTTTTCCAACAAGTATCTTGTATAAGAGACCTATGTTAAGTTTAGATAGTAGCATCAATACAACCATACAAGGTTGATGCCAGTGTTTTTAGCTCCTAATGCACTCAATCCATAATATGATGACTATTCTAGAATCATCTTCTAGTCTACTTCCTACTTGTTCCAGATCTATAACTATGCCAGCATAAAAATTAGCTAAGTACATTACTTCTTTGTCATTATCATATCTAGCATAGTTATACTTACTATTTTTAGCCTATATAATTTAAATAAAGATAATAGGTGTTTATCTAAGTTTTAAAATCTAATTATATTAATTTATAGATAATTTATCATCCTTGTGCCTTAGGCTATCTCTACCCGTTTAACCACAAATAACTCTAATCTAGACACATTTTAAGGTTAAATATTCTGTACATTTTCAATATTAATTTTATGGGGATCAAATAAGAATGCCAATCCTCTTTCCATGAGTATATAATTGCTACCATAAAGATCTATTTTCAAGCCCCCAAAGAGACATTTTATCTGTGAATATAAATTCTCAAGTTTGGTTTCTAATATAAAAATGACATTAGGGTTGTTAGAATTATTTAGATGCTTCAAAAATATTTTTTAAAGGGGAATTGAGGCCCTTTATGTTCTAGGAGATGATATTAATTTGGTAGGATGTATTTTCATAGCACTTGCCAATAAGGTGTCATGTTGTTTCTGGATTCCTAGCATGATGGCTTCCATTACTTTTTTACCTGTTTTTTTTTCTGGGTCTTTCTTCGTGTCTTTTTTAAAAGTCTCACTTGGGATAAATGTTGTGAGTTTTTGAAATTCCCATACTAAAATATTCCATTTCTGAGTTCGATTATTCATCTTCATCTTGGCTAACCCAATTTTCATTTTGAGTTTTGTTTTATATTATATTTTTAATTTTATTATTCATATCTTGGGGAAGAATATTCTTCTATTGTTTATTAATTTATGTGTTAGGGTCCTTGAGGATATTTTATAGATATTTCTTGAAGTCATATTTTACTATGATGTCCTCAAAACTTGTGGTATTATTTCATGTAGTGAACTACATTTTTAGTACTAATTTTGTATCTTATGATGTTGTGAGTTTCACATTAGAAACATTTTTGTTATCTTAGGGGTGTTTTATATTGTATGTTTATCTTTGATCATGATGAGGTGATTTATTTTGGGTTTCATGAATCCATTAGTGTCTTTGTCTATAGTTTCAGGGATATTCTACTAGATGATATTTTTCATAGAGCATATGACATTATTTGATAATATGAACATATTCATGATAACTTATGCATCTGAAGGGGATGAATTCATAGTAAAATTATTGCACCCATTCCATTTTTCCTACTTTTAAGGTGATATTATTGGGAATATGTTGGGTGGGATATTATTATAAACATATTCTAGCATAAATGAAAATGCCTTTTCCATGATGTGGTGTTGAAATATCCATATATTTTCCAAAGATATTACCTATGACATCAAAAAATTTATCTAGAAAAAAATTCTTGAGGCAAAGCATACATGCAAATTCATACTGATGTTGTAATTTATAGTTTTTCCATTGCCTTCAAGGGTGTATGCCAATGTTTCATGAAGATATTGTACACTCTAAAATAAAAAAGATAACCTTCATGTACTTAAACTCTTGGGGTTTGGTTGAGACAATCGTTGAATAGATTATGGAATGGATGGGTTAGATATGATGGTGTGGTTGTGGGTTTAGTGTGAGAAGGGTTGGACAAATAAGTTTATTGATTTAACATGCAAGGACAAGGTTTTGAATGAAAAGAGGCAAGGGATGCTTATGGAAATATTAAAAGAGCTCACCCATGTCATGTTTTTGGTTTAGATCAAAAAATTAAGAAGAGATATAATTTTAAGAACCATAAGTGTGGATGAGGAAAATATATTCAAGTTCTTGGTCAATGTTTGGCTTAGGGAATTATGAAGAATTAGGTTGTAAAAACTTAAGGAATTTTTGGGTACGATCAAGTTGATCATGAATATTCAATGTCATCTTCAAAGTGAATGGAAATAGGATGAGACTAGACCTAAAAACAAAGGAATGAAAATGGGAGGCTCAAACCTCAAAGTTGTTAATCTGGTGGGCTAGAATGTGAAGGGATCTCTTTATTACTAGGGGTGCTACTTGATGAACTTGTTCATTGAGGGCCTCCATATAGCTGATTATGAGGTTTGGAAGTGAGTTGGAATGGAAATCCTCAAGTCTAAGCTCAAAATCGATGTTGCTTTGAAGGATACTTGCTAGAATGAGAGTTGGCACTCTACAAAATAGGCATACACTATGGAGGTAGGGGCACTCAAGAAGATTCATCCAATAGTTGGAAGAGGTTGGTTTGGAAAAGTGTAAGCATAAAAATTATATTGATATTATTTATGAAGATTTAATTTTTATTTTTGGAAGGTTGATATCAAGGTTTGGTATTTATGCTCATTTTGATGAGGTTTTATTCAATTTATTTTTGTTTGCTTTTGGACATGTTTTTGCAAATAGAAATCAAACTACACTACTTACTAAAATGAAAGTGCTTGAAATAGAAGAAATGAAGAACTGAAAATGAAAGGAAAGAAATTATTTTTTAACTTTTCAACAAATGCAATGATAAAACTAAAATTTTAATTGAATGATGTAAATGTTGATTTAAAACTTTTCTTAGTTTAAAATATGAGAGTTTAGCCTAAAATGCACTAAATGAACATTATTTTATTTTTTCTTTTCAAATGTAAATAAATGAATAATAATGTGTAATTTATATTCAAACTATGAAAATTGGGAATGTGATATAAAAAAACCTAGTTTAATTTTGTCAAACACAAACTTTACATTTTCACAAATTTATCCACATATGCAAGCTAAAATGTGAGTTTTAAGACTTTTGAACTATTACACGTGAAGCTAAATGATTTGAGATTAAAAAAATGTAAACTGAAATTTTTTAATTTTATTATTTGTGGTAGAATTATTTTATCATATAAATGAAATATGAACTCTAAAATGGAAGTTTCTCTTTTCTTATTTTTCTAGATATTTTTAATGTGAGTGTGTGTTAGTATTTTCTTGTAGGTGAAAAATGAAAATGAAATGTTTTATTTGGATATACATAATTTTTTCATTTAACTAATCTATCCTAGATCTAATGCAAGTACTATTATTCTTAGATTTTTGAGATGTAAATGCAATAAAGGGAAAAACAAACCTTTCTTTTCTATGCAAGAGAATAAAAGAGAAGATGATTTATTTCTTTTTTGGGTTTTTATTGAATATTTTAATATGGTAATATATTTTAAAACTAAATAAACTTCTCCAATAAAAAATAAATTAAGAAAAACAAAAAGTAAATCCTCCAACCTAATCAATGTTGAGATCAAATGAAGGTGAAAAAGTAGTTTTGGATGAGCCTCTAATCCTTAGGTAGCTAGCTCCTTTACTCAAATAAAAACCTTGAAAAATATTTGGCAAGAGGATGGAAAAGAAATGGAATAAAAGTAACATAAATATAAATAATAAAGAAAATGACTGTGGCTAGATTGATTCACAAATAGGTAAAGATCAATTTTTAAGATCAATGGATTTTCTTCTCTAAAAATCATGCAAAAATGACCAGAAGATAATTATAGATTGAGGCAAAAATTATTAAAAAATACAAGTAGGTGGGCTATGGCTCTGAAATATTATATACACATACAGAATATGGATCTAATTTTTTTATTAAATTAAAATACTTTTATTGAGGAAGGAGGAGTTGAGACTAGAAGCTAACTAAAAATTGAATAGGGAATTTGGTCAAGTTAACTTGTAGATCAAGGAGATTGAAAAAAATAATACTAAAAGTGAATTGGGTAGTCAAGGAAGTGAACTCATGAAGAATTAATAAAAAATGCAACAACAACCAAAAAATACATGGAAACTAAAGTCTTAGGTAATAAATTTTAAAAATGTTCCAGAGGTGATGAAACTGCCCACCACCTTATCCAAGTAGTGGAAATGTAACAATCATGATAGTTTGAAAAACCATCATTGTTGCTAATAGAACCACTATGATGATTCTTATAATCGCTATGGAAATTATGTTTTCACTACTTAAGCATTTTTTTTTAAATTAAAAGGAAAAGACCAAAAAAATTAAATTTTGAGGTTTATAAAGGTGAAGGAAGACGTAAAAGACAAAGAGAGAGAGAGAGAAACATGTCTTAGCATATTTTGGTAGATATCATTGCATCATCATCAAATTTGTCATAAAATGTCAGACTGTAATGTTTTTGGGTGCTTACATATTGTCTTGTCAGAGAGACATCTCCTCATGATTTGACAAGGGTTTTTTACCAAGTAATGACACATTGGAAAGGGAATATTAGAGACTTACCTCACTTACCTATATAACATAGTGAATCTATCCAAGACACCATCATGACCTATGAACAATAAATGAGAGTTAAGTGTAGTTTCAAAAAAAATTAGAAAATATGCTAATTAATTAAAATACATATATGTCTAATTAACATGTTTATGGGGATGTAAATAATATCTGAACCATCCTATCATGGGATTTATCTAGGTTTTGAGTGGGGTAAACCTACAAAATTAAAACAAAAAAAAATGTACTTTGTAATACCATGATGAAAAATAAGATGTTAGAATCTATAAAATTTGATATATTTTGACTTAGCTTGAAAGTAAGCACATCATAAAATAATATAAAATGTGAGTTTTGAAAGAAAATCACTAAAAATGTCAAATTTTTAAAACAAAAGACTAGTAAACTAGACTACTTATTTGAAAATATGCTAAAAAATAAAAATCATTTGTGCATTTGAGATTTGAGAATTTTTGAGTTCTAGATCTCATATGATGAATTTACACTAGATAATAATCCAATCAATGAGTACAAATAGAGGATAGAAAATATACTAATGGTAGTAAGATCATGGTAGGCATGGTCAGGTTCTATAGAATCTTGTGTTTTTCCCAAATCTTTAAAATTTTCTTAAAAAATTGCTTATATCCATTAAAATTTGAAATTAGTTTAATGGATGGGTTTAGGGGGATGGTTAGAGTAGAACAATTTCAAATTTTTACTATTTTAGTGCATTTTGGGGTATATCAAGGGGTTTATCTTACCCACTACTAACTAGCAGAACTGACTGTGTCATGATAAAATGGCTATCTTTGTAAACCAACCATCACATTTTTATCACCAATAATTTACATAACCGCTAACTACATAAGGTGACAATTATGTAACCACCACTTGCATAAGAAAATAATTTTTCTAGAGGAAGGAAAGGGGTGGTTTTTAATCAAATTTTGAGGTCAAGGGACTGATTTAGGCCATTTTAAATTGTAATTTGAGGGAATATATATATATATATTTTGGAGTAGATAAAGGGAATATGAGTGACTCCCTAGGATTTTTGGGTAGCTAATAGCCTATGAGTGGGCCACACTATATAGGGTAGGTGATGTAGGAACATCATGAAACAAATCATTTTAATAATTTAATATGTTAAATTTTGGTTTGGTAGGTCTTAGAGGAGTGTGGAATAATGTGTTTAGGTGTTTGAAGCTTTGTCATGCTTTAAAACCCTCTATTTATAAACATTTTGGCTCAAAATGAATTTCCCAACAAAATGTTAAATTTGAATTTGAGTTTCATCATTTAAGGGGTTATAAAAAGTTTGTGAGGGACCTTAGAGGTCCAAAAACATGTTCTAAATGATTGTTAAAATTAATGATAAGGAGGAAATCCAACATAGAAGACAACTAATAAGTTGGTTTGAAGGATTTAAAGTGGTTGAGAGGTTTGTGATTGACTCAAACAACCTCAAAATAATAATAAAAAACATTTTTTATACATAATAGGATTAAACCATCTCTTAAGGAGCCAAAATAGGCCAAATAAATAGTGAATAGGAGTTTGAAGGCAAAAAATAGATAGTTAATGGTGTGTGTTTGGTGGTAAGAACTTGCAGGGATATATTTGTAAATATTTGATGAATAAAGAGGAGAGAATGAGATATTTTAAGTATTCTCAATGTGTATTTTTTTAAATTTTAAATCTTATTTGAGCTCCTTTTGTATTTTGTGTTGTTTCTTAGGTTGTAAAAGATTAAAACTAAAAACACTGTCTTGTTCAACATAGTTTGAATAAAAGGATATTTTATACACATTTTCATGGTTGGTAAGATTTGTATGCATTTTTAAGAGTAATATAAGGTTATTTAGGTATTAATAAAATTAAAATAAGCTCTTTATAGTCTATATTTTTGAGATCGCTATAATTCTTGCTCTCAAGTACCAAACTGTGTGTTTCCAAACATGAATATTGTGTTGTTTCCATGTGTTTAAGGTTGTTCAAAAAAATGAAAATGGTTATATAAGGTATAAATATAGGTGGATAAGTTATGAAAACCATTTATAGGTATTTAAATTAAACAAATTTAAAGTTATGAAATTAATACTACTCACGCCCTGTACCATGTCATGAAAATCTAAAGATCACAAAAAATGGCATATATTGACATTTAACAAGAAAAATATCTTTAAAATTGATGTGGATGTGTGTTGAAATGTTTTTAAAATGTTAAAATTTGTTTTATATTTTTGGATCATTATTTTTAGATAAAATTCAAAATTATAGTTTGTAGGTTTGTAAGTGATGCAAAAGACCTTTTAGCCCATTAAAATGGTCATATCACTAAAACTATCCATCAGAATATTATGAAATTTGATAGGTAAATGTATGATAAGTTAATATAAAATATAAAATTGGTTTAATGTTTTTAAATTCCATAAAAATCAATATATTCATGACAATATGATAATAGGTTTGTAGGTTACAATAAAAATCTTGTAAAATAGTCCCAAAAGGGAACATTATTCTTAGAGAAAAAATGATAAATGTATGAAACTTGTAAGATAGATGATAGTAAACATTTATAAGGCATATAATTTATTTAAATTTTAAATACTATCTAATAATAAATTTATATTGATATAATTTTAGGGTTTACAGACTAGTAAATGAAAGTCAAGAACCCTACAAAACTACATTTTGGTCTATTTCAAGTATTGTAAGGTATTAAAAGGTGATTAATGAATGATTAAAACCATATAAAGATTAAAATATCCTATTTTAAGATTAATTGATTCTTTATAAGATAATTAAATCTCTATAGAGGATAAATTAGGTCCAGACAAACCTTAAGAACAAGGCTTAAAAGGGTGAATTGCCAAATTTCATTGAAAATTCATATATGAAGGAGATTTGGTATATTGATACTTGATATGTGAGATTTGGAATGAATATAATATTTAATTATATAAATTTATAATATAATTTCAAGTCTTAAAGTGATAACAAAGTTGGTAGATCTATTAGAAAGGCTAAAAGCTTATTAAGTCAAAACAATCTATTGAGAGTTGGAAACCTTTGAGAGGACAAGGTAATATATGTATGAATTTTTCATTATATTTTTAGGAATTTTAAACTTATATAATTTTAGTTTAAGCATATTATTCTTTGTGGGTCCATAATAAAAACCAAGGCTACTAGCCAAGACACCAAAATTATAGACTTAAGGGACATAAACCAGACTAAAGGAAAGGTATCAAATCAATATACTGATATAGAGTAGAAATAAAGCATAAGGTGAAGTATCATGACTCATGGTGGAGTCATAATTATATTTAAATAAGGTAAGAAAACCCTTATGAGTTTATTTGCATCAGTTTAGGATAAACATATTGATTGAAATTAGTTTTGGAAAGGTATTAATAGTGTTGCAAGTTCAGATAAGGATTAAGAAGGATATAAAGCCTTAAGGATAGACATAGAAGACTTATTATAAGATCCATAGAGAAGTATAATTGTATTAGAGTGGTATTAGAGATCAATTGAAGCTCTTTGGAATAAGTTTTATAGAAGTGTAGGTTGTAATGATAATAATAAGTTTGGGAACATAGAGATTTTAAAGAGAGAAGGTTCAAGTAGTCCTAAATTTAATTGAGGCTTAAGAATAAGGTAAGAGCACATTGAAGCTCAAGAGGTAATTCTAAGGTGTAAAATACTTCGATGAAAATTCAATATACTAGGGTGAAAAAGACTTGGGTGAAACTGAGATAATAATGAATAGGTGTTAAAAAACTAAAGAGGCTTTGGGTTAGGAATGAGAGAAAAATAAATGGAGGGGATACCATGAAAAAAGAAACAAATTAGGGAATAGGAAGTAAGTGAGTTAAGGAAAATGATAGAAGAGATACAACTCATGATAGAGATCATACTAGATAATGAAAGCAAGGGGTTAGCATTCAAAATAAAGAAAAAATGAAGTGGCTTATAAAGGTACTTGTGGAAATATAAATAAGACAAAAGAAAATTATCTTGATCAATAAATAAATAAGAAAGGAAAGGACCCATAATGTCATGAAGATGAAGGATGTAGTAAATGAACAAGAGAAAGTGAAATAGTTTCTCATTTTAGAGAATAAAATCAAGGATGAAGAGGTGATAGAAGAATTTATAGCTTATCTTAAAATGGAAGAACATGAGAAAAATAATTTATATGCAGCTTTATAAGAATAAGAACTTATAAGAACACAATTTAAAGTTGTGTCATAGAAGGAGATATCTAGAGGGCAAATTTGACATCAAAATTTTGATTCTAATATTTTGTGTAAGTGTGTGTTTTTAGGTATGAATAATGAAGAAGAGAATGACTAATTTGAGGCATTAAAACTTGAAAAATATAAATAAGACTAGTTGCTAAACTATGAAAATTAGGTGTATGAGGTAATGAGTAAATAAGATGCTCAAGTTGAAGCATTAAAATTTTAAAGAGATGAAGAAAATTAGGATATATGGAACCTTGAGCAACAAATTTAAAGTAAATAAGAGTTTCTATGAGAGAAAAAAACAATGTGTTTTTCTATGAAAGTTTGGAGCAACTACAAGCAAAAATAGTAGCTCTAGAGCATGATATAAACAATGGAATAACATATGGAGAAGAGGACACATTTTGTACTAAAATAAAAGAAGAGAAGGTTGAGAATATCATAGATATTGAGAAGGATTTCAATCTGAATGGACAAGTATGGTGGAAAAATAAACATGATAAGACTCAAATGTTTATATATTTTAAATCTAATGCTTTGTGGAGATGTTTATATGTAAGTTCAATAGCTAAGGAGGTGGAAACCATAGAAAAATAAACTCTTGAGAGAATTCAAACAAAGAAGGTACAATTTGACATCCTCATCTTGGAGGATAAATCCATAAAGGAGAATATATAAGAAAAATAAAAGAACAAGTGTGATGAATATATATAAGAGGTCAGAGAAAAGCTGAATATGTAAAGAAACTAGAAGAAAAGGAAAAATTACTCAGTTACATTTGAGTAGGAAATCAAAATTTCCCACTTGGGGAGTATGATGTAGGAGCATATTGACAAAAATCATTGTAATCATGTAATATGTTAAATTATGGTTTTGTAGGTTTTAGAGGAGTGTGGAAGAATGTGATTAAGTGTTTGAAGCTTTGCCATGATTCAACACTATCTGTTTGTAAACATTTTGGCTCAAAATTATTTTTTCACCAAAATGACAAATTTTAATATTTGAATTTGATTTTAATAGTTTAATTGGTTATAAAAAGTTTGTGAGGGATCTTAGAAGTCAAAAAACATGTTTTAAATGATTTTTGAAATTATTGAGAAGGAGGAATTCAAATGTAGAAGATAACTAGAGAGTCGGTTTGAAGGATTTAAATTGGTTGAGAGGTTTGTGATTGACTAAAAAAAAATCAAAATAATATTATAAAACATTTTTTATACATTATATGCTCAAAACATCTCTTAAGGATCCATAATAGACCAAATAAATAGTGAGTAGGAGTTTGAAGGCAAAAAATAGATAATTGATGGTGTGTGTTTGGTGGTAAGAGCTTGCAGGGCTCTATATGTAAATATTTGATGAATAAATATGAGATAAAGAGATATTTTAAGTATTATAAATGTGCATTTTTTTTAATTTTCAATGTTATTTTATCTCCTTTTACATTTTATGTTGTTTCTCAAGTTCTAAAATACTTAAAAAAACATTGCCTTATTCAACACAGTTTGAAAAAAAGGATATTTTATACACATTTTCATGTTTGATAAGATTGGTATGAATTTTAGAGTAACATAAGGTTTTTGAGGTCTTAATTTAAGTAAAATAATCTCTTGATAGTCTATAATTTTTGAGATCCCTCTAATTCTTGCTCTTAAGTACAAAACTGTGTGTTTCCAAACATGAATATTGGGTTGTTTCCATGTGTTTAAGGTTGTTAAAAAAATGAAAATGGTTGTATAATGTATAAATAAACATGGAGAAACTATTTATACTAGTTAGAGGTATTGAAATTTAACAAAATTAAAGTTATGCATTTAATACTTCTCATAACTTGTACCCTATCTAAAAACCTAGAGATCATAAAAAATGGCATATATTTATATTTATATAGAAGAAAACTCTTTAAAATTGTTTTATATGTGTGTTTACATGTTTTTAAAATTTTAAAAGTTTTTTTTATATTTTTTGGATTAGTATTTTAGCTAAAAATTTAAAATTATAGTTTGTAGGTCTGTAAGTGATGTAGATGATGCACTTTTAGCCCACTAAAATAGTCATATCTCTAAAACGATCCAGTAGAATATTATTAAGTTTTATAGGTAAATATATGATAAGGTATTATAACATATAAAATTGTTTTCATGATTTTAAAGGCCATAAAATTCAATATATTCATGATAATATGATAACATTTCTGTAGGTTGCAGTAAAAATCTTGTATAATAGTCCCAAAAGGGAACATAACTCTTAGAGGACAAATGATAAATGAATGAAAATTTTAGGAGAGATAGTAGTAAAAATTTAAATGGTGTATAAGTTATTTAAATTTTAAATAATATCTATTAATAAATTTATATTAGTTTCAAGGTTTGCAGACCAGTATATTAAAGTCAAGAACCCTGCAAAAATGCATTTTGGTCTATTTTAAGTATTATAAGGTATTGAAAGGTGATTAATGAATGAGAAAAACCCTATAAATAATAAAATATCATTTTTTAAGATTAAAGGAGTGTTTTTTAGAGAATCAAATATTTATAGAGGACAAATCAGGCCCAAACAAACCTTTTAAGAACAAGGCTTAAAAGGGTGAGTTAGCAAATTTCCTTGAAACTTCATATATGAAGGAGATTTGGGATATTTTTACCTGATATATGAGATGTGGAATGAATATTAGAGGTCATTATATAAATTTTTAATTTGATTTCATTTCTTAAAGTGATAACAAAGCTGGTAGATCTAGTAGAAAGGATAAAAGCCTATTAAGTCAAAATAATCTATTGAGAGTTGGTAACCTTTAAGAGGATAAGGTAATATGTGTATGAAGTTTTCATTGTGTTTTTAGTAATTTTAAGCTCTATAATTTCAAGTTAAGAAGAAGATTATTTGTGGATTCCATAATAAGAACTAAGGCTACTAGTCAAGACACCAAAATTATAGACTTAAGGGATAAAAACCAGACTAAAGGAAAGGTATCAAATCAATATACTGATAAAGAGTGGCAATAAAACATAAGGTGAAGTATCATGACTCATGGTGGAGTCAAAAGAGTATTTCAAGAAGGTAAGAATACCCTTATGAGTTTATTTTCATTAGTTTTGGATAAACATCTTGATTGAAATCAGTTTTAGAAAGGTGTTAATAGTGTTTCAAGTTTAGATAAGGATTAATAAGGATATAAAGCCTTAAGGATAGACCTAGAAGACTTATTGAAAGATACCTTGAGAATTTTACTTGCATAAATAGGAATACTATGGATTACATGAGTGGGGATCATTATCCCATCAAGTAGGTTACTTTGTAACATGTTTACTTATTGGGATACATACCTAAACAACTTTCAATTTCCTTAGGACCTAGGAGAGTGGAATATCAATCTCAAAAAATTCTATAGGATTTTAGGGTTGCTAACTATAGGTAGGGAAATGACATTGAGAGAGGAAACTAATAGAGGTGAGGCCTCTAGTTGGATAGAGTTAATTGGGAATTTTTATACATCTAATGTGGGTGTGAAGTACAAGTTTATTCTAGTAGGGATTGAGTGGGAATAAATCTTAGTCTTCCACAACATGATTATAGGGATTTTTGAATCCAAACTAGTGGGGGACAAGGGGAGTGATCGATTGATATATAAATATGCACCCATAGTTAGGATCATTAATGAGAAGGGCCAATGGTTCACATAGGCATAAGAGGTTCTAGCTCAAACCTATATGGATATGTATAAGATTAGTAGGTTAGGGGATTTATCCATTAGCCATTATCATGAGCTATGTATATGAGCACATGACCCCTTACTAGCAATGGGTAGTGACCATAGATATGGGGGCCATCATAGGATCTTGGTGGACATGCATGTCACCCTTCAGGGACTTGCCAAGAGTAGTGGGTCCATTTATAATGATAGATCTAGTAGATCTACCATAGTAAAGAATGGATGGTTAATGGGAAAATAAGGAGGGTGATTGGAAGGTGAGGGACACACACTTTCACATGGAAGTGTACCCCATGGATAGGGTACCCCAATAGTATGAGATATAATATATAGATATTATGCTTATTCCATAGGTGGTTTTTAGGGGAGAAAGGAAGATCCATGATGTCTACCTCAAGAGATTGGGGTAAAACCCCTCACACTAGGGACTTTCATCATCATAGTGACTAGGGGGAGGTAAAAAAGAGGAGAATAGGCTGAGATGAGTTTTGACAAGGACTCAAATCCAAATTAGTAGGAGGATGACTTAGTTAAAATAATGTGTTTTATTGTTTTAATTATTTACCTCATTAATTATTAGTCCTATTTACTTTTATTTATTTATATGACTAGAGATATGATGTATGCCCACACTTATTTATGATTTCAAAGTCATCCACATAGTTAAGGACCTTTATCATAGATTCACTGGTCAAATTGTTTCATGTGGGCACTAGTCTTAATAGAGATCAACTACTAGTAGATGTGGGTATTCTTACAAACATAGATAGGCACACTAATTTATTTGACCCTACTTATTATGAATATCATGATCTGATTTGTTAGAAAGGGGTGATTGTTAGCTTAAAGTATCAAGTGAATATTATTTATGATATCATCGGGGTGAAATGTGATTGAGATTCATATACCCAATAGACATTGGGAGGGATAACCTACTAGGTGGGTATGAAATGGAGACAAAATTAGATTAGAAGATACAACCCCCAACACTCTTTTGAATCAGGACCTTCTCATAGGAGAAGGAATAGAATCCCTAGGCACTTTCATCTAGAGGGGTTTAACATCTAAGAGGGCATTAGATCTATGGTATTGTATATTGTTTTATTTTTTTATGGATATTTGACACACTTTCCCTCTACAAAGGAGTTTATACTTAGACATGATGTATATAAAATCATTATATGTTATACATATATAAAGATATTCTGAATTATTTGGTGATCTATCATCTTGAAATGTTGTTTAATTTTATGTTAATTTTTATTTTGTGCACCTTAGATGACTATAAATGTGATGAAATGTTGTATATTTTTGATTTTGATAAATGTTATGAATATGATTATAATTTTAAATGTGGTAACAAAATGTATGAAAATATAATTTAATAAATGCTTACAAGACTATAGATGCACTAACAACTATGTTACAAGTGATGATCAAGATATTTTATCCACATATCAAATGAATTTCAACTTGAAACAAAGGGGATAAAAGGGAGGTAGGAAATATGACATATGGGAGTGGAAAACTATGCATTAAAATTTCACAAGGAATATGAGGCTGACTTAATACTTAAGATCAAAGGGAAATTTTTTAATTCTTACTAAGCTTATAGAACATTAGTTTAGTTGGATTTTTTTGGTATGTTCAACCATGATAAAATAATGAAGAGGGATGAGATTATATTGTTGACATAGACATCAAGGAAAGATTTTTTGGGGAATTTATTGATTTTAAAACACTTTCTAAATTGATTTTCCTCTTGATTTTATTTTATAAACCCCGACACTTAGTCTCATGAGACTAGTTAGACACATAGGCTCATCACCAAAGGCTAAATGTAAGCCAATAAGGGAATCTCCTCCAATGCTAACCCCACAAAACTAGTAAGATGCAATGGATCAAAACCAAGGATTAGTGAAGGGATAAAGATGCAAGATTGATTCGATTTGCACAAGATTGAATTTGTGTCTTGTTTGGGAAGGATCTTACCCCCATGCAACTGATAAGATGTAAGGGATTACAACTAAGGAATAATATAGTAAAATAAGGTTGGTTTAATCATGTTAGCATTATTACTTGGATAGAAATGTGAAAAGGGAATCATGACATGGAAAATATTCTAGATTAGGTTATAGGCTATAATTCCTAAGTTTTCAAGAAAGTATAGAGGAAGGTTCATAGTGATCATAAGAACTAAGATAATAATATATATCATGCTTATTTTGAGAGAGTTTTATAATGGGAATAGGATGGTTTAAATAATGAAATTGGATGATATGCTACATTTTGAAATTTCTTATTATGTAAATTGATAGATAAACAATCACTAAACAAAATAATTGAAATGTAAAACAACACATGCACTATATAATTTTTATTTAATTATAAAGAGGTCAATGTGAAATGAAATGTCCATATTTAGAAACATTTTAGATATAAAAAGCGGACAATATCAATTAAATCCTTTCCTTCTAAGGTGCACAACTTATAGTCTCCATTATTAAAATATTGCATCACCAAATATGGATCCAACCAATTATATCTAAACTTATACTTTTTTATTATCTATTATGATATCAAGTCTTATGACAAGGTTTCCTACTCATATGGGACATATGTTAACATTTTTATGTTACTAAAAGTATTGTTCATAAGGCATAATGACTTCTATTTTTCCTATCATATCTGAACAAGGGAAATAAATGTTTTTCAAGAACTTGATAAAAATTTCTCTATGGTATTAAAATTCTCTAAGACAGAGATAAGATCCAATATTAAGGATCTTTGGGTCCCTTTTAGAACCAGTTTTAATTTATATGGTGTTTAGGGTATAATAACAAGTTAATTCCTCAAGTGCTATAAGGGTAGGGGGAAGGAAAATGGTTTTGTTATATAATCTAATGTCTAAATTAAAATTTCCCCTACATGATGGGGTGTTGATTGACTATATCGAGGAGGTGAATCATCAGGTTATTTTGGGGGATTATACTTATGCCCCAAGACTTATACCATTCAAACATGGTAGAATCCAATAATGATATTAAGAGTATCTAGTCTGAGAGGTATGTGAATATTATAAGTTCTAATCCTATATGGATCGAACGAGATTATAGTAGGCTCATCGTTCTTTAGGATGGCTAAGATTTTAGTCATTGACTTGGTTAAGACAACTATCATTGTCATGAGAGTATTATCACTCACTTTTTACATTATTTTAACCCCATTTTCTTCTAGCTTCATAATTGGAGGGGTTTTGGGGCTTTCATAAATTGAATTAAAGATTGTTGTGGTTGTTATGGGTTTCTTATCTTTAGTTAAAGGTGGGGGTTAATTAAACCATTGGAAGGTAGGTGATAGTTGATTTGAAGCCCCATATTTTTATTAAAGTTGGATAAAGGGTGTCAAAAGGATTTGAATCCCCTTGAGTAATGAAAAAATTTTCTAGATGAAGGAATATGTTATCTTAGAACATGGTATAAGGAACCACCTTCATCTTGTGGATCTAGGGCCTTACCAAGATAATATTATAGTTTGTCTCCCTATCAATCACATAAAATTATGTTAACATAGTTTTGGGGCCCAAATTTACTAGAATCACAATGGTCCCAATGAAGGTGGAGTTAAGGGTGTTGTATCCCCATAAGGTGTTTCTAGTGGTAGAGAAATTAGTTTCTCCATAACCAAGTTTCTAGAGAAATAAAAAGGGACTATATTAATAGTCACCCATTATAAACCATTGCTCTCTTCACACAATTTTTATAAATCTAGACTTGTAAATATAAATCTAGATCCCACCTCTTAGCCATATTAGCCTTTCGGGGAAGAATACTAAGGTTAAAAAAGTAACCAATGTCTCTCAAGCTTTTCCTTAGTCAGAACATGTTTGGGTCAATGTGAGTAATTTAAGCCTAAGGTAGAGACATAAAATTGGCTAGGTGGCCCAATCCTAAGGCATAAAATAATTTTGAACCATGGGTGGGAGAGTGTTTAATTAAGTCCATAAAATAAACATGGGATTTTTTTTTTTGAGATCTGTAATTAAATCATAGTTTCCCATAGGCTTAAGATCAGTTTGGATATTATAGAAAGGGGATTCATTGGGTGGTATTCACTAATATAAGTGATTAAACTCACATCCTCATCTATTTCTAGTTCTAAAATGCCCGTCATCTTAGTTTTCCCTGTGATCTAGGAATTTAACTTAAGAGAGGATGGTTAGTATGGTGTTAGTTCTAAAATGAAAACAAAATTAAATAAACACACTAATAACATAACATATCTAGGCCTAGACACTAGGGAGAGCTTAGTTAACAAAATCAAATGATAAGCACAACTAAAAATTAAAGAATGAAAACACAAGAATTCCTTTCACCTTCCTTGGATGCTCCAAATGCCTTTGTAATGGTGGCTTGCTTGGCTTGTGCTTCAAGAGGTCTTCTTGAATGGAGTGTGGCTACCTTCATCTCCTCTTGGCACCTTGTGGCTTTGGCTTGATTTGGCTTGGAATAAATTTGGCATTATAACACTAGTTGTTTGAAGCTTTTTGGAACCAATCTTGTATTATAAATTTGCACAAATTAAGTTTAGAAATGATGCCATGAGGCCTCCTATTTATAGATTTTTGGATTTGTTTAGAATCAACCTCAACTGTCCATCTCAAGATTGAGATGTGTGGTTGAAGATTAATTAAATTTTTGGAATTAAGTTTGTAATTATCCTCATCATGGAATTAGAAAAAGGGCAATTAAGAGGCATGGAGGGCATCATGGAAGGCATTGATGAGGCATGGAGGGCATGAATCCTGATATTTATGGCATTTATAGACTAGGGATGTCTTCCCAAGAAATGAGGTCACTTGATGATTTAGATATTCAATATTCATTTCCAAAAACAAGTATTCAATAAGTTTCCATGGAATTATTAATTAGGCCTTGATTTGGGTTAATTAGCTCTTATGCATGATTAAGCACCTTATGCATAAATTACTTAAATTGATCAGAATGTTTTGTTATTAGTCCAAAATTTGACTAGATTGGAATTAGAAGGTGATGTTAGATGCATTGAAACCATATTCCCATTTAGGATGTTACCAAAAACAAATAACAAAGGCACGTGTCTTGTGTAAAATATTTGATAGGGAAGCACAATCCAGAGCACCAGGTGCAAATTTGACATTTTGACTCAAAATGAACTGATCAAAGTTAGCTGGCCCATAAATTGCATTGCCCCATTTAGGGATACCCTAGCCAAAATTGGCACTTGAATATGTCAGTTTCACATCATTTAACATTTTTAAGTGTTTTTAGGCCAAATTGTGCATTTTAGGTAGAAACTAGCCAAAATCCTAGTTGGAGGTTATCGATGGCCAGTTTTAGGTGTCTATAGTTTGCCCTTATTTGGGAAGGAATTAAAAGATATAAGCATAACAATGTCTTATCAAAGAATGAAAAATGGCTTGTATGCCAAAAAGAAGATGATGGCTGAAGAACAAAGCTCCAAATGGTTTTGGGAAGCCTATGATAATGCCCCCTTGAGGGAGTGGCCATCACATTTATTGATGGATGGTCCCTTGAAAAGAAATAAGAAAGGTGGAATTAACCCATGGTTGAGATTAATCCAAACAAGAAAATGCTTGCATGCATTGATATAAAAAGGATACTGATTTGCCCAAAGGCAATTATAATTAGGAATAAAATTCAAAATAATGATTTGCCCATAGGCAGTTATAATCATTAAGTAGACCTAGATTAGATAAAGATGATTATGCCCCAGTTAGGGCTGATTAGCAAGCATAACTCAAGGATACAACCTGGAATATAGATTAAAGATGAGTAGGCATAAAATGATGAAAGAGATGGATAGAGGAATGAGATTGATCAATAGAAATGATTTAATTATACCTACCAATGAGGAGATGCTCATCTTGATTAATAATGACACAATTAGAATGGCCAATGGGTTAATATTGATCAAGGGTGGGATGGAAGGATTTGCCAAGGTATCAAGGAGAAAATTTTGTAGCTCCATTAATTATAGACCTTTGTGATGTTTATTTTTGCTATAGCATGTGATGGTAGGCTTTATGATAGAACACCATGAAGACTTGGCCAAAAATATGCACAAAGACTAACTCTTGATATCTAATAAATAGTTGAAAATAATGCACCAATGAAAAAACCATAATGGCAATGTTGACATATGAATATGGATAGACTCAAGAATAATGTGTGCAAGGAATCACCTAATGAACACATATAGACTGAATCAAGGCAATAGTGCTAAAAACAAAAAAATAAGGAAGTGAAAAAATAAACAAACAAATAGAAAAATAAATAAAAAAACAACTTGAAATAAACAAACAAATAAAAATCTTGAAAATAAAACCAAAAGAAAGCATCCTAACAATGACAATGCCCTAGTAAGGCGAATCAAGGATAATTGATTAGGCTTAGATAGGACAAATGTTTTTAGATTTTTGAAATGTTATGAATGTATTTGAAATTTTGAGGTATTTTAACTCATTAGATAATGACAAGATACTTGCTCAAAAATGGTGAGAGTATTTGGCTTAGGTTGCTCACAAAACAATAAGAGTGTATGGAAAGGGGTACTGAGGTGACCTCAACATGAATTGATCATGACCCATACAGTCTTGAAATGACCTCAAGTCATAGTAATTCCATCCACACAAAAGGTAGGGAAAAACTAACTAGGTCCCAACAAGTTCTCAAATCCAACAAATAGCCAATTAAATGAAAACAGTAATGGCAAGGTGATGCAACAATGCATGGTAAGCAAGTGTTATCCTTAGTTTACCCATATGTGGTTATAACTACGATAAAATGGTAGAGGTCAATGATAGTAATTTACCCATAATAAGTTATAATTAGTAGCAAGACTAGTGAGACACTAATTTGCCCATAAGTGGTTATAATCAAGCTCATAGAAATAAATGTGGATAGGATGAAAGATATCTTGCTAGATCAACTGCCACACTACTTTCATAGACTGTCATTGTAAACATAGATTAGATTTATTATTGAAACTTGATTGGAATCCTCTCAAAAAAAGTGTAGGAAGAACTAAAGTAACCAAGATCAAAATAGGATTGGGTAGGATGACTAAAAATAGGCTTTGGTCTAGATAGGAATGGAATGATAGGATGGCATGTTATTGCTTTAATATAATGATGGTTTTGATAATTGGGTTAAAATGGTTAGAGGGTTACCCATAAGTGGTGGGGTGGATGGTAGGATATATGATAATGGCAAATATGCATATATAACAATGATAATGGCATGGAAATGAAATGGTATGGTACATGTTTTTTTCTTGGGTATAGTTTTTGATTCTATTGCTCTTGATGATGGGGAGATGCACGTCTTAATCAATAAATGATACAAATAGAATACTCAATCATGTTAATTGCTAGCCCATACCTTGTCTGAATAAATATTCTATCAATAATGGCCTATAGATTTGGTTACTAAGAATGCTTTTGTGATCTTCATTGGTCATTAAGTTTGATTCCTTCAAGTGTCAAGACAAGGTATCTTTATAGCCTCCATAAAGGAAAGTGTGACCATGGATGGTAAATAAGGACATATAATGGATGGTGGGTTTGATAGTGAAATGGAATGGTAGATGATAATGGAATGTATAATGGTGGGGAAATTAATGAAGATCAAGACTTTTAGTCACATGTAATGTTACTGATGCCAAATTCAACATATTTTTGGTTGTGGTAGGGCCAAAGACTTTTTCTCTCAAGAGGACCACCATATTTTTTGTTGTTTAATCTTGAGAGTAGTAGCAATTTGATTAGGCTATAGATTGGAAACTATTTTGATTTGATCTTTGATTTTGTCTTCATCAAGCAGTGAAGAACTTTTGTGCTAATCTATTGGTGCCTCAAAGAGGTTTTCACCAATGAAGTTGTCTTGATTGTCTTGTAGCACCTTCAAGAAGGTTTCACTAAAGAATGTGGACTTTTGACTTTGATTGTCTTCTAATGCTTTTGAAAAATTCTCACTAGAAGATGCTGAGTTCTAACTTTGATTGTCCCCTAGCACCTTCAAAAAGGTACCATTAGGAGAGTGTTATTTTATTACATGAATGTTGTCTTGGCCTCCTTGTTCTTATTGAACTACTATGTCACCATGGATACAGTTCAACAAAGTATGATTGTATCAGTCACAATTAACACTTGTGGGAGATGGAATGTCAATAGTATGGCTATCTTGGTTGATGGTAATGGCTTGTGAAATGGGGAGAGGTTACACAATCCTTATATAAGATAATGGGAGAACTTGTGTTGAAGCTAAAGTAATCATCCTCAAAAACCATAGAAGGATCATAAATGTATTCAAATTGATCTAAAAAGCATGCATTACCAATGTTTTAATAGCCACAAACATATTCTTCTTCTGAATCTAATTTTGACTCAAAGGACTCTGAATCTGATGTTGATTCTAATTCTGATGCTAAATCCAATGTTGGTTAAAGAATAAAACTTGACTCTAATTCTAATTCTTCATCTTCTGGGTACTCTATTACAATAATTTCTTATTAAATATTTGGTTTTGGACAAGTAATGGCCTATGATGGCATAATAGGCTCCACAAAAACTAGTTTGTCAAAGTGAAACTCCTCCAAGATGGGAAATAGGTCAAGAGACAACTCCTTAGAGATTGGCTTGTAAATAAGAAGCTCTTGAGAAATAAGCACATGATTAAGGTAATGATTTACCTAAAGGTGGTTATAATCATTAAAAAGTGACTCAACATAGATTGGCTTGTCAGAGTGAGACTCCTTGATAACTAGTAGAGCATCAATAGGTAATCTATCATAGGTTGACTTATCACAAATGGTTGATTCATTAAAAACATCTTGGATTAGTTGGTTCTCTTGGCCTTGGTTTCCAATGAGTTAGAAAATACCATTTCTGAACATAGCTTGGTATTCAAAAGATTGGATCGATTGAGGTTTGGTTGGGATTGGTACTAGATGATGAATGACTTGTGGTTGGATAATGGTAGGGAATTGGGGAGCATGATTTCTCACACAAGCCAAAGGATGAAGTCTTGAAATGGTAATTATAGGGCAGTGTGGAGCATGATTGCTCGCACAAGCTAAAGGACTAGGTCTTGGAATGATAATGGTATTCTTTGGATATTGTGAAGCTTGATAACTCGTATAATCTAGAGGAGGGTTAGGGGTAGATGATGATCAAATAAAAAATGATGTCATTAAACTTGATTTCTTGCACAAGCAAAAGCATCCAAGTCTTCCTCATAAACCATATCATCCCAATCATAAGTTGGCTCATAAGTTGGTTCTTAACTCTGTTCCATGTACTATTTATTGAAAAGAGGATATGGATTTATACCCTAAAAAATACTATCTATAGTTGGGTCTTCAAAGTAATATTCACAAGCCTCTTCATACCTATCAAGGCCTCGAGTTAGATCATAAGTTACTTTGTGGTTTTATTCCCATGAATGATTAATATGAGGCAAATAGAAATCTATCTCATAAACCATATTAGCATCATTGGGGTCTTGACAAAAGCCATACAAGTCATTTAGTGTAGCCATTATATCATAAGGTGGATTGTAAGTGACTCTACCATAAGTGTAGTAATACATATCTGTATAAATGATGAAATCTCCAAATTAAAAAGGCTTAGGGTTATACAAACTCTGAAACTATATCCAAAGGATAAATGGTTCAAACTTGGTCGAAAGGTGGAGCTGTATCTCCCAAAATAGTTTGTGGTAAGACTTGGCATAAACTAGCCTAACATTAAATGTCTAATTTCAAATTTCATATGCACAAAAGGTCAAGTGTCTAAATAAAAACTAACATGTCAAACGTCTAAGTCAAAGTGTTCCAAAAGAGGTCTAAACTAGGAAAGAGAAAAGTTGAGTTGCTAGGTCTTTTATCCAAACATAGAATCAAAATCTAGGCTCAAAGAAATAGGCATGTGATAGGAATTTTGGCCAAATGATGTCAAAATATAGACTTGAAACAAAGGCTGATGTGATTAGATTTAATGTAATGAGTTTAGAAACAACTTTGACATAGACATGGCACATAGAATCAAACATAAACATGATCAATTGGCATAAGGCATAAGACAAAAGGATCTTTGAAAAAAGGTCGTGTTCCCCCAAATAAAGGCACAAATAATGATGAGGATAGGCATTGAACAAACAAACCATCAATAGTTTTCAAATTTGGGTAATTGATTAACTAAAGTTATGCAACCCAAAAGAGAAAGATATATGTATCATCCCCACAAAGTGAGGATTAAACATAAATCAATCAATGTTTGGATCCAAAATAAACAAGGCTAATTGAAAACTCAACATTGAAAACTAAGATTTGACTAAACAAGCTAGACAAGATTGGATAGCATGATGACACAAGACAAAGGTCCAAATGGTATACACAAAGTGGTTTGAAATACATGGTTTTGATACAATGGTAAACAAGTTTTGAAATAAATTGAGTAGCCTAACAATTTAAGCATGATCTAATGATGTGGTTAATTCTACGTTTCAAAAGACTTAAAAAGCTCAAAATGTTTTGACATGATTTGGGTAGTATAACACTACCCTTCACAACTCAAAGGCATTGTTTTGACATGGCTTATGAATAAAAAAACAAGTTCTTATCTCAAAACATACCATGAAGAAAATGACCAAAATACACTAAGTATAATCATCCAAATCCTATCAAGGGTATGGTAAAATGGGGTTTACTAAACTAGTAAGGTCTCGACCATTCTAGGGGAATCAATTGCATAATGACTTTCACACCAAGCAATGCAAAAGAAAAGCATAGATTTTGGGTATGTATCACTTGTATTATTGAAAAAGGTCTAGTCCTTTTTTAAACCACTACATCCTACTATTTTATTAGTGCAATGTGATGTCCAAAGTTCCACTACGTCTTGTGTGCAACTCCAAAAGAGTCAAATGAAGTCAATGTTAGGTGATGAAACCCCAGGTCAAAGATTCCCTAAAGAAATTGCAGGAGGTGATGAAGTCCCCCTCATAAGCCAAGATGCATAAAAATAAATAAATCATGAAAGTAGAAAGACTTTAAGGTCATTTCTAAGGTCACCCAAACTTTGATGAGTTTTTGGGGAGTGCTTTAGATGACATTCTTTCTAAGCCTTGGACTACAATTTTTACAATAGGAATGACACTTTTGATTCCAAGGGTTCCCTAAAGGGGACAAATGGAAGAGCATACACACACCACCCCTCTCTTTTCTAAACAAAATTAGATCAAATAACTATTGAAGACAAAAAACTTTTAGAAATATGAGTTCATTTTTAAGCACCAAATTCAAAAGATTGAGTGGTGTTCATTTGACCACTTGGTCTTAGTTGTAACTTTGAAAACTAATGAAAAAAAACTTATTTAAGCACCTTAGATGTTACTTTAAGCACCAAAATAATATTCTTAATTCATTTTAAAGCATTCAAAATATGTTCTAAAACATGATTTATCAAACTTGAAATCCGCTAGTTACCTGTCTACCCTTAAGGCATCACCCCAAAAGCAAATATGTTAGATTAGAAATATTTTAAATGTATTTTCCAAATTTTGCAAAAAATCTATGAAAATTGAAGCTAAACTAATGACAAATTCTGAACATTTAGAAGAAAACATGTGGTTTTAAAAAAAATCATCCAAAATGGAGTTCGTATGACCCCAAACCAAGCATTTTAAAATAGCTCTTGTTTTAAGAAAACATTGTGACCGAAGTCAGTTATATACCATCAACATTAGGAATGGCCAACCGAGATCTAACCAATGTTGGTTTTACTAACTGACATCGGTTGATCCAAGTAAATGATGTCGGTATTTCTTGCCAATGTTGATTACTGTGTAAACTCATGGCAACAAAAAATGGCAAAATAAAGTTAAAAAATTAATTTGCAAGAGTTTTAAAGGTATAAATGGATATTTTAGAGTTGAAAAATGATCCCCTTTAGGTGTGAGATGTGTCTCATCCCATCAGGTGTGCCATTATGTGATCTAGGAATTTGACTCAAGAGATGATGGTTAGTATGGTGTTAGTTCTACAATGAAAAAAAAAATGAAATGAACACACTAATAGCATAACATCTCTAGGCCTAGACACTAGGGAGAGATTAGTTAACAAAATCAAATGACAAGCACAACTAAAAACCAAGGAATTAAAACATAAGAATTCCTTTCACCTTCCTTGGATGCTCCAAATGCCTTTGTAATGGTGGTTTTCTTGGCTTGTGCTTCAAGAGGTCTTGTTGAATGGAGTGTGGCTACCTTCATCTCCTCTTGGCACCTTGTGGCTTTGGATTGGATTGGCTTGGAATCGATTTGACATTATAACACTAGTTTCTTGAAGATTTTTGGAACCAATCCTACATTATAACTTTACACAAATTAAGCTTAGAAATGATGTTGTGAGGCCTCCTATTTATAGATTTTTGGATTTGATTAGAATCAACCTCAACCATCCATCTCAAGATTGAGATGTGTGGTTGAGGATTAATTTAATTTTTGGAATTAAGTTTGTAATTATCCTCATCATGGCATTAGAAAAAGGGGCAATTAAGAGGCATGGAGGGCATCATGGAAGGCATTGATGAGGCATGGAGGGCATCAATCTTGATATTTGTGGTATTTATGGCCTAGGGATGTCTTCTAAAGAAATGAGGCCACTTGATGATTTAGACATTCAATATTTATTTCCAAAAACAATTATTCAACAAGTTTCTATAAATTTTTTAATTAGGCCTTGATTTGGGTTAATTAGCTCTTAAGTATGATTAAGCACTTTGTGCACAAATTACTCAAATTGATCAGAATGTCATGTTATTGGTCCAAAATTTGATTATATTAGAATTGGAAGGTGATTAAAAATACATTGGAACCATATTCACATTTAGGATGTTACCAACAATAAATAACAAAGGCATGTGTCTTGTGTAGAAGATTTAATAGGGAAGCACAATCCATAGCACCCAAGTACAAATTTGAAATTTTGACTCAAAATGAACTGATCAAAGTTAGCTAGCCCATAAATTGCATTGCCCCATTTAGGGATACCCTAGCTAAAATCAACACTTGAATATTTTTGTTTCACATCACTTAGCATGTTTTAGTGTTTTTAGGCCAAATTGTGCATTTTAGGTGGAAACTATCCAAAAGCCTAGTTGGAGGTTATTGGTAGCCAGTTTTAGGTGTCTACATTCCCTTGGGGTCCCAACTGGGGATCCACATAGGGGTTACTAGGTGAAAAAGTATAAGCTTTGAAATCATGGATTCATACCTACAAGGGATAGTGAGTGAGGTTATCCTGTGGTTAGTTTTGTGCATTGTGTTTTTGGTGGTTAAGAAATAAATTTTGGTATAAGACTAATTTTCCATTTTGGTGTGCCATAGGGCATGTTGATGGTTTTAAGAGGTTTACATTAGCTTTCCCTAGGAACATGTATACAAAGGTTTATCATTGGTCCTCATAGAACCTTTGAATATGTTTGTTATATTACTTGAAATCAAGAGTAATGTAACCAATGAATCTATGGAAAATATATTAGACACTAGGATCATAATCTTGAGTACTATGTTTTGGCCTTGTTGGCCAAACCTTTGTTGGTTGTTACCTTGGTAAAATCATTGGTTTTAGTTTTGGACATTGTTTTGGAAATAGATTTGGAACTGATTATGGAATTGAGTGTTATGACATAAAGGATGGTCAAAATTTATTGCATGAACCATAGGTGGATGGTTTTATTTCCTTGTACCTTAGTTTTTGTTGTTATTTTTGTTCATGGGTTGACTTTGATTATTATTTATTTATTTTCCTCTTTGCCTTATCTATACACCATCTATTATGGCATTATAGTTTTTATTTAGAATCTTGGGGATTTTATTGTTGGGTTTATTTTGGTTTATGTTTTGATAACCCCCATTATTATAATTATGGAAAATTAATCATCCATTATATCCTTAATTTCTATGACCAGTATCAATGGTTGCTTGGTCTATTATCAAAACACTCTAAATAACTTATTCATAGGACCTATAAGGGAATTTTTGAACCTCTTATTTCATCTCCTTGTTGAGATAATGTAAAAAATGATCTCATAGTTCTATCTAGTCCAATTTTGGGGTGTTGGTTGAGGAGTATAAGACTTATCTCCCTTTGGTAATGAAATGAGAAACATATTGATTGGAAATATTTTTTGATATGCAAGAAATTATGTATGCTAGTCTTAAGAAGCTTGTTCATATCAAAGGCCTTGATAAAATATATAGTGATTTTTTTGAAGGAGTGAATGGAGGCCTCAGGGAGCTGGTAATACCAATCAAGGGAACATCCTTGTAATGTCTTTATAAATATATTGATGATTAATCCATTATAAGGTAGAATTTATTTGATAACAGTCACATATGCTATCACATACACATTGGGATATCCCTCCCTCTTATACTTAGAGAGTTTAGGCAGGGGACATGGTAGGAGGGCCCCTCATATGTTTTGGTCTAGGGGTTCTTTAAAATATTCTATTTAAGTCCCCATGGCACTAAAATATGCTATAGGTATGATGGGATGAGCCTGAGGGAGAGGGGATTGATAAGAAGAAGTGAAAAACCACATGAAAAAGTGGCATGGGTTAGGAAGATGGGGTATATTAGGCCAAGAAGTAGTTATATAGCTATGTTGATTTGGAAAATATATGGTAACAAGGATATAAGATGTTTTAAGATTAAATTGTATTTTTCACTTGTAAAAGTGGGATTTATGTGGGTGGCACATTGACCAACATGTAGCTAGAAGGAACAAAGGGTGGTGATATGTTTATTAACACATTATTAGGAGGGATGTAATAAAAGGAATATCTAATGGGAATTTGAGTATGAGGTTGACAAATCAGGGGAATGTTAGACCTTGTAGGGTTGGGAACTCCATGAGTAAAGATGTCCCATAGATATTGGTTTGAAATGAAGTTAGTCAAAGATGGGTTAGATGAGTATTGTGATAGTTGGTAAGCTAACATAATAATGTTAATGGATGAGGAATGAATTTTATTTTAAGGGTTATATGTCATCCCTTTATTTAGATAGGTTTGGTTACTCTCTAAATACTAAATGTGACCCACCAAAGTGGAGATGAGTTCATTTGTCAAAGAAGTGGTGTCATATTTGGGAATCTCATTTGTTAAAAATTTAAGAGGGAAGGATTGATAGATATTAATGAACTAGTTTGTGTTAGATGACTCATGATGAGTCATATTGTGTTGTTCATGAGGAATGGAAGTGTTTTGGTTAGTTTTAGATGGGTGTGAAGACACTTTTAGTTTTCTCAACCCATTTTCTAGGTAGTAGATTCTTTCAATATACTGATGGAATATTCCTATGATTTTTATATCTAGTATTTATAAGATAATATATGGTCTAGTTATAATTTGTGGATAAATAACACCTCTTGTATTGAAATTCATATTTTTATAGTCTAAGTAGTTATTAATGGTTTTAGAGGGGTGATGTAGTTTTTAAATTACTACCTTAGACTTAGTTTGTAAGTTTGATGAATAAGAGTTTTTGAATTAAATTTCCACGTTTGAAGTGAAGTTTTTATTCCAACTAAAGATGGATGCCACACTTGGAAGAGACAAGAGAATGTGGATGAAATATAATAAAATAGGATAACACAAAAGGATAAGACTTTCATGTTAGGTTCACCAAATTTTATACGCTTGAAAAGTGACATGTTAACCTTCACGTACTAAACCTCTTGAGGTCTAGATAAGACAACCAATGAATGGATTGTGGAATGGATGGTATATTAGCTGGGTTGGATAGGATAGTTTGGTTTTAGTATTGGTGATATAAGGGATGGAAGAACATGTTGATTAAGCTAAGGTAAAAGGATGGGGTTTTGAATGATAGAAGGTAAGGATGCTTGCAGTTATTCCAAAATAGTTCACCTGGGTTATGTTGCACATTTAGAGAATAAAATTGAGAAGAAATACAATCCAAATAACCCTTAGTGTGGATGAAGATAAGATGTTGGAGTTCTTTTTCAATTCTTGGCACATGGAATTTGGAAAATTTGGGTTGTAAGAACCTAGGGATTTGGTTGGCACGATCAGGTTGAATATGACCATCAGATGTCATATGCAAAGTGCATGATAATATGATGAGGTTAAACCTAAGGACAAAGGAATGGCAAGGGAGGCTGAAACCTAAAGGTTGCTTACCTAGTGGGATAGAATGTGAAGAGGTATCATTATGACTGGGGGTGTTACTTAATGAACTTATTCATCGAGGGCCCCCAATTAGTTGATTATGAGATTTGGGTGTGGAGTGGCATGGAAAAAATAAAGTTTAAGTTTTAAATATATTTTTATTTGAATGGAACTTGATATATTGGGAGCTAAAACTCTAGGAAACAAGCCTACCCTATAGATTTAGGGACACTCAGGGAGCATCATCCAATGGTGGAGCAAGGTTGGTTTGGAAAAGTGTAAGATTATAAGTTGTATTGAATGTTTTTATAAAGGTTAATTATTGTTTTGAGAAATTTTATATCAAAGTTTGGTACTCATGATCATTTTGAAGAGGTTTTTTGTAACTTGTTTTTGTTTGTTTGTTTTTGGATAAGTTTTTACAAATATAAATGAAACTACACTAGTAAAAATGAAACTAGTTGAAATGGAAGAAATGAAGAACTAAAAATGAAAAGAAAGAAATTATTTTTTATATTTTTATTCTTTTTTAATGTTTCAACAAATGCAATGCTAAAATTGAAATTTCAAGTGAATAATGCAAATGCTGATTTTAAACTTTTTCTAGTTTGAAAGATGAGAGTTTTTCCCACAACAAACTGAATGAACATTATTTTATTTTTATATTTTAAAATTAAAATAAATGAATAATAATGTGAAATTTATATTTAAACTATGAAAATGGGCAATGGGATTAAAAAAACCTAGATTGGTTTTGTCAAACATAACCTCTATGTTTTTAGAAATTAATCCACATATGCAAACTAAATTACAAGTTTTAAAACTTTTGAACTATTGTTTGTGAAGCTAAATTATTTGAGATTAACTAAATTAAAACTATTTTTTTGATTTTATGATTTTTGGTATCATTATTTTATCACGCAAATGGATAGATATAATCTAAAATACAAGTTCCTCTTTTCTTATTTTTCTAGATTTTTTTTTATGTGAGTGTGTGTTGGTGTTTGTTTATAGGTGAACTAAAAATGAAATTTTTTAATTATATGTAATTAATTATTTGATTCATATAATCTATCCTATATTTAATTTAAGTACTACTATTCTTTGGAGTTTTGATATGTGATTACAATAAATAAAAATAAAACTTTTCTATTCTATGCAAGAGAATAAAAGAGAGGATGATTTATTTATTTTTTTAGGGGTTTTATTGAGTATTTTAATATGATAATATATTATAAAACTAAGGAAAATACTCTAATAAAAAATAAACAAAGAAAAATAAAATCAAATCCTACAACTTGATCAATGTTGATATTAGTTGAAGGTGAAGAGGTAGTTGTTGATAAGTCTCTGATTGTTAGGTGGTTAGATCCTTTACTCAAATAAATAACTTGATAACTCTCTGAAAAGAGGATGGAAAAGAAATGGAAGAAAATTAATACAAATATAAATAATAAAGGAACTAATTATTTCTGGATAGATTCATGAATATGCAAATATTAGGTTGCAAGTTCAATGAATTTCCTTTTCTAAAACTCATGAAAAAATGACTAGAAGATGATTGTAAATTGTGGAAAAAATTATTCAAAAACACAAGAAATTTGGATATGGCTCTAAAATATTATAATATTCAATCACACATAAAAAATTCAAATAAAAAGTTCTTGTAATATTTAAATGTGTAGTGAGGAAGGAAGAGTTGTGGCTAGAGGTTAACTAAAAGCTAACTAGGAATTTGGTCAAATTAACTTGGAGATCAAGGAGATTGAGAAAAAAAGTGTGAACTAGGGAGTCAAGGAAGAGAACTCAAGAAGAATTAAGAACAAAAAAATCAAAACCAAGAAATATGTTTGAAAATTGAAGTCTCGCGTAACAAAATTTAAAAATGCTACACGGGTGATGAAACCACTGCCTTATGTAGGTAGAAGAAATATAACCACCATGACTATTTGAAAAGTTTCCTCTATTACTAATGGAACTTCTATGATAGTTTTTACACTTAATATTTTTTTTAAAAATCAAAAGGAAAAGACTCAAAAAGGAAACTTTGAGGTTCACAAAGGACAAGGAAGAGGTAAAATACCCCCCAAAAGAGAGAGAATTATGTTTGAGCATATTTTGGTAGAGATCATTGCATCATCAATAGATTTATCATGAAATGTTACATCATGCAAATGTTTAGTGATTATAGAGGCCTGTGTTTCTAAAGAAATTAGTCCTCCAAATATTTTATCTCTATCAGATTTATTCTTGAAAATCTCAATAAATTATCCTCTTACACAAGTTCTTATTTGAAATTACCATTTATTTTATAGAATTTTTACGTCCAAGTGTTTAAATCTTCTAGAGTGAGCTAGGTGCCTAAAAAATCATAGATCAATATTCTACCATAGAGACCAAATATAATCTTTTTGATTTCCAGCATATCTCACATTGTGGCCATATTTTTGTTTGAGGCTTTTATGGATGGTTTTATGGGTCAAGAATTATAACCAAGATCTTTTTCTTCCCTACCATATCCATTAGAGCATTAATTTCTAATTTTTAAATAATGTTGCTTGCTCCTATCATAATTATTTTGAATGTGGGTATTTTGGGGGATGGGTTCCCCCATTTGGATAATAATTAATGGGTCTACCAATTAATTGATTTCTGAGAGAGTGAAGCAAAGAGAAGATGATTTTGGTATCCAAAAGGATGTTATCACAAAAACCTATTAGAACACATTTTTTCTTTGCCTTCATTACATTATTCTTACTTATATTATTTTAAAATATGATTCACATCCTTATATTTTGAAAAATCTTCAATTAAAACTTATTCAACCTATATACCTTCAACTTCTTCTTCAAATTATACAATAAAATTATTCTCCAACATATGAAATGAATACTTTATGTGACATGCAAAATCAAATAATAATTCTTTCTTAATGATCACATATATTGAATAATAGTGTTACTTGTAATGATATTATATTAAACCCCTTAGCTTATGAAGTATTTTTATATCCGTTTACAATAGATTATTTATCTCTAAAGTTCAAATTTATTAATGGAAGGGGATATTTTATCATCATGTTAGAGCCTTTTATGCCTCTTATCTAGAATTTTCTCATGATTATAGATTATTGACTAGGTTATTTTTAAGGTGAAAGATTATACACTTAATTAGTTATATGCTTTACCATGTGGACCTATACACACTTTCAAAACCTTATTTGATGATTTATTAGCTCATTTCAAATCAAAATTGGTATGAAATTCACATTTACAAAATCAACTCAAATCAAATAAGCAATAAATGATATCATGAATGAGTATATGATTCATTTTAATGTCATGGTTACTATATACAAATTATGTTGCTATTTTATTCTACAAGGATAATTGATTCACTAATCACCTCAAGTATACATCCAATGAAGCATACTTGCATTAGGGTGGGAATATTAGTGGTAATGTTATAGATATTTTTTCATACTTATCCATTATTCTTCATTTTTAAATGACATCATCTCTATTTATCCATAGAGGTTCCTAATATCTCTTCTACCTCTATTTTTTCTTTTTTACACTATTACGAGACATCATCTGACCAATTGATGATATATTATATTACCCCAAACTTGTTTGACATCATCAACCATGCCATTCATGTATTATTTATGATGTAAAATTTTGTAGACCAATAATTAGGCTAATGATGCACCAGTTTTGAATTTTATGGTTTGGATCAATATTTAAAGGCTTTTATTTCTCATTTATAAAAATATAGACATACAATATACTCTACTCACACACACAAATCCACCATAATAATAATAATAATAATAATAATAATAATAATAATAATAATAATAATAATAATAATAATAATAATAATAATAATAATCAAGGCTAATGAGCTTACACTAAGGGTAGAAATGTTAGCACAAAGACTTGAAGATATCAAAGAGACAAGTTGAGTCAATGAGGTAGACCTAATATTTATATTTACAAGTTGAATTCACTAATAACCATCTCTCATAAAATGATACAAGCCAAGGGGGATACTAATTAATTGAAAAATCAATCCAAGTTAATCATCCCAACTATATACTCATTTTGTAATTTAGTTGGTATATTAGATTTGTTCATTTTATATGTTGATCCATGTTTATATTTTTTTAATGTTTATTATTACTTTATTATATTTACATGATTTTTTATTTAAACCTCTGGTTACCATCTAATAAATTTTATACAACCCATAGATTAGATATATCATGGTTATATCCTAATGGAATTTTACTCTCTTTGATTAACCTTATAGCTCTTGATTTTACCGCATTGGATCTAGTTAGGTTCTACACATGCTATTATTTTTTTAGATTTCCATTTTATATTTATTATAACTATTTTTTATCATGACCCTTATCTATATCCCTAAACTTTTTTTATCAACCAATGTATTGCATGTGTACTGGATCTAATATGGTCTTCATCATTTTTCTAAATTAAGGGATCCTTATATTTTAGACTATTTAGCTTACATACATTTTGGTGAACTAGAAATGAATCTTACCCCTTTGGAATGCTAGGTCCATTTTCACATTTTACTTTTCTATTTTCTTAGCCTTAATGGTTTATCAAGCATACCTTACATGCAAAATTTATTTTATCTTCCTTTATCAACCATAAAGGCTATTGTCTCCTACCTATAATGGATTATATAAAAAATACTCAAGATGAAACCAATCAAGTTTTCTATTTTCCCATCTACAATTATTGTAATATGGATCTTACTAATGCTAAGAGAAAAAACATATTCCTAATAACTCAATGGTCAACATAAGATCTAAATCCACTAAAAAAAAATAAAAATAAAATTATTGTTACCTTATGAAGAGTCAAAATCATAAGGAGAAAAAATGATTTTTTTGAGTGTACTCTCAAAATTTAAAACTTTCTAAATAATAATATGTATAACGTAGGAAATTTATATGAAGAAATTTAATCCCTCATGATTATTTATTTCTTCAATAACCATCCTAGGTTGGGTTTTGTCTCCATTATTGGGAAAATCAATCCATAACTTGATCCATCCCTTCCTCTTCCATAATCCAAAATACAACCATAAATATGGAGGGTGTGGCTACTAGTAGCCTTCTAGTCAATAAAAAATTAAACCATCAATGTTACTCAAGAAATTAAATCAACACAAAATATTTATATGGACCTTACTTAGATGATCATGAACGTCTTAGACAAACTATTAAAAATGCAATTGTTGAGTGAAAATAAATTCACTTAAATAAAAATAAACTATTAAAAATGACTGCAAAAGTTTAGTTGACTATTCCAAATCAATGTCCCTATTCCCCATTTAAGGATCATCCTAGGATCCCAATTCTACAACTACCCATTTGAAAAAAACTACTTAAAAATTCATAAAACAAATCATTAGTGCCATACATTACAACCACAAACATTGGGGGAATCACCCCAACCATCACTTATGATAAGTCTACCAACTCCACTTTGCATATCAAAACATTTGTCAACATTTATAAATATTAGTTTAAATCTAAAACCTATGTAGCTACCAAACTACTAAAAAAATCCTTCACGGTGATGCTTTATAATGGTAAAATAAAGTCAAGATTAACTCCAATGTCAAATTGGAAGGTTTAGTTATTTCATCAGTTCAATAATTCCAATATCATGTCTTACCCAAGGATAACTTAGGTAATTTAATCAATTATAAGTAATTAGATAATGAGTTAGTGCAAGATTTCATCAAAAGATAGAAGTAATAAGAGGAAGCTTTTAAACAAGATAAAATATAATACCATCTCATGAGATAATTTTAGATTCATCAACCTAGAAAAACACTTCAATTCTCATTAAACCTTAAAACATAGGCATGCTAATAACAAAAATGTTTCAACACTCACAATCATAGTTTTGAATCCAAAAGAACAATTACGAAATTATACATAGTGGTCCTAAAAATTCAAATCTTTCCTAACTAATTTTTGGATTCTATTTTAAACTACCTCCTTATGCAGAAAACTACACTCATCTACCTCTAAATTATAAAAGAGTTTAGAGAAAGACTACCTATACCTCAACCTAAAGAATTAGATCTTAAAATATCAATACCTCAATGTATGGTAATCAATGTTTTTACTGATTTCATAGTAATTAAGGTCATTCACATGAAAAATATCGCTCATTTTTCACCATAATATAAAAATTTATAGTTTTCCATTAATTTGAATATGATGCCATGGCTAGAGAAACATCACATAAAACACACAAAATGTGAAGTTATTCATAAAGTAAACACCCATTTGGGTATTTATACAAGTCCTTTATTGGATCACATGAAACTATTCACAAAGTAAACACCCTTTTAGGTATTTATACCAGTCATTTATTAGATCACTCCAAAAAAAATAAGCTCTTAAAAATAACATTACTTCCCAAAATCCTACACCATTTTATCTTGTCACTTTATTTACAATTATTCCTAACTCCTATTTTAATGAGGAAAACCTATTTCACATAAATGACATGACGCGTGTTATTACATGTAAAAATTGATAATTAATACTTAAACTATTCATACAACCATTTAATAAATCTAAGAACTACTTGGGCCTTCCTTAAAAGTCAAACATCTCCTGTGATGCTCTCAGAAATACCACAAATATATGGTTTTCCAAAATTTGATGTCATTAGATAGGTTAATGATGTTAGAAATTTAGACTATCATATTCTAACATCATTACTTATGTCTATGATGTTGCTTATGTCCACCTATCATTATTCAAATTGGTGACTTTGAATATAAACAAAAAATAAAAACCAACATTCATCTCCCTATAATACCAAATTTGGTATGATCTAGACTTATGTTTCTCAAGTATAGTTCACATCAGAGTAATTAAAATTTGAGTAGTGGGATCCAATAAAAAACTTTGTAATATTTTAAGCAAGATTGATCTCCTTGAGCTCATGCATACCTCTTGTAAACATCAAAATTACTTAATGCAAGCACTCTTCAACATGAATATTCCTTAATCATCTGCTTTAGGAAAAGAAGTCCCATTGCCTGGTTTCAATGAGAGTATCATGCCACAATGTGAATATTTATCCATCCAAGTTTACTAATATACCAATCAATATCTATCACTTACGTTTATAACTCAATCTATGATTATAGATGAAATTCTATTTCATGTTGATGATCCCCTACTCTTTATTGGCATTTGAATTAGTGATTTCCAAATCAAGAGAGCCCTGTATTTTAAGTTATTTTGGATTTAGTGGTATAAAAAAACTAACACTTGAATATTTACATTATATAATATAGGTGAAAAATAATGAAAAATTATACAGATTTGAATGTAAAAATTAGATTGAGAGTAAGGTTATTATTTATAAAAATGACAAGAGTGTAGGGTAATTAGATTATTTCTATTTTATTCTCATCTTAGTATGTGTCATAATAGATTATCTATAATGGATTTGTGATTTCTTGGCTTAGGAAACAAAGTGTCAAAACTAGCTAAGACACATGGTAGGACATAGATGCCTGTAGTGGCTAGATCTACCCATTGTATACATAAATTATCTATGTAAATTTCTAGTCCATTCTAATAAAAAATGACTATACAATATTGACAAAATGGTTTATGTGAAAATTTATATGTTTAGTCTTGTGTACAAATTTATATTTATCTTCCTTCACCTTGAAATCATATTTATAGCTTTGACACTTTATTTAGCTTGTAAAAATTTGTTAAAAAGATGGGTTGGATAACCATAACCACACCTCAATTAATGGTTGAGTGTTACCTACATTTCAAAACTCTAAAGATGCCTCAAACTCCATATAATTATACCATCTATGTGGTTGTGTGATCAATAGTGGTTTATTAGGATGTATGAAATTTATTTATTTTTAAATGATTGAAAATATGCAAATTTTACCTTGATTTAGGTGTTAAAACTTGGCTTAAATATTATTTATTTAAGGAGTTTTCATATTTGGATTCTTTATGATAGTGCCACAAGGATGTATATATTTATTCCTTTCGAGTGAGCTCTAGATAGGATTAGCCTTAGGATTGATGTGTTTATATATGATTCTTTAGATAATTTACTTCCATAATCAACATTTGAAATGTGTGGTCTAACCCAAGGGAAGTGTTTTAATTTTAAAATTAACCATTTGGAGAACATGGGACACTACCAATGAGGGCATATAATACTAGTAACTAGTATCGTATGATTATTACTAAAACTATCTAAGATGGAGGAAAAAATGGTCTAGAGAATCGAAAATGTTTTCTTAGGATAATATAATAGATAGGAATATATTAGGGAGATCTTGTATATGAATGATAAAAAATTGGGAAGGCCAAGATTATAAATATATAGAATGGCTAGGAGATAATTTGAGTAAGAGTTAAATATATACACACAAGTCACACATGTTAAGGATTTGTTAAAATTGATATTTTCAAGTGGATAATACCAAATTTATGTGTATAAAAATGCCTCTTTTTAGTTTAGTATTTGAAATTATTGATTAAAATAATTTTTTATAAATTTGGTTACCCAAGTATAAATTCATTTGGTGTATTTATATATGCCTCGAGTATCCATTTTTATCTACATAAAACTTAAAATGAAATGAATAGAATTCAATTCTCACTCATGATAGAAAATATGAACCAATTTAAATCATTAAAATATTTGGAATTGAGAAATCAAAGAAAGAATACACTTTTTAGTAAACAAAATCTTGATTTCATTTTTTTGGAGAATGCCATGGGTTATTGTGCCCCAAATTCATAATTTCATAATAATTATGTTGGTTGGACCTATACAAGGTTTTTATGCCAAGGTAGAGAACCAAATTAGGTTCATATGTAAAATGGATACTTTGAATCAATTGCTATGGGTGGGAAAATATACCAAAGTACTTACATAATTACCTTTTTTTACCAACATAAAATTAAAAAATGCATGCTCAAACAACATCCATGTCCATAATCTAATCCATCTATACCTCAATGTAGATTTCCATAACTATGTATGTCACTATGTCCAATCTAATAATTTAACCCAATATGAAAATTTGAACCATGTAATCTGATAATTATTCCCAATATGATCCTTGTGATATGTCTCATTATGTCATATAATTTTTAACCTATTCTTGTATAATTACCCACATATACATCACATATGTGTTAGTCTATCGATATGTCCCCATATAAATCATAATTCATCTCATATAAATTATAGTCTTTCTCATATGAATCATAATATGCCCCTAATCTATGTAACAACCCCATTGGGTTTTACTAGAATAGAGTAATTTTATTAAAAAAATTAATTACACATATTCATCTAACATATTTCACCATGATAAATTTAACTAAGTGATATTTAACTAAATGTATTATTTTAGTTAAGCCCAAAAAGTTTATAACCAATCCATTTAGCTAATGATCACCAAGATAATGATATAGAAAATCAAGAACAATATTGAATAAATAATAAATACTCCATTTATTTCATTAAATTAATTTAGCCATGACTGATACAACATTACAACCATTATTGTAGATGTAAAAATGAATAAATAGTATATTTTCTAGTAATAAATAATGTCTCAAATAATAATAATAACAAAGATACAAATCTCCATGGAACATGAGTCTCCACGACTCAAAGTATCTATCTATAATCTTAAGTGCAATATTATTATAGGGAGAGAGAGCATCATCTGAGTGCTTTTTCACACCAAATTCCTCGCACTATCTTCCAATAAGGGAATGATCCTCTATTCATGGATGAGTAGATAATGACCATGAGGGAATCCAAAGTGATAAACTAGAACACGTGTGTTATAAGATATCTAATACATGATGTGTACCATAAATCAATTCATTATAACATAATATCACATAAATATATAAACTATATCAAACACATGAAATGACAATGTTGAACTATAAACATTACTTTGTTCAAAATTTTTCAAATAGTTAATGATCTCTAGGATCAATCAATTTCATACACATCACTCAATCAAATTATACCTCATCTTGTATTGATGGCACTAATTAAGCCAGTGGAATCCATCCACTACTTATTTAGTGTCATAAATATGAGATTTGGTTAAATTATATAAAAACCAATAGATTCAATCAAAATATTCCCTATTAGTAGATATAAATATGATAAGTATGGAATTATCAAACAAATACATTTAGTCCATAAAATGTAATGCAATACATATAGTATCATCTAATT